>ML677383.1:1665099-2191894 GCA_007922305.1 Dermatemys mawii
TCCTTCCACAGCTCCTGACACCCACAGCCCACCTGACTAACTGGGAGGTTTTTATCTGGTTTCAGCCAGTCCCTGATTGGCTTCAGGTGTCCCAATTAGGCTAGCTGTTTCTACTCCTTTCTAGAAGGTTCTTAATTGGCCCCAGGTGTCTTGATTGGCCTGGAGTAGCCTTTGTTTGGCTATCCAGGGAACAAGGACCTGCACATCCTGAGACTAATATACCTGCCTTCCAGCATTCTCCTATATCCTTCTGGTCTGACTCCGTCACAGTGCATATATCCAGGGCCAGAATCAGGCCTTCTGTGTCACACACATGCTGTGGCTGAGGTTTTCAAATTCACATAGGAATTTAGATACCCTATGCCCATTAGTTTTAAGAGGAATTGACCCCAAACCTTTAGATGCCTTTAAAATCTCAGACTATATAACCTACTCACCAGGCCCTGTTCTGTCTTCTTACACTGTGCAAATCCATTCATAGATTCCAAGGCCAGAAGGAACCGTGACCCTTGGTAAATTGTTCCAACGGTTAATCACATTCTCTGTTAAAAATTGACCTCTTATTTCCCATCTGAATTTGTCTAGCTTCAATTTCCAGCCATTGGATCATGTGTTAACTCCAGTGCGGTTGCTCAGTTGTAACTGAGGGAAGAATCTGACCCTTCACGTATACCGATCTTATTTGCAATGTAATGATGATGCACTCGAAAGCTCTGGGAGACAGTGAACTGCAGTGGATGTAAATTACTGTTGCTGCTTCAAACAGACTGGCGGTAGAGTAGAGGTAAAGAACCATCACTTGCAAGTCTGACTCTATTTATAGGAGAGAATTTATGGGGGGGCTAATGATATGCCAACTAAAATGCTGTAATTCAAATATAGAAGAGGACTGAATGTCTCAAGAAACTGATTAATGGACACACTAAGTATGTGAATTTCAGCATCATGATGAGGTTACCTTTTATTCTCTCAGAGCATGATCTAAAGTCCACTGAAGTCAATGGGAGCTGGATCAGGGTCTTCATCATCTTGGTCCAGACTTATAAAAGAAGTTAGTTTCAGCTAAATACCTAATGCGATTTTCAAACATATCTAAGCAATTTAGGTGCCCAAATCCCATATTTTTCAGTGAATATTTGAGCTACAAAGGTGCACCCATGTGTATTTCTTCAGTCAAACTGGATTGATTTCAATGAGAGTTAGGCACCTAGCTGCATCTTTACCTGCCTAACTACCTTTGAAAAGCCGTCCGCTTCCTATCTAGTTTAGTTTGCTCCCTGTAATGAAGCTGATTTGTGAGAGTGATGTAATTAATTGTTTTTAAATATTAACTGCATCTCTGCATTTCCTATAATAATCTATCAAATTAAGCAAATTCCATGTGGGATTTAAGAGAAAAAAACCTCAATTTAGCCAATATTTACTGGATAGTCGTGTCTTATTAACACACCAAAGGAGATTATTAATTACCATTCAGAGCATTTCCAATAACAAATTGGCACTTGCTGTTTCTATAAAAGAAATATTGCCACTAATAATCTGTACTTGGTTGTAAACATGCCATAAAAGCCACGTTTATCTACACTAAACCTTTGCCGAGGGTTGTGTTGAAGGTTCTTTGTTAGTGACCTTTAATCAACTAATATTTAATCATGCAGAGGACTGTGTATTTGTGGCATTTGCAGTGCAGTGTATGTCCTGCAAGGATGAATTCTACTTAAGCATCTTCTCCCTTTCACTTATTCTAGGATACCAGTGACAGTATAAAACAAATGAAACAACCACCCCAAGTCCATGTAAAACTCAAATTCCTGTTCCCTGTAATTATCAAAAACTCATGTGTAAGTACATTTTTTTATCATGTAACTAGAGAGGAGGGGGAAAGGTCTTCTGGTTAAAACACTGAACTGAGGCTCAAAGCATGGATTCAATTCACAATTTGACTATTGACTTCATGTGTGACTTTTGGCAAGTCATTTGGGGCCATTCACATTGCCTTGTAGCTTCTTCCATAAATTGTCCCCTGAAATCTGTGGTACTACTTGTGTGGAAAGGTGCTACTGAACCTTACCAAAAGGATCAGAATCAACTGAAATAACTGTGGGTCTCACTTCCCTAGCTGTACAATGTGATAATAGTAATTCCTTTCTCCCATCCTTTCTCTGTGTCATTTATTTAGATGTTAAAAAAGGAGGAGTACTTGTGGCACCTTAGAGACTAATGAATTTATTTGGGCATAAGCTTTTGTGGGCTAGAGCCCACTTCATCAGAAGCATACAGTAGGAATATATATATATATATATGTGTGTGTATATATATATATACACACACGGAGAACATGAAAAGATGGGGGTTGCCATACCAACTCTAAGAGACTGATCAATTAAGGTGAGCTATTATCAGGAACCTATCCTTGCAACAAAGCTCGTTGCCAACTCTGTCCACATATCTATTCCAGTGGCACCATCATAGGACCTAATTACATCAGCCATGCCATCAGGGGCTCGTTCACCTGCACATCTACCAATGTGATATATGCCATCATGTGCCAGCAATGCCTCTCTGCCATCTACTGTACATTGGCTAAACCGGACAGCCTCTACTCAGTCCCTGGAAAAATCATGGAGCAGGTCCTCAAGGAATCAGTTCTGAAGCACTTAGAGGAGAGGAAAGTGATCAGGAACAGTCAGCATGGATTCACCAAGGGCAAGTCATGCCTGACTAACCTAATTGCCTTCTGTAATGAGATGACTGGCTCTGTGGATGAGGGGAAAGCAGTGGATGTACTACTCCTCGACTTTAGCAAAGCTTCTGATATGGTCTCCCACAGTATTCTTGCCAGTAAGTTAAAGAAGTTTGGGCTGGATGAATGGACTATAAGGTGGATAGAAAGCTAGGTGGTTAGAAAGCTGGCTGGATCGTCGGGCTCAACGGGTAGTGATCAATGGCTCCATGTCTAGTTGGCAGCCGATATCAAGCGGAGTGCCACAAGGGTCAGTCCTGGGGCCGGTTTTATTCAATATCTTTATCAATGATCTGGAGCAGTGGTCTTCAAACTGGGGTGCGCACCCCACCCCAAAGGATGAGTGAGACCCCGGTGACGCCGCCGAACCTACCCGGGAGACCGCCGAACTCCCAAGTGGGCTATTTTGGGCCTGCCGAAATGCCACCGTGGAAAGCGGGACCCTTCGTGGAAAGGGACTGCAGGGGAAAAGTTTGAAGATCCCTGATCTGGAGGATCGCGTGGACTACACCCTCAGCAAGTTTGTAGATCACACTAAACTGGGAGGAGTGATAGATACGCTGGAGAGTAGGGATAGGGTACAGCGGGACCTAGACAAATTAGAGGATTGGGCCAAAAGAAATTTGATGTGGTTCAACAAGGACAAGTACAGAGTCCTGCACTTAGGACGGAAGAATCCCATGCACTGCTACAGACTAGGGACTGAATAGCTTTCAGCAGTTCTGCAGAAAAGGATCTTGTTGCCAAGAAGGTTAACAACATTTTGGGCTGTATAAGTAGGGGCATTACCAGCAGATCGAGGGACGTGATCGTTCCCCTCTATTCGACATTGGTGAGGCCTCATCTGGAGTATTGTGTCCAGTTTTGGGCCCCACACTACAAGAAGGATGTGGAAAAATTGGGTTGTATAAGTAGGGGCATTTCCAGCAGATCAAGGGACGTGATCATTCCCCTCTATTCGGCATTGGTGAGACCTCACCTGGAGTACTGTGTCCAGTTTTGGGCCCATAGCCAATCTATGGAATGGGTGCTGAAAGCGGCCCGCGAACTGATTTTCAGTGGCACTCACACTGCCTGGGTTTTAGCCACTGGTCTGCAGGGCTCTACATTTTGATTTAATTTTAAATGAAGCTTCTTAAACATTTTAAAAATCTTATTTACTTAATGTACAACAATAGTTTAGTTACACTAAACTATTACACTTAGTTACAATAGTTAGACTTACAGAAAGAGACCGTCTAAAAACATTTAAATGCATTACTGGCACGTGGAACTTTAAATTAGAGTGAATAAATGAAGACTTGGCACACCACTTGTGAAAGGTTGCTGACCCCTGATCTAGACTGTTCTCAGTGGTAGCAGATGACAGAGCAAGGAGTAATGGCCTCAAGTTGCAGTGCGGGAGGTTTAGGTTGGATACTAGGAAAAACTTTTTCTCTAGGAGGGTGGTGAAGCACTGGAATGGGTTACCTAGGGAGGTGGTGGAATCTTCTTCCTTTGAGGTTTTTAAGGTCAGGCTTGACAAAGCCCTGGCTGGGATGATTTAGTTGGGGAT
The DNA here is from genome assembly GCA_007922305.1 of Dermatemys mawii. Classification (NCBI taxonomy): domain Eukaryota; kingdom Metazoa; phylum Chordata; order Testudines; family Dermatemydidae; genus Dermatemys; species Dermatemys mawii. Next base: position 1,669,398 of record ML677383.1, read on the forward strand.
TGGGCCTGCTTTGAGCACGGGGTCGGAGTAGATGACCTCCTGAGGTCCCTTCCAACCCTGATATTCTATGATTCTATGAAGAGTAAATGGACACAAATCTGACATCAGGAATCAAAAACCATTAGGAGAACGCTTCAATCTCTCTGATCACTGAGTAACAGATCTAAAAGTGGCAATTCTTGAACCAAAAGACCTTCAAAACAGATTCCAAGAGAAACTGCTGAACTGGAATTAATTTGCAAATTTGATACCATCAAATTAGGCTTGAATAAAGACTGGGAGTGGCTGGATCATTACACAAACTGAAATCTACTTCTCCATGCTAAGTTTCCTGCTACTGTTACTCAGACCCTCTTGTCAACTGTTTGAAATGGGCCATGCTGATTATCACTCCAAAAGTTTTTTTTTTTCTCCTGCTGATAATAGCTCACCTTAATTGATCAGTTTCTTAGGCCTGGTCTATATTAGCAGGGATGGTCGACCTAAGATACACAACTTCAGATAGGTGAATAGCGTAGCTGAAGTCGATGCATCTTAGGTTGACCTACCTGCTGTCCTCATGGTGGCAGCGGTCGATAATGGGCTCCCCCGTTGACTCTGCTTTGCGCCTTTTGGCGAGCTGGGGATTTTGGGGACCGACTTATCGCATCTTGACAAGACGCGATAGATCGATCCCCAATAGATCAGTCTCTACTCACCGATCCAGTCGGTAGAGTAGACATGGCCTTAGACTTGGTATGGCAACCCCCATCTTTTCATGTTCTATCTATCTATCTTCCTTCTGTATGGTTCATTCTATGCATCTGATGAAGTGGGTTCTAGCCCAAGAAAGCTTATGCCCAAATAAATTTGTTAGTCTCTAAGGTGCTACGAGTACTCCTTGTTCTTTTTGTAGATACAGACTAACATGGCTACCATGCTGAAACCTAGTTATACCTTAAGCTCTTCAAACCAAGAACTCATTCTTACTATAAATAAAATGAGGAATACTTGTGGCACCTTAGAGACTAACCAGTTTATTTCAGCATTAGTTAATCTCTAAGGTGTCACAAGTATTCCTCATCTTATTTACGGATACAGACTAACACGGCTGCTAATCTTAAATCTGTCATTCTTACTATGTGTTTGTACAGGGCCTAGCATAGTAGAATCCCAGTCTTGGCTGCCCACCCTGGGAGCTACTGAAATGCAAATGGTAATAATAATAATTAATATAATTAATAAATAAAGCCCTCAGTTGTGCTTGAGAAAGGTTAATACAGTGTCCCTGGCCTCTGTTTGCCAGAAGCTGGGAATGGGTGTCAGGGGATGGATCAATTGATGACTACGTGTTCTGTTCATTCCCTCTGAGGCACCTGATATTGGTCACTTTTGGAAGACAGGATACTGGGTAGATGGACATTTGGTCTGACCCAGGGTGGCTGTTCTTATCTCAGCACCTTTTCTAGAGACATGATGGAGATTTTTTTGGCTGCAAATTTCTCATAAAATGTTTCAGTTGAAATCAGCAGTAAGTGCTAGTAGCATAGGTCACTTGGTCATCCTCACTGCATGTATGTAAGCATTGTCTGTGACCATGAAATCAATGTGAAAATACTTGTTCTATCATTCTTCCAGAATTGTTCTGTGTGAGGCTATTCCCCAGACCTTTCTTCCTGCGGCTGAAATTCAAAGACCTTCCCTTTGAAGTTGCACAGAGTGAAAGAAAACAGCAGGGATATCATAAAGGGCCTGCATCTTCCAAATAATTTGCTGATGGAGACTGCAATTTGTAGCCATCTCCTAATACACTACAAGTCTGTCTCACTGCTGTTGCGGCACTTGAGAGAATGGATTTATAACAGGGGCACAAGATAATGATCAAAGCTAAATTTGCAGTCCAGTACGCGTGATTGTTGTTTGATTCCCAGTGTTGTGTGAACTATATAATAATCAGCAGTTTTTTTAATCTGGCTGGACTTTATCCTACTAACGCCTTGAGAGCTCCCCAAAGGAACTGCAATTTGTAAACTGGATAAGATGGGAACAAACTGGTTGGTACTTTTATCAGCAGAACACAGTACTGTCTCAGATACCTGGATTAGGAGATTTCTGGTTTGGAAACACCAGTAATTTTAGTGTGCGGATTAAAGCTATAATACTTTGTAAAATAGCTAGATGTGAATAAAGAGACAGACAGGAAACTTGTGAATAGCTTATGAGTCTCTTACTGTAGAAGCTGAATAGAATATAGCACATACTTGGCTTTTTTTTATCTTAATACTGTAGCTCCAACTGGAATATTTCATTTAGTATCTGAAAGAGCAAAGCCTAAGGTGTTTACTGCAAATCAATTGCACACTCCTAGCAGAGTGCCAAATTCTGGTTCACAATGTGTTCCTGTATATGCTGCAGTCTGAGGTGTTGAGCGCAGCTATAGCATTTCAAGAAGTACATCCATGATCACTTCTGCCCAAATCCTCACATGCATTACTAAGAGTGCATTGACATTTCTGCGTAATTTCCATAAGCGATGAGGCAGATATTTAATAGGGGGCAGGAGCAGGATAAAAGCAATGAAATTTTGTAGCTCAGCTTGTAAACATGTACATATTCTACTGATCACATAAATATTTTATTCCACCCAAGAGACGGACTAATCCATATATGTTTTCAAGTCATTTAATCAAATGTTTTCCTTTGTGCATGGATGTCGTAATGAGGATGCTAATCAGGGATTTTTCACATTCTACAAGAGAGTTGGTGCTTAGCTCTGATTAGGTAGTGGCATCTTTTGATCCACCCTGCCAAGATGAAGAAGCCCTATGCTACGCATAATGGGCCAGATTCTGATGCCATGACATTGATATTAGGTCTTGGCAGAGAACAGTCATTCCATTTCATTGAGGATTTTGAGATTTCAGACTTTGTTTTAGTTCCAATTTAGAATAAAACCAAAAACTTTAGAAATTCTCAGTGAAAGAAAAATCTGGTGCAAATGTTTTAGATAAATTGAAATGTTTCAGTTCAATAAAAATCACGTTATGTTTTGATTTAGATCTGTAAAATTTTGTATATTATTTCATAATATATAATATTAAAATATTTTGAAATGAAAAGTCATATCAAAATGGAAAATCTAAACATCTAGTTCCAAATATGTAAAAAATGGGGCATTTTGGCATTTTCAGATCTCTTCCCTTGCCAAATAAAATATTACTAGTTTCAGACACAATTTAATTAAGTATTTTGATTTTCACAGAACTGTATTTCTGAGAGCCAAAGATTCAGCTGAATTTTTTGGGACCAACTCTAATTGGTATAAATATAGAGTAACTTTATATGCTTAAATGTATTTATAACTGAAGTCAGAATTTGGATCAGTGATGGTAAAAGGCTCAGGCATTTGAACTAGTTGCTTTTACCTTGGCCAGGACGTCCATAGATTATACAGCCCTGCATTCAGAAAGCTGTCAGTCTGTCTGCATTAGGGTGACCAGATGTCTCGATTTTATAGGGGCAGTCCTGATTTTGGGGGCTTTCTCTTATATAGGCACTTATTACCCCCCACCTCTGTCCTGATTTTTTAATACTTGCTGTCAGGGCATCCTAGTATGTGTTCCTGTAGAGAACCATGCTAATTTCACGTAGGAGCATATGTATGGCTACAGGCCAACGTGTGCCAGTAACAATGTGTTTCTTTTTGTGTGGATAGTTTTAACCTTTTCAGGAACCCTGGGCCCTGTGGCTGCTCTGAGTTGTGCCAAGGATGAAATGGCTCTGGGCTGCTCCAGGACTGAGGGAGCACAAATGAGGTTTGAAGTCACCTTTGCCTCCTTTCCACCTCCCACCCATATCAGGTCCTTACCTAACGTTCCGGTCCACAGTTTTGACCAAAGTGTTCACTGGTGATTCAGAGCTATGAAATGCTAGGTAGCTGATTATTAATCTTCTTGCTTGTTGCAGATTTTATAGCCAGATGGTTTTTGGCCTTATTGTGTCATGTTACAGTGATTACAGTGGATGGGAAGCTGGTTATGAGTCAACAGTGTGCCCTTGTTGCCAAGAAGGCTAACAGCATTTTGGGATGTATAAGTAGGGGCATTTCCAGCAGATCGAGGGACATGATCATTCCCCTCTATTCGGCATTGGTGAGACCTCACCTGGAGTATTGTGACCAGTTTTGGGCCCCACACAACAAGAAGGATGTGGAAAAGCTGGAAAATGTTTAGGGGGCTGGAACACATGACTTACGAGGAGAGGCTGAGGGAACTGGGTTTGTTTAGTCTGCAGAAGAGAAGAATGAGGTTCTAACAACAAAACAGGAAATAAGGAATAACTTCTCTCATTTGAAACTCCAGAGGTATTTATTACAGAAGCAGGCATCAAAAGAAGCATGAGAGGGGATTTGATAGCCTCTTTCAACTACCTGAGAGGGGGTTCCAAAGAGGATGGATCTAGACTGTTCTCAGTGGTAGCAGATGACAGAACAAGGAGTAATGGTCTCAAGTTACAGAGGGGAAGGTTTAGATTGGATATTAGGAAAAAAATTTTCACTATGAGGATGGTGAAGCACTGGAATGGGTTATGTAGGAAGGTGGTGGAATCTTCTTCCTTAAAGATTTTTAAGGTCAGGCTAGACAAAGCCCAGGTTGGCATGATTTTTTTTTTTTTTCTAGCTAGGGATTGGTCCTGCTTTGAGCAGGGGATTGGACTAGATGACCTCCTGAGGTCCCTTCCAACCCTGATAGTCTATGATTCTATGATTTCCTGGCACTTGATTGTAATGTGATGAGAGAGCCCAAAATGAATAGTCCCAAAGCTGTACTGTACTCCAGCAAATGGGATGAAAAATCACCCCTGTGCAGAGGAACAGCACAAGTCCTATACACCCAGTCAGCCTTCAAACTAGGGATAAAGTGGCTCATAGACCTGGCCCTGTACACGAGGATGAATTTCACTCAGAGATTTTTCTAGGGAACACTGATGAAGCTGTTTGTACCTTCCTCCACTATGCCCTGCCCAAGAGTCTGAGAGCTGCTCTGGACAGAGCCAGTCGTGGTGGTTTTGTGATACAGACAATCCAACTGGGAACTGGACTGAGACTACCAGTCTCGTTACGTGGAGTCCAAGGATCAGCCATCAGATGGGAACAGCTTTCCCTCATCTGGGCTGGATCTGAGCCAGCAATCTGGGTCTGAAAGACTCCATAATCCATTAGCCGTCCCTTGAGGCATCCAGTGCCAAATTACCATCCATATGTGTTTGTGAGGAAGGAAGAGTGGGTTGTTATCTGTTGTAGAAATGATGCCTGTGCCTCTTCCCTCCCCTCTGGAATCTCTTTCCTGTTTGCTTAGCTGCTTCATTTAGAATAATGAAAGTGTCTGGAGCAGATTTCTCAGTGGAGGGCTTATCTAGTTATTAATGATGTGGAGCACTTTAGAACCCTTAGGACCTTTGCGTTGTTGCTTTAATAAACGTCTCTCAAACGGATGAGACCAGTAGCACCCTTTTTGTGTCTTTTATGGTACGATGATCTTAAAGGAACATGGTGTGTTTTATTTATTAGCCAACCCATTAATCACACAGGTATCAGTTGGCTTCAGGGAAAATTTTAATTAGAGATATTTAAGGTTGAGAGAAAGTGCTTCTGTGACAGACAATAAGAGAGAGAGCAAGAGTGGGAGGCAGGCTTTCATTGTGACTCTATGATTAATACAGGATTTAAATAAAATATTCATGAAAGAAAATTTGAGTTATAGTCAAATCCAAACATTGAACCTCCTTTAAAACTCAAATCTACATTCTTCGAAGATGCACCCTCTCTGTAGTCATCAGCACACAACACATTTGATGAACATAAGAGAAAAAGGGAATTTGTTCCCTAATGTAATAATTTAGCAACATTTTAAAATGATTCTATTAAATCTCCTGGAGCCGCAATGTAATGTCGTTGATAAAATTCACCCTTGTTCTGAAGTAGCTTGGTAGTCATTGGCCCTAACAGAAAAGATTAGGAAAAGAACACAGGAGGACATTCCTGACAACAGAACACCCTGTCATGTGTAGGAGATAGAAAAAAGAGACTTGTGGAAGGCAACTCTTTCATTCTAATGGTCGGAGGCTGGTCGATACCAATGCTTTAAAGTCCCACATTGTCACATGCAAAATGAATGGAGGTACCTGGTTCAACATCTCCCTTGTTAGATTAATAATCAGTTGTTCTTGGTTTTGGTACAACACTTTTCTGTGTTCATAGACCTGTATTAAAATAGCTTTATAAATTGTGGCTGCTTTCAAAAGTAAGAGAATCAAGTGACAAATTGACGTGTTTGGACTGATGATGAGTCACAGAGGGTATTTATGAAAAGTGAATGGAACACAAATCCTCTTCTATGCAGTTTTCAACCCTGGATCTCCAAAGTTAGCCAACTCCATCTGTATAGAGAATCCAGTATAACAGATAGAACTGATTTTTTCAGAGATGTTGAACATCTGTAATTCCCATTGGCTTCTCTGTTTCCCCTTTTGTTATGCCCTTGTGCAGGGGTCAGTTGCCAAACTGTTGTGATGCTTTGGGGTTTATCCCAGACCGGTAAGGGGTTCCCTTGCCACCTGCCCTGAAAACCTGGGTGCTGCTATGCTTTGCATGGACTGACTCTGACTTCCACAGCCTGGTTACTTCTTTCAGGGTGACACCAACAAACCTTTCAGTCCTGAGTCTCCAAAACCATCTCCTCTGCAGTGTCCAGTCCCTCTCACTGGACACTCACAGAGACAGAGCACACAACAGCCTGGTAGTTTAGCTGAAGACCCACACTTCTGTTTAATACACAGCACAGAGATGGTTTTATAATAAAACAAGAATAATCTTCTTAACAAAGAGCAGAGGTTTTAGTGATTGTAAGAGTAGAAGAGATAGGTATGGTCACTAGTAAAACAAAACATGCTTTCCAGTGTCAAAAACTTAACATCAGCAAATTACAATCTTTGTCTAAACAGCTTTCTCACCTATAGTCAATTCCCAGAGACTTTAACCCCTTTGGCGGAAAGAGCCACCTTTCTCAGATTATAAGAACTCTGGTTGCTTGGGTCACCCAGGTGAGAGATGCCAAAGTGGTTTTCTGGCTTTGCTTATATGTACCAAAGTATATTGTCCTTGTTTCAAGACCCAGGAAGGCTTCCTGGAAGTGCAAGTTCTATCCCCTATTGTAATCATTAAGTGGTCTTCCCCCTGCTCATTTACCTTGATGACTTTCTTTACCTTTTGAGTAGAGGTACTTTTCATTGTCCTCTGAGGTATTACTTGGCTCAGTTTATACTGGACACAGAAAAACGGACAAAACAACACTCCTTTGTCTAGGATAGGCTGAGTTTATGTACTGCTTGCAAACCACATTAAAGAATGTATTTCCATCACATATCTATAACCCAGGGGTGAAAGTAAGTTAAAGGATTTACTGGTATGCCGGAAGTCCCGATCAGGGGCGGAGCCTCAACCGGAAGAGGCGTGGTCTCAACCGGAAGAGGCGGGGGGGCTTAAAGCCTCCAGCCCTTTAAATCAAGATTTAAAGGGCCCCGGGCTCCAGCTGCCACTGCAGCAGAGCCCCAGGCCCTTTAAATCACTGAGGAGCCCTGGGGGCTCCTGGCTGCTGATGCTACCCCGGGCTCCTGGGCTCTGGAAGAGCTTTAAAGGGCCCGGGGCGGTAGCGGCAGCCAGGAGCCTAGGACCCTTTAAATCCCTGCTGCCGGAACCCTGGGATAGCAGCCATGGAGCCCCGGGGCCCTTTAAATCGTCTCCGGAGCTCCACTGCCACTACCCCAGGACTCTGGCAGCAGGGCTCAGGTGGGGATTTAAAGGCCCCCGGAGCTCCAGCTGCCTGCTATCGGCCTGGCCCTTTAAATCCCCGTCAGAAGCCCCGTGGCCTGAGCCCCGGGGTAGCGGCAGCAAGGCTTCCGCGGAGACTCGCCGCTGCTCCCCAGGGCTACTGCAGCAGGGCTCTGGAGGGGATTTAAAGGGCTCGGGGCGGTAGAGGCTGCCACAGTCTCTAGCCCTTTACATCTCCACCCAAGCCCTGCTACCGGAGCCCTGGAAGAGTGGTGGTGGGCTCCAGCGGGGATTTAAAGGGTCCCAGGGCTCCAGCCCTGCTACCACCCCAGAGCCCTGTAAGTCCCCGCCGGAGACCCGCTGCCGCTCCCCAGGGCTCCGGCAGCAGGGCTCCCCCGGGGATTTAAAGGGCTCGGGACTACGGCAGCTGTTACCACCCTGAGTCCCTTAAATCCCTCCTGAGCCCCACCTCCGTAGCCCTGGGGAGCGGCGGCGGGTCTCCGGCAGGGATTTAAAGGGCTCCGGGGCGGTAGTAGGGCTGGAGCTTTGGGACTCTTTAAATCCCTGCCGGAGACCCACGCTGCTCCCCAGAGCTCCGGCCGCGGGGCTGTGGTGGGGATTTAAAGGGCTTGGGGCTGTGGCAGCCCTTTAAATCCCCACCGAAGCTCCGCGGCCAGGAGCCCTGGGGAGCGGCGGTGAGTCTCCCAGGAATTTAAAGGGCTCTAGGGCAGCGGCTGGCGCAGGACCGCAGGATAAGTACCCTTTAGCGGCCCGCTGCTATATTTACCTGTCGGCTCTTGCCGCGCGCCACTTCCCCGCGGCTCCCACTGGACCAGGACAGCAAACTGTGACCAGTGGGAGCTGCGGGGAAGCGGCACGCAGCAAGAGCCAGCAGGTAAATAAAGCAGCGAGTCCCGCTAAGGGTACTTACCCTGCGGTCTCGTGCTGACTGCTGCCCTAGACCCCTTTAAATTCCCGGGAAACTTGCTGCCGCTCCCCAGGGCTCAGGCCACCGGGCTCTGGCGGAGATTTAAAGGGGTGGGGGCTGCGGCAGCCGCTACCGCCCTGGCCCTTTAAATCCCCACCAGAGCCCCGCGGCTGTAGCCCTGGGGAGCAGCGGGGAGTCTCTGCTGAAGCCCCGCTGCCGGTACCCCAGGGCTCCTGATCTCCGCCTGATCCCTGCTGCCGAAGCCCTGAGGTAGTGGCAGGGGTTCCGGCAGGGATTTAAAGCACCAGGGGCTCCCAGCCCTGGGCCCTTTAAATCACCGCCTGAGCCCCTGGGGGTCCTGGCTGCGCCTACCCCAGAGTTCCGGCAGTGGGGCTCTGACTGCAATTTAAAGGGCCTGGGGCTCCAGCTGCTGCTGAGAGCCCCAGGCCCTTTAAATTGTCTCCTGAGGAAGCCAGTCCTGGTACGGCGCACTGGCTCTTGCCGGTACGGTGTACTGGCGCGTACAGGCTTACTTTCACCTCTGCTATAACCTCTTACAGGGCCCATCTATAAATCACGTATAATATGAATAACCAGTGTGTTACCAGTTTGCATGAGATATTTCAATGGCACCAGTTAGAAACAGAATATGACAACAGTGTGTTGAGGTAATGTGGGTGCCAGGCCTGATGTGAGTTATGTTAGGGTGTGTCCATCTGCCAGTTGGCTCTGAGGGATTTTCTGGGTCACACTTGTGCTACAAGACCCTGAGGTCTCTGGTGTCAGCAGTGACCCTAGATGTCACTCAGTCATCGCTTCCATCTCAGCCACTGGAGCTGTATTGGAGGGAACACCCATGGCACAGTTTCAAAGGCCTAGTTAGAATGCTGCTGGCCTCCCTCAAGTTAAAATTCTCTCTTGAAGCCAGCATGGCTTCAAATCTCTTATGAAGAGGTGTGTGGTAGAAGATGAAGCATCAGTGTTGTGGCTGAGTGGGACATATGAAGAGGAGGAAGGTGAGGCCAGGGACTAGAGTAAAAGCACGTGTCCTCTTTCTACCTGGCAGGTGGAGGCAAAGAAAAAGTCTCTGGGGAACGTAGCCAGCATTTTTCAGTTGAATTGCTTTACTCTGAGTCATGACTTTTGTGTTCAGATCATAAATTGTGCCCTGAGGTGAGGGCTTGGGCATGGTATTTGCTTCCCATCCCTGGCTGGTGAAACAGCACCACCAGTTTGTATCATTCTTTGAAGTTGTCTCATCCCTAATGGTTAGAAGCTGCGTGTGTGGAAAGGAATTACATATGTAGAACAAGGTCCAGGCACTTTGTGGCCTTCTCTGCAGTAGGAACATTTGTTGGATTTTTCTTCACCCATGCAAAAAAGGCATGAGATTTTCCCAGAATAGGAGTTTTTCTATATTCTAGTCAGAGGGTGAAATTCAGGCCTGTGCAGAGGGTAAGTACATGGCCTATAAGCTACTTAGATACTACTAACATCTTCAAAATAGGGCTGAAGTGCAGGGCGGCATTAAAGTAATCCAGGGGCAAAGACCCACCAACTCTTGGGTCCCAGCCCTGTACCATGTCTGACTCCCTATAATCTCACTCTACCTCTCCTTAGAGTGGGAGTGACACCCTCTCCCTTCCTGCCCCCCTATCCTCCACAAGAGCCGTTTAGTGGGCAGGTGGGGGGCCCAACCACTAGTCCTCTTTGGGCAGGCTGGGCCTCCTTCCTCCAATAGCATATCTTCAGGCAGGTTATGGTCTATCTTGGAGGAAGGAGGACTCAGCCTCCACCCACTCCTCTACGTGTGTTGGGCTTCTACTACCACAAAGGCTGGCTGCAGTGAAGGCCCAGCACATTAAGCTCTTTGCTTGGGAAAATGCGGGTGCGACCCTCCAGAGTAGCTAGGGGTCAGAGTTAAAGGGTATGGTGGGGCAAGGGGGGTTTTCACATCTCTGAGCTATTCTCTCAGCTTGTCTGCAGACTCAGACAGGGCATCACTGCATCAGTTACACTAGCTTCCCACTTGTGAGATTTTCTGTGCAACCACGACAGCTAGAAACATAATATTTTTTGTAACAAAAGCTGAGATTCTGAAGCCGTCCTGTGACTCTAGAAGCCAAGCATGGACTTGTACTGACTATGGCTTAATCCAGTCCTGTTTAAGTGGGATTAAAGGGGAGCTTGCCAAGATGTGTGCCTATCTGTACAGGGGTGAATTACACCCAGAAAGAATAGGTCAATGGTACTTTCATCTCCCATGAAGATCTAGATAATCTTACAATTGCCCAGAGTTCTATGGACTGTTTAAATACATACTCCTCTCTGAAAGACAAGAATAGCATGCGGAGGTGCTATTTAAAGATATTCCCTAATGGCATTTTTCAGTGAATATGCTCTTAAATTCAGTAACAAGCCCATCGGAAACATCAGGCCTGTCACTGTGGCATTCTAATTAAGGCTAAGGCTTATTAGGCTAAGTTTTGTCAGATTCTGAATCAGGGTAAAGCTATTCAGGACTTTGGGTATGCAAGCTATGTCTCCAATTGTTTTTAAAATGACATGTTCTAACCTGCCGGCTGCCTAAACAGGAGCTAACTCCATCATTCTTCACTGTGCAAGTCAAGTTTCATCCATTCTTGTTATTAAATTCTTGTTACTAAAGGTTTTAAGTCAGGGCTTTTCATCATTCATGCACACACAGAAGAGAGACTAGGGAGAAGATACTGTCTGTAAGAAGAGAATAATAATAAGGTTCTATCCAGTACAACAGGCACTAATGAAAGAGTTATTAAATTGCTGATAGCTCATTTTTTTCTCCCTATGGATGTCCCCCACTAGGTGAAATTCAGAAATCACTTTCTCCTCTGTTGGAATGAAAATGTCACATTGAAACATTTTCTCCCCCACTTCCTCTAATTTCTCAAAGGCCGTTTGGCAATCCATCTTTTTGGCTGTGTTACGGAGGTGTATGATTGCATTTGTAATTCTACCATCCATTAATCACTGATCTGCGGCCTGGTCTAATCCTGACTGACTGACTAAGCTTCTTTTCTTCAGCTTTGGACTGCCAATACTATGTAAACTGTTTACTTTTCTGTTGCAGCATTAGCTCAGCATTTTGGCAGGCTCTAATGAAATGTTCCCACTGATTTTTGGCCAACCAATGCAATTGAATGTTCTCCCTTTCCTAGAATTTGAAGCCCGTCTATATTTTCCTTGTTCCCGTGTCAGGTAGCTCTTTTAACTTCATGATCACCTTGCCACACTTTTTGCCTCTGTTGTGCCTGCGGAATAGAAACAGTTTTACTGCCATCCCTGAAAGGGAGGTGCTGCTCCTTTTTCCATTAACCCCACTTCTATGTTCATGCCTGCCTGGCTGGTTAATGATGGTTCAACTCCCTTATTACTTTTGGCTGTACGGTAGAACATGCATCTTTCACGGGAGCATGCAAAGAGATTCATGAGCTAGTGACCGGAAACGTTTCAGAAGGCTCCAAATTTAGTTTCAGCCTGGCTATATAATGAAAATACGTAGCACTCACAGGCTCCTGTTGAGATCTGGCTCCCATTGTGCATAGTAAGAGACTGTCCTTTTCCCAAAGAACCTGCAGTCTAAATAGATAAGACAGACAACGGGTGGGAAGAGAAACAGAGGTGAAGTGATTTGTCTAAAATCATGTAGCTAGGAATGAAATCCAGGTCTCCTGAGTCCCAGTTCAGTGTCCCACTCAGGCTGCTTCTGTTCTTTTCCAAAGTACGCCTGAACCTCTTGAGTCTGCAGCACTAGGCTGATAATTTCACTAGAACAGACTTTCACACAAGACTTCTGGCATATCCATATCTAGTGCTTGCCAGAAATGCCTAAAGAACAGCTTGTTGTCCTATCTGTCCTTCCAATCTTTCAAATCTATATTGATCCTACCCTTGTTTTAGTATCTGAGTGCCATAGTTTTGAAACTTCTGGCTCCTTTATTTGCCCAAATTAAGTTTTATACAAATAAACTCTGCCTCTGAACATTTCAGAGCTTTTAAAAAAGTTTGGGTCAGTACAAACCTTTTCTTCTCCCAACCTGGTTCATTCATGGGGCACAATATACATTGTGCACTGACTTGTTCAGGAGCCATATCAGTGTTTTTTTCTTCACGCAGCAGAATACAACTAGGGCATCTCAGGACAAGGTGTGTGTGTGCAGGATGCTTGTGACAATTTTTATAAACAAATAAAATAAAATGACTTTTATTATTGTTAATGTCTATGTAGTTGTATGCTTTCCAACTATTCAGTGCTGAAATTTCAAGTTAGATGCTGCCAGGGCAAAATTCAGAGGTGATGTGTAAGTCTGGTTCTTTGCTGCTGATTTAGACTTTGTGGAACTCACTTATGCCCCCATCACTGCACAACGGCCAAGTAGATTTAAATTGCACCCTGGAGAAGGTAATAGGGACTATAAGAAGTTGCATATTAAAGATGCTCCCACTCTGTTTTAATGTCTACCTTCTTCTGAATCTTTGGCATGTAAATTACATCACTTTACACTCTCCTGCATGTCGGTAGCGTGAGGGTAAGTAGGTATACGGGAATATTTCTGACCATAAAGGACTTTACATCAGTGGAAGGGAATCTAACTTATATCATTTTGCACATGGTCTCTGAACTTGATGTATGGTCTTGGATCTTCACAAGTTTGTCAGATACTGCTATGAGCTCACAAAAATCAGAAAATGGGTATAAGTTAAAACTAGGCATAACTCTTTCAGATGAAACTTTAAACAAAGATGCTGACTGCTTATCCTGAGTGACTTGTACGAGTATGGGAGCTAAGCCTGATGTATCAGCCACATATCAAATCATGTATACATTCTGCTTACCTAAATCCCATTTGCTGGTTCAGCTGGATATAACTTCTTCACTTCTTGTCTTTAAATTATTGTGTAGTCTTCTGTGCAAAGTTAAGCAGTGACATTTTACGTTACTGGTGTCATCTCCATGGTGGATGAAGTATTATATCTTTTGAATTACTTTAGAGGTCTATAGAAAGGCTGAATTATGGCATGTTAAAGCTCCCCTGAGGTAGCCATAGAAACGCGAAGTGTTAATATAATTGTTCCTGATTCTGCCATCCTAGAACTTTACTCATGTGAGTAGTCTGAATGCAGACTCTGGAACTACTGTACAGAATTGCATCCCCATTGCTAGTAAGGCTGAAATTAGTAACAGAAAGTCAACATCATTATGGGCATTTTGACAATGATATGGTGATTTAGTTTTTCATGTCATGACATCAATCTCAAGATAAGATTTTAAGAGAAAAACAAAGCTATCCCATAGAAAGCAAGAGAAGAACTTAAAATGCATTTTGTGTGCAAAAGAATAGGCAATTCAAAATTGATCCACTCTGTCTGTTCTGGAATAGCAACACATGAGCCTCGGAAGCTGTAGCAGGAAGCTCTGTGGTAATTCTTTTCCCAAAGGCATTCTGATTTATTTGCTAATGTAACCAGTGACCCTCTCTCAGTTCACTAACTGATGGGAGAACTTTTGTGGAGTTCTGCCTCACCTGCCACAAGTACTTCCTCTAGATGCACCCCCCAAAAAGCACCATCCCTATTTTTAAACACTAACCCTCTCCTCCACAATTTCATGTTGTCTTTCTTTTACTTCATCCTCTTAAAGACTCCTCCATACTTTTGAGGCTCCTGGGCCCACTGACACAACTTCTTTGACTTCGGTGCAATTAATACTGGCCTTCCCATGGCTCTTGTAATATGCTTTCTTAGTGCTTGCGATCATATCTCCCTCAAGTTGCTGACTCTGGCAACTCAACCAGCCCGCTACTCACTCTGAGGACACAGAGACAGAGTCTCAGCAACATTCCGAGTGGGTGTGTCCAGGGAGGAAGTGAGCGTGGGGACAGAGCTCTACACTATGACAATTATCAGTTGGGACTACATGTTAGTATAAATTACAGTGGCCCGTGAGGCTACTGTAATCTGTACCTGCTCTGTGTGAGTGCAGACCTGCCCAGAGACTCAGGGAGCTGTAACTAGCTGGCTGACGTCCACCTCTCTCTCATGTTAAGTATTTCTCAGGCATGAGTGAATCAGCTTTCTTTAAGACCCTTTCCCTACAAGGAAGTCATCTGTATGTAGAGTAAGTCCATGAAGGATTTTAAAAACAAGGAAAGTACCTGTGAGCTGTGTGATGCTGTATGCAATTGTTTGAGAGTGAGGGAGATGTGACTGTTTCTCTATGCGTGCAAAAAGTTGTGCAGCAGGATCAAATGCTGGCATCTTTATTCAAGCAACACTCTGACCGGCTTCAGTGAAGTTTTCGCTGGAGCAAAGACTTCAGGATTTGGAGCATGCTCAGTGCTTTACTGTTGAACACTTGTGGTACCCGAGGTTCTTGTTTACTCAGCAAATCATGTCTGTGGCTTTTCAGTTGGAAAACATTGGAGATAAGATGCACCTACTAAGCACTTTCAAGCTATAATATTATTTTAGTCATTGCTTTTATGTATGATTATACACACCATCTGCCCAAAGGTATAAATTGATTTCCAAACATCATGTACACATTTAAAATGGGTTGAATGGTTAACCTTTGCTCACAGAAAATCTATCTGAACTTTGTTTTGTTCCTTATGAATTATTAGTTTAGAAGGGTTTCATATGACTATTATTATTATTTATTTTATTATTTGATTTATTTGATTTAAAGTGAGGATGTGTATCCTTTGGCAGTTTTACTCCTTTTACAAGTTGAGTTATTCTTGTAATTTACTTTTGCCTTTTTAATAGGTATATTCCTTTAACAGGTATTGATTGAAGTGGATTCCACTGTATCTCAGGTAACGATTTTGTGACAACTAAAAATAAGAATCTAAAGCAGTGGCACTTAGTCTAGTTCTTTTGTGAGGTCCTATAGTTAAAATAGAAATAAGACGTTATCAGGATATGCTGTATATTTAAGACTGTGGTAGATTACTCAAATGAATAACAGGTGAATTTCAGGTGAATAACAGGTGAATAACAGGTGAATCAAATGAATAACAGGTGAATTTCTAATTTTTATGAATAAATGACATTCCTAACCATTATTTATTCATTGGAACAGAGGGAAGAGTAAGGTCTAGTGGGCCAAGCAAACTAATTCTGGCTTCTTCTGTGATGTTGGGTAGGTTACTTGACATTTTCTGGAGGAGAGAAAACTGCAGAAAGTGGGAGTGGAAATTTTGAGGGCTGTCCCTGGAGCTTCCTCAAAGCTGGTTGTCCCAGCCAAATTCTAGGCTGGGAGGACGAGGCTGGGGGTGGGGTGGGGATGAAGGAGGGAGCTGCAAGGGGCAGGTAGGAGAGAATTATCCCTCCAGTTTCACTCCTGAGGAGGTTATGAATGAGAGAGAGGATGTATCAGTGGTTAGGGTACAAGCCTGAGATTTGTGAAACCTGGTTTGATTCCAGTTCTGCCACAGACATCCTCTGTGACTTTGGAGAGGTCAGTTAGTCTTCCCCCATCTGTACAATGAAGATAATAGCATTTCCCTACCTCACAGAAGACTGCAAAGTGCTCAGATAACACTATAAGGAAGTGGGAAAATAAGCACCCAAGCTAGACAGAGAATCGGTCTTGCAAAGCTTCAATTCCATGACCCTCTTACCAAATACTTCCTGATTCTCAGACCTTTGCTGAGCTATCCAGTCTTGGATTAGATGGGAGAAAATCTAATGGGGATTGTGAACAAGACCTGTAGAGTTTAAAGAACTCCAGAGGTAGCCCCCTGTGGAGGAATCCTATAGAATTGAATAGGGAATAAACTACTAGAATTCAATAGAAATGTTCTACAGTTACTCTGGAGATCTATAGAATTTAATAGCAGATTATATCATTTCTATAGTGGGTTTTTTTGAGCCATCCTATGAAACTATATAGAAGGGCAATAATTCTCAATTAAATTCTATAGGATGGTCCTAAACACACTGAAAAGTTATCATTTTCTTTTAAATTCTTTGGAACTTCTCCATCCTCACAGCAAACTCTAAGTTATTGATTTATTTGAAAATAAATGAGACAAATTCATAGTTAAGATTTGAGAAATCACCTGAAAAATAAATCACATATTAAAGCCCATATAAGTTTGCAGATGACACTACACTGGGAAGAGTGGTAGATATGCTGCAGGGTAGGGATAGGATACAGAGGGACCTGCATAAATTAGAGGATTGGGCCAAATCTGATGAGGTTCAACAAGGACAAATGTAGAGTCCTGCACTTAAGATGGACAAATCCCATGCATTGCTACAGACTAGAGACAGAATGGCTAGGCAGCAATTCTGCAGAAAAGGACCTTGGGGTTACAGTGGATGAGAAGCTGGATATGAGTCAACAGTGTGCCCTTGTTGCCAAAAAGGCTAACGGCATTTTGGGCTGTATAAGTAGGGGCATTTCCAGCAGATCTAGGGATGTGATCATTCCCCTCTATTGGCATTGGTGAACCCTCAACTGGAGTACTGTGTTCAGTTTTGGGCCACACACTACAAGAAGGATGTGGAAAAATTGGAAAGAGTCCATCAGGGGGCAACAAAAATGATTAGGGGGCTGGAGCACATGACTTACGAGGAGAAGCTGAGGTAACTAGGTTTGTTTAGTCTTCAGAACAGAAGAATGAGGGTGGATTTGATAGCTGCTTTCAACTACCTGAAAGGGGGTTTTAAAGTGGATGGACCTAGACTGTTCTCATTGGTAGCAGATGACAGAACAAGGAGCAATGGTCTTAAGTTGCAGAGGGGGAAGTTTAGGTTGGATATTAGGAAAAACTTTTTCACTAGGAGGGTGGTGAAGCACTGGAATGGGTTACCTAGGGAGGTGGTAGAGTCTCCTTCCTTAGAGGTTCTTAGGGTCAGGCTTGACAAAGCCCTGGCTGGCATGATTTAGTTAGGGATTGGTCCTGCTTTGAGCAAGGAGTTGGACTAGATGACCTCCTGATGTCCCTTCCAGTCCTGATATTCTGTGATTCTATGCTTCTTGTCTAGGTGCTGCCCATGTCAAAATATACATCCGCTTTGATCGATATGTACCGACTCCTGGCTATATAGGAGAGATGTAAGATTTGTCAGCTAGGATTATAGTGGTGTAATTATTTACACTCCCAAACTGGTCAAAATGATAGAGTGTTTAACTGCAGTATCGTGTTAATGGAACTACTAGAAAATCAATACCAGGATTAAGTCTGGGTGCCATTTAATCTATTTTCTCTGGCTATACATTAGAGTACATTTTTCTTTATCCAGAATCCTCGTACAGCTCTATTATATGTTGGGCACGCTGTAGTTATTGCAGGCAGCCCTTTACTATCCCTTCATTTGCAGGCCGATACCCTCACCAGATATTCATCTATTTGCTCAGCTGTGGTGACCAGGCGCCATTCTGTGTTCACCTTCTTCACATTCGTATGCACTGGGCCAAATCCGGCCATCCCTTTTCAGCCCTTGCTCTGGTAAAATTCCCATTAGGAATTCTGCCTAGAGAAGAAGAAAGGATAGGTCTTATCTGCAAGGCACTGGATGGAGAATGTAATTTTACTCTGCCATTGACTTCCTGTATGACTTTGGGAATGTCACTTAAATCTGTTTATGCCTCAGTTCCCCACCTGTCTTATGAGGTGAGTAATACTTCCTGTTATGGCTTGTCTGTTTACATTGTAAGCTTCTAGGGGTCACGAAACGTCTCTTCTTAATATATGTGTGCGCAGAGCCTAACATGATAGAGTGCCAGCTGAGATCAAGGCCCCCAGGTGTTATCACAATATAAATAATATGTGAGCATGGCAAGAACATGGTTTGTATTTTATTTTACCTGCTTTCACTAACAGAGCCAAATCCGATACCCATTCATGCCAATGGAAGCAGAATTAGTCCACTAATTTGTAAAGTCATCAGGGCCGAGAGCCTCTTATTTGTCTGATGCATCAGATTGATTGTAAAGATTCACACAAATGAATGACACAACATGAATCAGCATGAGTGATAACAATTACAGTAATGATTAATACATGAAACACAAATGAATGCTTTATCCATCCTGCTAATGAGATTTGGGTGCATTAATCCCTTCTTCTTTTGGCAAGACTACACAAACTGGAGTACAAACACACTGTTTGGTTTAGGCTTAGGAAGAAGAGTTCCTTCTTTTCTTCCTTCTTCGTTGAAGACAATTGTAGTGATTTGGGATCATGCTGTACCTGGGGTTTCATCAGAACGCTTTGTATTCAATTGATAACATTTGCAATAGGGATTATAAATAAGTAACTCTGTGTATAAATACATTCCCTAGGGGAATGCTGTGACTTAGTCTACCAGAGCCTAGATAACAAGCTAACGAATGAGCTACACCTTGTAAACAATGAGGCTTTCCATCTCTGAGGCAGGGTAACATGACAATCAGGGAGTGACAATCAGCAAGGTTTTGTGAAATCATTTACGCAAGGAGCTGGAGGAAGCTGGCAATGACGAAATTTGGGAATAGATTGTGAGCTCTTTAGGGCAGGGAGTGTTTGTACAGCAGAGCTCCTGGTCTATGGGAATCCTAAGTGCTACTGCAACACAAATAAATAACAGGGCAAATCCCAAATCCAGCAAACATTTAACTCACATGAGTATCCAATAATATTCAAGGGTATTCATGTAAGGATTTTTAAGCACATATGTGTTTGCAGGATCTGGGCTCAAGTGAACAGTTGCTCACGGTCATTCAAGAAGTCAACTGATAGAGCCAGAACCCCCCATCCTCCACCCAACTGCCTCATACCCAGCACAGTGCTTTAATCATAAGACCATTATCTCCAGCTCCAACATAGACCAGTTCTTATATCGTTTTCATCTAGGTCATTAAAATCAGGGCTATTTCTTCCGCTTGTCTCAGTCTAAAATAATGCTACATTTTGGTGCCCATCTTCATCAGTGAAGTAAATAAACAGAAGACTCAAATTCAAATGAAGGCTCGGTTCTGTAAGCACACACTGCCTACTGTTAAAGCACTAATCCCTCAAAACAGACTTTTACCATGAAATTATCACAGAGCTCTGAACAAAGAGTTATTCATGTGAGATCAAGCTGAGCAGATGAGCCTGAAGATTTGCAAGAGTTTCAAGCTAAAATCAGTTCAGGCTTGACCACAGTTGCATACAAAGTCTTTCCAAATCATGCACACTGAATCTGAAATAAATGCTGCTATATGACTTTTTATTCAACATTCCCTGCTGCCCCCATCTCTCCATTGGGAAAATTCAGTATGTGTTTTATACTTGAATCATACAATATCAGGTTTGGAAGGGACCTCAGGAGGTCATCTAGTCCAATCCTCTGCTCAACTTGCTAACTTAACCCTTAGAATACTCACATTTTCCAGGCTGCCAGACAAATAATTGCCTAGATGGGAAATATATATCTGCAGTCTCCAAAGAAATTACTATTGCAATATTGACCTTTTCCAGGAATTAGATATGAAACATCAATTGACTCATGATGTTCTCTGGAGAGTATTCCCCTCTGCCCTGGTGTAAGGAGAATGGAGGAATGAAGAGAGAAATCTCACCCTCTCTCTTCTACTTGGGGATGTGTCTTTGTTGGATTTTTGCTTCTGTACTATAAGGCTGACTCTCAAATGTCCCTTATTACAAGGTACATCATTCATCTTAGTCCCAAAGTTGTCTATGCTCTGGCCAAATTTGATGTTGCCTCACTTCTATTGTTGAAAATTACTTGCATCAGAAATCAAGAACCCTGAAACAGAGTGTTCTAGAAAGAGTCATTTACACTAAGGGAAGGAAAGTCCAACATTTCCCACGTGAATCATTTTCTTGTGTTCCTCCTTTGGAGTCTTTGTTACACACCGCATCTGGCATTTGGGCCTTGGCAGGTTATAGACTCATAGACTTTAAGGTCAAAAGGGACCATTATGATCATCTAGTCTGACCTCCTGCACAATGCAATCCACAGAATTTTACCCACCCAGACCTGCAATATACCTCTCACTTATATCTGAGCTATTGAAGTCCTCAAATCTTGGTTTAAAGACTTCAAGGTACAGAGAATCCTCCAATAAGTGAACCATGCCCCTTGCTGTATAGGAAGGTGAAAAACCTCCAGGGCCTCTGCCAATCCACCCAGGAGGAAAATTCCTTTCCAACCCCAAATATGGCAATCAGCTGAACCCTAAGCATGTGGCAAAACTCACCAGGCAGACACCCAGGAAAGAATTCTCTGTAGTAACTTAGATCCCATCCTGTCCAACTTCTCATCATATGCCACCAGGCCCATCTATTACCATAGTCAAAGGTTGAGAGGGTGGGAAGGTGGATGCAGACTGAAAAATCCTCAAATCTTCAACTGTCATTTTGTGATTAGACAAGGCATCTATCTTTCCTGGCCAAGAGGAAGTATGATATTAAATGAAGCTACTTCTCATGCCATGTCAGTCTAATTCTACACATTTAAAAAGCCTGAGTGCCTCCCATTTTTATGAACCTCAAGATTGACCCACTAGCAGTCACTTTGTCAGTTGCCCTTCTCTTCCCCTCCCACTCTCACCACTCATCTGGCTTCCCTGATGCCTTTCCACACATGACATGTGAGAGCCTTCTCTTCAGCTCTTGCCGCTTGAAAGTCTTTCTAAATATCTACGTCGCTGATACTGAAATTCCAAATTTCAACGGAGGCCATCTCATTTCTCACCCATCTAGCCCTCTAAACATCCACTTTGTAATTTCTGTAAAGTACTTAGCTCTCTTTACACCTATTAAATACCATCTGAAACAATACTGGCTTCCTGCCTAAATGAAGTTGTATTGCTCTACTGTGAAAGTAGTCATCTTTTATTTGATAAACATATTCTCATATGGGCTTCATGTTGTCCGCAGCAGTCAGTGCTCTTTCCCACAACACATTTTTAGCCTTAGCTTTTAGTTGCTAAATAATAATCTCACATACTTGGTCTCTCTTCTTATTTGTTAATATTAGTGCCTCCTAGGAAACAGACCTTGTAGTCATTGTGGATAGTTCTCTGAAAACATCCACTCAATATGCAGTGGCAATCAAAACAGCTAACTGAATGTTGGGAATCATTAAGAAAGGAATAGATAATAAGATAGATAATATCATATTGCCCCTATAAAATCCATGGTACACACACATCTTGAATAGTGCCTGCAAATGTGGTCAGCCCATCTCAAAAAAAATATATCTATATATTTATTGAAAAAGGTACAGAAAAGGGCAACAAAAATGATGAGTCAACCTGTGGCACTCTTTGCCAGAGGATGTTGTGAAGGCCAAGAGTATAACAGGGTTCAAGAAAGAGCTAGATAAATTCACGGAGGATAGGTTCATCAATGTCTATTAGCCAGGATAGGCAGGGATGGTGTCCCCAGCCTTTGCGTGCCAGAAGCTGGGAATGGATAACAGAATGGATGACTTGATGATTACCTGTTCTGTTCATTCCCTCAAGAGCACCTGGCATTGGCCACTGTCGGAACACAACATACTGGGCTAGATGGACCTTTGCTCCAATCTAGTATGGCTGCTCTTATATTCTTATGTACCAGCTGCTGAAAGAAGGCCAAAGAAGATGTGTACATGCATCTAAGAGCTGAATTGACCCTGTATCAGCAGTCCTTTAATATCACCTATTAGCTCAAGGGCAGACAGAGTCCTGATACTCATGCCTATTTACGTTACACTTTTGTGATAATACGTTAGCCTCTAAATTTCTCCTGCTGTATCCATACTTTTCTCATCTATTTCGCCATTCTGAAGCACTATTGTTTGCGTTATAGTCACACCCAGAGGAACCAACTGAGATCAAGACCCTGTTGTACTAGGTACTGTACAAAAACATAGAAAGAGACAATCGCTGACCTGAGAAGCTTACAGTCTAAGGGCTTGTCTTAAGGGTTTGCAGGGACAGCTATACCAGTATAACTCTACTGGCAAACTCTCCTAATGGAAATAGCTTATACCAGCAAAGAGTGTTTTTGCCAAGGTAGCTTATACCAGTTCCCCAAGCAAAATAAGCCCTTTGAAGTCTCCCAGCAGAATGCTGTTGTGGAATGTGCCACAGAAATTATAGATGATCATGTTCAACCATAATCTGACGAAGTGGGTATTAGCACACGAAAGCTTATGCTCTAATACTTTAGTTAGTCTTTAAGGTGCCACAGGACTCTTTGTCACTTCTGCAATTCCAGACTAACACGGCTACCCCTCTGATTCATGTTCAACCAGTTTTTAAAGTCCCCTGGAGGGAGGGCAAAGGGAGACCTCAAGCTGAGGTGTGGAACTACTGCCAATAAATGAAAGTTTCTCCTCTGGGAAAATATGCAAGATGCCAGTGTTACATTCACTAAAAGATTATGAATATGCAGGATCTGAACAGATTAAACAAATTGGTAGGGTACAAAATAGTTGATGGTGGGAGTTTTTCCACTGACTTCAAGGCCCTATAAATCCAACATTTTTCTTGTATCAGATAGTGGAAAACAAATATTGGTTAAAAAGGGCAAAGTAGCCCCTATGCAGAAATGCAGAGGAGCAAGACTTCTTTCTGTCTGTTAATCATAAGGTTGCCCATCACCATGGTATCTGATGTTTGCAGAATGGCAGCCCATAATTAACTTGGTCATTAAAGCTTGAAAATGTGTCCTTGTTATCTCACTGAAAAATCTGGCTCTCAGTTTCATTGGTCTCAGGCACTTTTATGCAGAATTGATTTCCCGATGCTATTTACTATATATTATACTGCAATAAAACCTGAGAAGGGAGAAGTCCAGAGATCTCGTGAAGCCCACTAGGGAGTTTGTTATTGACAATCTGTTTTATGTGGTAGGCACTTTGGTACTGTGGTGATTGGTGACTGTATAAAACCTTTAGATAGCTACTAAGGGAAATATCAGTAGGGCTGCCCTTTCCACTGTGAGTAACTTTGGGCTGTGCTCTTAACATAGATCCCTGAACATGCTTACTGCAAGGAGTTGATGGGCCTGTGACAGCATGTCTGTTTAGAATTATGCTGACTGACACTGAAAAATATTCATAGCATCCTGTTTATATGATCTCTAATAATGTTGAAAGATCAAACAAAATAACTTAGCGTGGCAATTTTCAAAAGCTGTCAAAGCCTATAACAGAAATGATTTAGATTAATGTGCTTTCAGCTCAACTAAAATGTAAATGTAGATGTGACATAAACCTACATCAGTCTGTCTGTTTGTACAAAAAGCTGTCCAGGGATGGGTGACTGGTAGCTAAAGGCCTGATTTTTGTTGTATAGAAATACAGATTTTTGCTATTTCATGAAGATTGGGAAGCTGAAATAGTAGCCAAAATGTAAAGGCCAAAGTGTTTTAGGTTTGAATATTAGTTTGCATGTGCTTTCTCCTGGTTCTTCTACTTGGGGTCCTGTAAGCTCAGAGTATCCTTAATATCCTCAGCTGCGGAGTTTAAGGAACAAATATTAGCCAAAGGCAGCAATCTAGACCATTAAGGTCCTGAATCTGAGAAGTTACAGGGTATCTGCAGTTCCCGTTGAAATGAATGGGAGTTTTGGGTGCTCAGCATGTGTCAAGACTGGACCCTTAGGCCCCAGTCTTGTTCCTACTGAAGTCAATAGGCATTTTTCCAAGGATTTTGATGATAATAATTTATCACTTGTGCAGTGGTTGTGCCTAGAAGCCCCAGACAGAGAACAGAGCCCTAACATGCTAGGTACTGTAAAATCAAGTAACACAAAGACAGTCCCTGCCCCAGATTGCTCCAAGTCTAGGATTAGAAAAAGATGAGCCAAGTGGATAAACACGGGTAGAATCGGGGCTGGGGATAGGTACCATCAAGGAGAGTAAATTTGCATAAACTAGTAATCTCAGAGGCTCCAGGGGAGTAGGATCATGTGCTCACTGAGTACTGTGGAGTGCACATTACTAATGAAAGTAAGGCACAGATTCAGCAAGTTATATGAGCACACACCTAACTTTAAGCATGTATGTAGCTCTGTTTACATCAATGGGACTTAAACTTAAGCTCGTGCTGAACTACCTTGCTGACCTGGGAGTTAAGTGCATAGCTTGTTGTCGTAACCCTAATGGTTACTTAGACTGTAAGCTCTTTGGGGCAGGGAGTGTCTTTTTGTTCTATGTTAGTGCAGCACCTAGCGCAATGGGCCCTGGGTCTGTGACTCAGACTCCTCACTGCTGTTTGCAAAACAAATAATGAATAATAAGGGTGTTTATTATCGTCTGCCATCATATGTCATTTTAGCTTGATTGAATGCTGCTTTGGGGTGGATATCTTTTATTCATCAAATGATCTTATTTAAACGCAACTGACATCAAAGAAGTGGTGGCTGCTAGTTTCGAAACTCTTGTGTACTTGAACTCCAGTAATCCAGTCCATTATAAAATTGAAGTGGCTGCAATATCTTATTTCCTCAGGCCCCACAGAACTGAAATAGTCATTAGAGACACCTGGATGGTTTTCTGGCTGCAGGTGGTACATCTTAAAGTTCTAGTGGATTTGATCAGACCTATACAAACCCTGGTCTCTCTGCCTTCAAACACTATGTAGTGTACTAGGGGTTAAAGGCTTTTAAAACTGCTTTCTGTTCAGGCATTATAAAATCAAGCACAAGCATCATTATGTAGGTTAATTTCAGCTGTCCAGGTATATTCCCCAACCCTGTTGCTTAGAAAGGCTTGAATTTTCAGCCCTATATTTCATGTCCCCAGTTGACAATGAACCATAATGTTGGCTCCATTGTCTCACATCCACCACTGTCCAACAATTTCATGCAAGTGGATGTCTTTGGCTGAGAAAAAGCAAACAGGGAGTACCTTCATGAAGCAAAGGAATCAGCGTTTCATTCCTAGGAGGAGGAGAGCTGAAATATTTATAATGTTTATGCTGCAGTATTAATGCCAGCTAAGAAGGGCTACAAAAATGTTTAGCTATTGTCCTTCCTCAGAGGTGATTGTCTGAGACTGAATTATAGTAAAATAATCCCCATTCCCTGCCCCCCCCTTTTTTTACACAAAGGAAACACAGTGCATGTCAGCTGCATGAGGAAATGTACAGCATCTCATCTTGGAAGGCAAAGGAGGGAACAATAGCAGATGGACAGAGTACTGTCCATTGTCATCCTGTCACATTGCAGTGCTGGACATTGAAAGGTCTTTCTATAATTACTCTTAGAAAAACCCAAACAGAAACTAATGAATGGCATATGAACAGATTAAAGATGAGTTTTTCCCTCTTTTCAACAGGGGCAGAGCTGTTGAAGTTGAGGTTCTTAAACTACTAATTCTGTTCTTTCATTTACTCCCATACCGGGCTTTTGTCTTATTTCCCACACACCTGGATTTACTCCCAACTTGCTTCACATTCCACTTTAACTAGTGTAGTTCAGGGAGCGGGAGGGGCTTTGGGCTGAGGCAGTGGGTTGGGGTATGGCAGAAGGTGAGGGCTCCAGCTGTGGGTGCGGGGCCTGGGGTGGGGCCAAGGATGTGGGGTTTGGAGGACAGGAGGGGGCTGCAGCCTGGGGTGTGTGTGTGGAGCTGAGGGGTTTGGAGTATGGGAGAGGGCTCCAGGCTGAGGTAGGGGGTTGGAGTGTGGGAGGGGGTACGGGCTCTGGACTGGGGGTGCGGCTTCCATGGTGGGCCAGAAATGAGAGGTTCAGGGTACGGGAGGTGGGTACAGGCTGAAGCAGGGGGTTGGGGTGTGGGGGTGTGAGGGCTCCAGCTGGGGGTTCAGGCTCTGGGGTGGGGCTGGGGATGAGGGGTTTGGGGTGCAGAAGGGTGCTCTGGGCTGGGACTTAGGGGTTCGGAGGGCGGGAGGGGGATCAGGGCTGGGGCGGAGGTTGAAGCGGGTGCAGGCTCTGAGTGGTGCTTACTCAAAACACAAACAGTTTTCAGTTTGTGTTAAAATTTTCAGGAATCTTTTTCATTTCATGTTGTCCCCCTGCTTTTTTCCTTCTTTGTTTATTTCCTTTTCCAGGGGAGCCAAAATGGGGGTGGGGCAGTAAATTAGAGAAAAGGAGAAAACCCAAAATATTGAAACAAAATGTATAAAACTGAAACTTTCGTTTTGTTTACAAACTTTTCATTAAAAAAAGAAAAATATTCAACAAAAGCAAAAGTTTTGTGTGAAGATTTTTGTTTTTGTCAGTTTTCAGTGAAATGTTTTTAACTAGCACTGTATATAAGCATTGCTTCAGACACTCCTGAAGCTGACTGAACACTCAAGTGAAACACAACAGCTGTTTAACAGTACACAGTAGTTGAAAACAGGAGGTGAAAATTAATACCTCATCCCATTGAAACTGCAGGTGAAATTTAAGAAGGCAGAATTTAATTCTTCAGACTAGAATTTGTCCAGACTCTTAGGACACATTCTGCAAACACTTAAATGCAGGCTTAACTTTACTATGAGTAGTCGCATTAATTTCAATGGGATTATTTATGGTAGTAAAATTGAACCCAAGTATGAGTATTTTGCAGGATTGGGGCCTTAAGGCTAATACCTCTGCTTCGTGCAAGAAGTGTCATGAGATCTAAGCACAAATGGTCAAGGCTCCTAATTTATGTCTCCTATGAAAGAGCATTTAATGTCTCTTCTCCATACAGGGGCAGTGATCCAGTCCTGAACTAGTGAATTGCCAATATACCTAAGTATTCTTTGAAAAGCTGCTGTCCAGTTAACTTAGACTGGATCACAGCAGTAGGTGGAAAGCCTACATTGGTGTGTTGTTCAGTCTATATGCAGTAGGAGGAAAGGCCCCAGTACAGTGGAAAGAGGGGAGAGCCTAGAATGGCCACAATTATCTGTGGTGTACATGAGATTGTACAAGTGTAATTGTGGTTCAGAGGAAGAACTTAAGCAGTTAAGTACGACAACCCTCTGCTTCCAATTAGTATGAGGAAGATGTGCTCTTTGTGATTTCTCCTTTATGCTCATTTGAGAGAGGAGTTAATTTAACTACAGTTAATTTCATGCCCTCTATAATGTACCCAATTATATCTCCCTAATTATTTCAAGCCCTCATGTGATTTGGTTGAGTGCTTTTTTGAAAGAGGATATTAAATAATGATTAGCCTCCTCATTAATACAATTCAGAAATACATGATAAAGAGAAAACAAACAAAACATGGCTCAAAGACAGAAACGTAAGAGGGGTTTCTTCAGGTGTTATTTTTTTGCTGATTTTTCCAGGATAGCACTAATAGTAATATGGTACCAAAAGGCAAACAGGCAAAGTCACCTTTTCACCTCTCATTTAGTGTTGTTGCTGGACATTGTGTGTGTGTGTGTGTTGTGCGGAGATCTTCAAAGCTGTTACTTCTCCGAGCAACCAGTTACTATTACCCTAGTGCTCTAGGTTATTGCTGCAGAAGTTGTAGGCTTTAATTCATCCTCTTACACTAATTTGGACAATGGATCGTAGGGGAGTGAGATGCAAGAGAAGAGTCTCTATGAGTTGGAGGTCAGACTCAACCCCTTCCTCTCCTCTGGGTGAAGCCCAGTGGCTGGTAGAACAGGTGAAGCTCCAGTTCGTGGTGGATCAGCATATGGGAAGATGCTGTCTTCCCCTGAATGCTGTGCAGCGGTGTTCCAAAGAGCTCCATCCATGGCAGAATGCAGGATGCTGCAGGATTAACCCATCTGATATGTGACGATGCACATTCACTAGACCGTCCCACTCCCTGCATTGGGGGAAAGAGGAACTCATGTTGCTTCCATGGTAGCTACTATAAAATAGAGCCACGTTTCTCAAACTGGGATTCCCAACCCAAAGTCGGGGACGGGGGGTCGCGAGAGTGGTGACTGCTGACCGGACATCCAGCCCTGAAGGCAATGTCTCTGCCAGGAGCAGCGCAGAAAGAAGGGTGGCATGGTATGGTATTGCCACCCTCACTTCTGCCCTGCTGGTGGTGGTGGTGCTGCCTTCAGAGCTGGGCGGCCAGAGAGCGAATGTGGAGGACGATTTAAGGGTCTGCCTCAGTTCCCTGAAGCCGCGATTGAGAAAATGGCATGCTTCAAAACAGCAGCACCCCTCACATCAAATGTCTAGATTCTTGTTTGTCTATAATTGTGTAGAAAGCCACAGTCCTTGGACAATGTTATGATTATTGCCACAATCACTGGAAAAGGCTTTAACCACCCCAAAATGTATCCTGTTGTCTATTTTTCCCCCCGCAGAAAATGTGTTTCTTAAATGTCCATGCATTTATTCCTGAAAGCGGATGCTTTACACTTTGTGAGAGACTTCAGGGCCTTTCATTGCAGGGATAATGGTTACAGGCTTCATTTAGTGCTCCTATGAGTATGTACAGTAATTTACTATCACAGCCTGAAATATTTTCAAAGGGAGGCCCTGCAAAAAGAGTTTGAGGCCTCTGAACTAGAGATTACAGCAGAAGTTGTGGAATAGCCCCCTATGTTTTAGGGAACAGGGTTATATCCTTCATAATGCAACCCTGTGCCATGTATCTTTACATAGGCTATGTGCAGGAGAAAGGGTTTGACCCCTGTATTGTAAATGGATATAATATCTGAGATGATTTCCCCATAGCTTGGTGTGGAGAAATGAGCAGAGATACAAGCTGAGTTAACTGCTTGACTCTCTAGACCCTAAATTCCAGGCAACTTCTCCAGACTGTGCTGTTTGAATGTTAGAAAAGATAGCTGGTCTTAAGTATCCCCCTCCTTCCTCCTCTTCTGGCTGCTGCTAAGTTGGGGGCTGCGAATGATGAATCAGCCTGTTTATACTGTTTCAGATTCTACCTTTCCTGGAAGAGCGCGTGCCAGGATCAACAAGCTGCGGTACTACAACCGTGTACAGATAGAAGAGCTCCAGTCCACATAGGCTGCTGCTGTCTCTGTCGTTTTGCTTATTTAAAGATTCTTCAAGCCCTCTTATACCCCAAAGCAGCCGGGAAAGATGCTTTGGGGCTTGTAAAAGCCGGCATCTCTCGTTTATACTAGACAGCAGAGAAGCGCTGCTGAGTCACCTTCAGCAGGAGTTCACTCTTTTTTCATTACTGAGTAGCAGGTGCCACCTCTCCTTTTCTGAGGCAACGGTGAGGAAGTGCTCTGCAGTCACCCCTTGGGTCACTTATCAGCATGTCTAGCGCAAGCCAGTGAAATGAAAGGAGGCAAGCAACTGTTTCAAAGCTATCAGCAGACAGAGAGAAGGGAGGGAGAGACAGAGACAATGAGAAGAGGTGGACGTCTGTTGTAGAAACGATGCTTTTTTAAAATCCAGACAGAATTTCCAGTAGGTTGCATCAGCCCAGCACCTGCTGTCCTGCTGAGCAATGGACTGGACAGAAATAGCCTGTCCCATCAGGTGAATGTTTGTGCGAGATGTTCTGGGATGAAATGCACTTGGCGAGTGCCCAGAGCTAGGCTCACATCCAAATTCGGCTTGTATTCCACGTGCAAGGAGCTCTGGCTGCTCTTTAGTGAATCAATGCATTCAGCCTGTGATCGGTCATGGTGGCAGCAATCAATACAGCCCGTGCGGCTCAGTGGGAGTAGAAATGTGTTTAGCTCAGCCTTCTCAGGGCCCTATTTATTCGGAGCAGTTTTGTAAAAATATCACTCGCTTCACTTTGTCTTGTGTCCTTTTCTAAACACAGTTCAACAAGACGTCGAGCCCTTGGTCTCGTCTTTCTCACTGACTTCGGTAGGAGTTCTGCCTGAGTAAGGAACGAACAGAGACGGTGCGGCAGCCTGCCTGGAGCAAGATGACTCATGTCGCGAGCTCAGGGTCAGTCCTTTAATAGTAAATTAAAGTGAAACTCAAAATTGGCTGCCGTGCCTTTAAAATTGAAAACAAGCACACAAAGTAACTGTTTGGTTGCAGCGCTGAAATGGAAGCCCTCAGTTCAGGGTTAGATTGAGAAGCTCCTCTCCTCTCCTCTCCTGCCTTAGCTCCACCCCGTACTCTCCCTGGAATGAATCAGGCAAGCCACCTTAATTTGCCTGCTGGCTTTTGATAAGTTAGTCTCTCTTCTGGGCCAGTTGGGACCCCTGGAAGATGACTACGTCTTGTTGGTACCAAGGTTTGAGTGGGCTGTTTCTAAGGAGGGGGATGTCAGGCCACCCACATTTGCAACAGGATGCAGAGGAGGCCTGGTAGACCCTGTACAGACTGATTAAGGATTTCAAGGACCAAAGCAAATATGGTTGCGTGACACCATTTAAATGTCCTCCTACTCTGCAAAGTCACTCAGTCACAGACTACATCTTATATCAGGATGTAAATCTATGTTGCATCCAATCATACCAAACTTATTAATGGCATGCTAAAATAGAACCAAGGCAAGCTGTTCCAATGGCTAATTATTCTCATTGTAAATAAGTTGCATCTTATTTCCAGTGTGAATTTTTCTAACTTCATGTTCCAGGCACTGAACCCTGTTAAACCTTACCTGCTAGATTTGTCTTTTCTCTTTCTTTACAAGGCCTCTTCCAAGATAGAAGAGATGTTGGTTAATGGAAAATAAATATTGGAGTACTTTGGTATCATTCTTAGCTCTACCGACTGACCTTTCACAGAAGAATGTTGCAATCAGCTGTTTCCCTCAAAACCAGGCCTGGCCATCTGTGACTAAAAAGTGCATTATTCATAAAGTGCAGAACATCTTAATAACAGATGTCCATCCTCCACTTGGCTTGAATAATGTGTGCTTCTTCGTGGGCAGGTTCTTTAGAGGTACATTTTCATCTTTGAGGGGGTCAGGCAAACTTCTTCATATACATAGTCTGGAATACTGAGTCATAGAAGAAAGAGAAAATAATATATACAGTTTCTTTGAAGAGACAAGTTGGTTTTCTGTTACCTGGAGATGTTCATCTAGACCTTTAAAATTGTAGTTTCAGCAATCGATGGCTAGTGGATAGTTTCTACACACATATTTTCTTACTCAGAATGAACTTTGATCAAATAAATTCTTCCAAACACTGTTTTTATAGAATGCAGAGACCTCCAGCTGCAAAATGTCACATTGTATAATGGCTTACAGACAACAGATATTCTTTGCTATACAGCAGAGACCTAAGCAAGATTAGCCATAGCATGAAAGTAGTGATGCTACAGAACCATTTTGCAATGGTACTTTCACTCTAAACACTATATTCAGCTGCTTATAAGTTTATCTAACAGCTACCTTTTTGACTGACGTTCCAGACACTTGGTCTCAGCTCAGACTGAATTCTTTTAGGAAAGTTTTAAAAAGATCAGTTCTGTTTTTTTTAAGGACCAGTTGTATGTTTAGATTACTCAAAAAAATATGCATGCCAAGTCTGAACCTATAAAATGTGATCCTGAATGAGGATTTGTGCATGTCTAGTACATTCATTGTGACTAACCTCTCTGAATCTACCTCATCATTCTCATGACTGTAAGTGAATCTTTTCAATCCACATGCATGGACCTTTTTCTCTTGGTTAGCACTGTTGAATGCTGCTTCCCAAACAAGGGACAATTCTCCCCCAGCCAGCTAAGCCGGCATTCTGTCTGCTTTGCACCACTTCAATGGGCTAAGAATCTGTCCCAATGTGTCTGATCTTTGTTTTGAAAGACCTGAGACTGGTCAGTAACTTGGAAGGAGGACTCAGTGGAAGAAAGGAGATTTGTTTTCTTCATGAATTTGTTGTTTACAGTGTTTGGAAAACAGTACCTCAAACAGAACTATTCCTTTAACTTGATAGGCAGCTGTGTGCAGGTGCCTTTTCCACCTTGTTCCAGGAAAGCCCATATAAGCAAAACTAACCCCTTTCCTGGGTTTTGGCTTTATCAGTAACTCAGATAACAAGAACACAAACCTGAACCTAAACTTTCCCCCAGACTGGGCTGTTCATAGAGTTTCCTGAAGCATCTTCCTATCTCTGTACCAGTTCTCTCTGAGCCAAGAGTCACACATACTTCTCTTATCTTGGGTAGGGCTGGTTGAAACTTTTATATGGAAAATAGAGTTTTCGATTTCAATGGTTATTTGACAAAATGTCAAAATTCTCCATGGAAAACAGATACTTTTAATGAAAAAATCCTGACATCTGAAAACTTTCTGCTAAAAACCCTTAAAGTTTCAATTTGGAAATCCTGCTACAGTGCCTCATGGAATTGTAGTTTGGATACATCTTGTCCCCATTCTCCTCTGTGGGTTGTACTCCCCAGCCAGACTACATCACCCATGAGTCATTGTGAGTATGGGATGATACGTCACAATGGCTCAGCAAGAGGGGAGACACTGGTGCACCATGGGACATGTAGTCCAGCCAGGAAGCACAGTCCACAGAAGTTCTGTTCTCAGAAGTATTAGTGCAGCCCCTCTGAGGCTTTGCGGCAGAATTTCTCAATTGAAAATGTCTGTTTTTCAACAAAAACTTATCAGTGTTCGATTTTTTTTCTTCAGAAAAGCCAAATTTTTCCTTGAAGGTCAGAAACCTTATCTTCCCAGCAGCTCTAATCTTTGTAGATTTGGCAAGCTGCACCTGACACAGTGAGTCTGCAGAATTTACTCAACAACTTTCTGCTGGGTCCAAACTCCTGCTGACAAGATGGTTCAACGGTAAAGACCTGCATTCCTATGCAGACACACAGATCCTGTTAAAATAACCCTTCTCCTCTGGGACACAGAGACATGGGTCAATTTCTTTTTGGAATGGATTCCTTGCAAATAAGGATAGTCCTTTAGCTGATGTTTACTTACTTTCTTCCTTTCCTCTATTAAATTCCAAACATCTCCTGTGTTACTGCAATTTCAGGTTGGGATCTTAGTTGCTCAAAAATCAGGAGATTTAGAGCTACTTTCACTGTATAATGAAAGCCAAAAGATCAGGGCAGCATATGTGAGGACACACAACTGATCAGATAATAAAAATAATATGCTGGATGGTAGTGGTGGGCTCATACCATGCAATACATTAAGGCTGAAAAAGGTAAATTCTCTGGGAAGGTTTCTTTGAGCCATTACCACATGTCTGTTAAGGAGGCTCAAAGAACAAGCTGTCTGACTATCTGTTGTACAGTGAAAGGCTGAATGGTGGGCATCTTCTGCCACAAAACTGTGTGTAGGAGGTGGACAAAGGAAGCCATGAACTTTGAGAGTTCAGTCATAGAGCTGGATTCCCACTCAGCAAGAGTGAACTTCTTAGAAAGCACAACTCCAGCGCTTTCCTTTTCTTCATCCTGGTGAAAAGAGCTTGACTCACAGTCTTGTGGATGGAAATTCTCCATTTACCCACAGACCAGACATCACACAAGCATTATGTGGAGATTACTTCCTACAACCAGTATGCCTCCCTTTGACCTTGGAGAATCACCTTTAGGTCCAAGAGTTTAGTTCAGTCCTCAGACACCCATTCAATGTTGGGTCTCTCTCTTCTCCATCTATATGGATCTACTCTAGTGATTAACTTGGCATATGACTATCTAGGCTGCTGAAATTTGCTAAAAGGTGTCCTAAATTGTGTTAATTATAGCTGTAGTTTTTACAATGGGTATATCTGGATTGAGCCCACCAACTTATTTCAAGAAGTCCGTCGAAATAATTGTCCTGGCATCATAATGTTCAGTACCTGATCTGGGTTTGAAACAGTTCCCATATCTTGCTGTTGAGTGCTTTTTTGTACTTCAAAAGCTTGAGCATAGCTAGCAATCTTTGCTCCAGGGCTCCATGATCAGGGACCATTCCATAGCCCCATCGCCCAACTCATGGCAAAGATATATAATCGAATCAAATGCAGAATTGAAAATTCAGTGTATGCTGAGAGAGTGAGGAGGGGACAAAATGTCAGGCTGTCATCCGGCAAGTGGAAACTTTTTTTGTGATGTTTGTGCCCTTTATTCTTCAGCAATCAGAAGCTCATGTGTTATAGCCTAGTCTCATCATGTACATAGGAGAACTAACATAGCCAGGAGGGAAACTGAAGATGCCACTCAGAAGAATGGAGAGGGCGATATGTTATCAATAACTGTGTCATCTTCTCAGTCAGTGGAGCCTCGCAGAGATATGGCTTGTTTCTATTAATATTTTATTTACCAGCTGTTATTGCTAGATCCAGCCAATCCCAGTGAACTTCATTTTAACCTTTCTATTAGCTTATAAATGTGATAGGGTTGATGGATACTATTTAATGGAACATTCGCTCTCCCCCTCCCAAAAAAACCCCTCTGACATTCATAAATCGAGGCAGTCAGTAATTTGCATCCAGCTGAGTGGCTGTCTGGCTTTAATGAGATGATTTGTAATCATAAGCACTGCACTGCAGTGGTGTGTGGATAGAGGAGGAAGAGAGGCACACATGCATACCAGCTGAGATGGGACTGGGGAGAGAGGGAGGGAGGGAACATTCGGGGATCAGAAAACGGAAGCAGGGCTGGTCTGGCAGAAGGCGATCCATTAACTATAATCTAATAACGCTGGCCTGGTTGAGGGAAGGAGAGCAGCGGGACGGCTGATGCAAGCCAGTGAAACTACTGTTACGTAGCTCAGGCAGGCAGTCTGGCGTGCTGTTTTTATTCAGAGCTTTTTAGAATGACTGGAGGGAAAGGACAAGTGTGCTGCAGTGGTTACATACTGGTTGAATCATTGCCCTGGCTGCACATCTTTTCAATTGTACCCTATTCCTGTATTTAAAGGGCTGGTTCCAGACCAGGAAGGGGCTATACCGGCTGAGGGGGTTTAAATTAACTGGGCCAGTTTTCACCTTCTATTTTTTTTTTCTTCTTCCTGTGTACAGCTCCCAAGGGCTCGCTGCCACTCACTTCTCAGAGAATGTCCTCTCACCACCCTGCCCTGAAATGGACCCATCGCATCTTTTTGTAACAAATCGCAGGTGCTTAGGATGGTGGTGCCTTCTTTTAAACGGACTTGATTCTCCAGATGCCTTGAGTTGTTCAGCATCAACCCAGCTGGGGTGGTCGGCTGCTGTCGTTACAGTGCTCTTTATATTGCTTGTTGTTTTTTTCCTCACTAACGGAAAAAAGTTACCAAAAGGGTTAAAAGTTGGCATCATCTCTTCTCTTACTTGGTGCGTGTGTGTGTCTGCATGCACGAGAGCACACACACACACACCTCCTTCCCTCTCTCCCTTCTTCTGAAGCACATCGTCTACTGCCAAAGACAGGATACTGATCTACTGTGGATGGATCAATGGTCTGTCTTGGCAAATTTTATTTAGCTGAATAATTTTTGTGTGAAAGTCATTGACTTACGCCAGTGTAGTTCTTCCCCTCCCAGCCTTTCACCCTCTCCCTTGCCTCCTCTGGTAGCAGGAACAGCTTTCTTCTGTATGACAAATAATCTCATTCTCTCTCTCCTCCACAAGTCGTCCCGTAAAACGTGCATCTTGCGGCTAGTTCTCTACCTTGTGTAGACTTTAATGCCTGTGCAATGTGCATGTAAAACACTACTGCCAGTATAAATTAGTTGGGCGCACTGATTTGTTAGCATCTTGCAGCCAGTTTACACTGTTGTAAATGATAGCAACAGGTGCAGAGCAATGAAAATCAGGTTCTGTATTTTTATTGCCTGGCTATAACACTGTCCCCCCGCCCCCACTGCTTCTGAAGTGAGTGGTAAAAAACACATTACAACCATGTTAGAGAACCATGCTTTAGCCCGCAGGTAAATATCCATCTGAAGGGGTGTGTGGGTGTAGGAGAGTAAATAAACAAAGGATTGCATCAAAGAGAGCCCCTAGCTGGACAGGTATGGAAGGGGTTTCTAGGTGTGCTTATACTGATCCTGTTGCTGCTGTATGGTCATTATGCCTGGACAACTGTCCAGCAATGATCACCTCCTGACTTCCAGCATACTTACAGTGCAGCACACGAAGCGAAGGACATTATTGACGCATTCCCTCTCCATTGCCTCACTAGAGTTCACACATCACGTTTCCTTTCCTTAATTTATCCTGTGCCTTTGATTAATAGCGAATGACACCCGGCATTGGACACTTCTTGGACTGCTTTTGAGTGATTGCTAATACCAAATTCTAAATCACTTTGCTGGGCTGACTCTCTATCCCCTCCCATTGAAACCATGGGCACTGCAGCAGGTTCTTAGACAAGGCTTTTCAAAGAAATGGAACAGAATGAAGTGCCCAAGCCCTTCTGACAGTGAGAGTTGGGCACCTGCTTCTCTTAGGCTGCTTTGAAGATCGCAGCCTGAATATATTGGTAGCTGAGGAATATGTTTTTCTGTAATCACAATGGGATTTAGGTACTTTAAAGACACACAGAAGCACCTAGTGGAATTTTCAAATGCATTGAAATCAATGTGAATGAGATGCTTTTGAAAATTCCATTAGGCTCCTATCTCCATCTTTTAGGTACCTAAATACTTGAAAAAAAAATTTGGCCTAATCTACTTTATGCGGTTTACTGTCACACACTGAACAGTATCAAAGAACAGAACCTGAGAGCACGACTCATGCTCTGTGGCCGTGAGGATGAAAGCCAAACCAAGAATGTAAAGGCTTATTTTTAGACTTGGCAGAATTTGATTTTGATTTTTTTTTTATAATTTTGACAAATAATATCTGTTTATTTTTAAGCATTTTTTAATTTATATTTTTACAGTTATGGGAAATTATGGGGGGAGTCAGACAACAATTATATAATGACAAAAGACACTGAGATTCAAAACGGTAAAGTTTGATAAGCAGTGAAGCAAAAATTGACATCACATGTCAAACCATTCAAAGTCTCCTTACATCAAATGTTAATAAGTTCTCAAGCAGCATTTTTCTTACTTTGTCTATTTGTAATTTTCTCTTATTGTCAATGCTATTTCTTTCCCACTAGTTTGTGTGCCTATAGTGAAACTCACGTTTACCGATTTTGCCCATTAAATCTAATCCTTCCTAGTCTAATTATTTCATTTGTTTCTTCTGAAGGTGCTACAACAAGGCATCATTTCCTGTTTCAAGAGTGTCTGACATCTTTTTTTAATTTGTCACTCTGTATGGGGAGGGAGAAAAGAGGTTTGCTGCTGTATCATTCAGAAGCTGCTTAGCTGTGCTTTTTGGGTCTGGGCAATGGGTAGCTGGAGTTTCTTGCATAATTTAGATGACCATTTTCCTAGAAAAACAGTTTGCATAAATAGTCGTTTCTCAACCAAAGTTCAAAATGTCTCTAATTCCGTTCTTGCCGATTTGCAGCTGAAGGGTATTTTTGGCCGTGGACTACAATGGAGAAAATTATTGATAGATCAAATTGGAGGAGAAAAACAAGAGGCAGACAGACACAGACACCATTTCCAAGGAAAATATATCCTGTTTCCTGTGACAGGCAGCTTTCTTATTAAAATTATTCCACTACAAATATTCTCTGTTCAAGCATGAAGTGCTCATTACAAGTCTTTGCATAAATAATGTATGCTAAAATGGTTTCTTGTGCCATAAATATTGACCTTGGTTAATAATTGATTATGGGATTATGTGTCTGCTCCCCTGAAACTCTGTTGAGAGAGGTCTCTTCCTCTCACCATTGGGCTTTTGACTTTTAGTTTTTGTTGTGTTTATTGTGCCCCCATCAATGTGACAAGTGTCTCCTCTGGCTGGGTTGGAGTATTTAGTCTAATTACATGAATAAAAAACAATTCCTGTTCCCACAACATATTTTGGTATCTTTCTGTAGTCATCTGATCAGGAGATGTGAAAAAAATAATCTGTTGTATGATTTAATCTTTAATTTCTCTGTAGATATGGCATTAGTGATTCTTGTGATTAAGGTAACACTACAGTGCAGTGCTACCTAACTGTTAATCATTTCATTGAACTGTTTCATGTAACACATTCCAGAGAGCATCAGTTATATTTTGCATATGCAGGATGCAACGTTGAAGGACCACATCCTTCGCCTGGGGATGGGCTGCAGAAAGCAATGGAACACCCGGGAACCAGAAAAGCCTAAGTGATGGAAAATGAAAGATGAAAATGAAAAAACCTTCAAACAAGGAGTAACATGCAGACTTCTTGACTACACACAGGGATGCGTGGAGGACAAACTGATTCAAATCAAAGTCAACTTTTCTGGTAAGAGTGATGAAACCAGTGCCAAAAAGGATAAAAGGGAGATCTAGTGATGGAATCCTCAAGTTAATGAATTGGGGGGAGGGGAAGGTAGTCTTCAAAAAATGGCAGCCCAGTGAGTTGAGCAGTGATAAAATTGCAAATATGGAGGCAAAAAAAGAGTCCAAAAGAGGTGTTGTGATCACTAAAAGCATGGGCTGTGATGAGCTATATAACTGACTAGGAAAATGTGAGGGAAAGAAGTCTATCTATAGACTTGACAAGGCAAGAGAGAAAATGATGAAGGATGTGAACGAGTTAGCTTACATTAGAAATGAATATGGTATATTGCAAACAAATGGTGAATCAATCAACAAAGTTTGGAATGATTATTTTGGAAGAGTGATGAATGCGGAGAACCCAAGGGAGAAATTAAGACCATGTAAGTGAAATGAGGGGGGTGATGGATTGCATACAGAAGGAGGAAGTTTCAGAGGCACTTAGGAAAATGAAAAAGGAGAAATCACCTGGACCAGATGCATATCAGTAGATGTGATGAAGTCAGTGGGAAGTATCAAGTATCTTAAAAGTTTGTTCAATAATATTCTCAAGAAAGGAAATTTCCAGATAAAAGGTGTAAAAGCTTTGTGGTCCTTTTTTAAGCATAAAGGAGCTATTCCACTGTGTGTTAATTATTGCCCAATTAACCTGACATCACATGCTGCAAAATATGAGTGAAGATTACTGAAAAGCATCTGCATGAAATGGTTGAAATTTGCAAAGGTCAGTATGGATTCATGCTTGTGAGGAGCACAACGGATGACGTATTTCAGTTATGCTACAACTCCTCATGGAGAAACTGACAGAAAAGAGACAGCAAGTGGGGATGGTCTTTGTGGACCTGGAGAAGACATAAGATCGGGCACCAAGAGAACTCATTTGGTGGTGTTTGTGATGAAGAGGCTTGCCAGAAGGATATGCCCATCCCATCCAGGTTATGTATGATGCAGTGAATACCGGAGTCAAAACTAAATGGTGCCACAGTAGAGAATTTTTAGTAAACATTGGCCTACATCACTGGTCAGCATTGAGCCCCTTTTTGTTTTGCCTTTGTCATGGTTGTGATTGGACACCCCTGACCTAGCATAAGGGTTGCTGCTGCTGATGCCTTCCTAAGGGATGCCCAGCCTTTTATTAAACTGGTGTAGTGCAAAAATGGTGGGAGCTGATCCCAGTTCTCTGTGACAGAAAGATGCTAATAAAGTAAAAAGGTAGAGTGTATAAAATTGTAGTTCGATCCATCTTAATATACAGGACAGAGACTTAGCTAGCCACAAGAAAGGAAATTAATCTGCTGTCCACCAAGGAAATGAAGATGTGATGGTCAAATGGTTGGACACTCAGAGATGGGAAATGAGGAAACTACTATGGCTAATAACTCATCACCAACCTCTGGTTTTCATCTCAGGAATTCAGAAATCAGTCCAGACCAAAATTCAGCTCTGTTGCTGCTGGACCTCAGAAGTTGAGCTCTCCCTGCCACAAGCTGCTCAGCTCCTGGGGCAGCATCAACCTGGATTGCTTAGCTCCATCCCTAAGAGTCTGCTCGTCCTGGTAACTAAATGGGGATCACATGACTGACAGTGAGGAAGAGTGGGAGAAGTGTAGTGATTCTTCTACAGTTGATGAAATTTTAAGGACCCCAGAATACTAACGAGCTTATCTATGGATGAGTTTTAACGCAAAGCTGTCAAACAGAGGGACGGAGATGATATGACCCATAATTTGGGGGCTTCTTTATCAAAAGGGAATTGTGCTGTCTTAATATGTTGAGATTACTGGTGCAAGACTGGGTGAGGTCATATGGACCAACTTCTGTTGGTGAGAGAGACAAGCTTTCAAGCCACACAGAGCTCTTTTTGCTTCACCTCACTTGTCTCGCTAATATCCTGTGACCAACACAGCTACCACTACCCTGCATACTTGGTGCAAGAATGATACTCATTTTGGGTCAGAATTAAGGTGTCTGTGAGGTGGTGAAATGTGCTTCTCTTTATATTTGATAAGTAGACATATTTTTCACGGTGTGGGCTGTCTAAGATTTAGGATGATTTATTTCTTGCTTTGAAGCTTTTGGACTCTTTCATTCATTATTTATTAATTAACTGTATTATGGTGGGCCCAGAAAGTCCCTAACAACAGCTGGGTCCGATTGTGTTAGGAGCCATGCAAACACACAGTGGCGTGATTGGTATGGTAAGGACATTGCTATGACTCAGCAGACATCATTTATTCTTTATATATTTCTGTAATTTTTTGAAGACCTATCCAGTGAAATCTGGAGGTCCATACTTAGTACTCTTTCTTTACTCAGGCATATTTCCATAGCAATTCATAGCATGCCTCCTTGCCCCGAAAGCAAGGATCACACACTTATAACCTGCTGGGATCCTCTAGGGTATAAAGAGCTATATCAAAGTGATCGTTTATTATATTATCTCCAGGGAAGCAAAGGAATGAAGATATATCATTATAGATTACAAGATTGTATCACTCGGGACAAATGTTATATGTAAGAAATATTGTACCCTGGTATGTATGTATTGCAATTTATCGGAGGTAGGGGAAAAGAGAAACCTCTCAGCTGTACATTTTCTGAGCTGCCAAAACACAAGTGGATTTTTTAAAAAGCACTTTCTAACTATAATGCTATTCTGCTTCCATTCTACAGCAAAGATGTTTCCTTAGTGACACTGGGCTGTCTCTCTCCATGAGAACAAAAAACAGCCAAAAGGCACTTTACAGATTTGATGAAAGGAAATGCATCAAAGATAGCAACAAATCCTTCGAAAACATAGCTTTGCTATAAGTACCAAGAGCCTGAAATGCAGTGTGAAATGTGCGTGTGCTGTGGTGATACAAGGCCAACTGCAAAAGGACAGGCTCAGAGACACTAGAACTTCAAGCATTGAAACAGTGCTGAGCTGGTATGTTATTAATAAAATTGCCACCTTTCTTGGTTCTAAAGCATGACAAAGACAGAAAGGGGTAGGAAGCTCCGTAGGCCTATTGTTATGCCAAGTGTTAGCAGCCTGTCATGGGCTTGGTGGTGTCAGTAAGATGTATTCCAGTAGCGCTGAAGGTACATTTGTGTGCCTCGTATTTTGAAAGCAAGTGAAAGAAAAGAGGAGGAGGGAACCCCCAAACCTTCCCCTTATTTATTATTTGTATTGCATGATTACATTAGGGGAAGGCCTCCATTGTGCTAGCCCCTTTAGACACCTAATGAAAGCGGTCTCTGCCCCAGGGAGCTTACACTGTAATGTTGCAG
The DNA here is from genome assembly GCA_007922305.1 of Dermatemys mawii. Lineage (NCBI taxonomy): Eukaryota > Metazoa > Chordata > Testudines > Dermatemydidae > Dermatemys > Dermatemys mawii. Next base: position 1,711,536 of record ML677383.1, read on the forward strand.
TTCTGCCCCCAGGCTCATGGGTGCCATTTAAAGTTACACATTAAGGCCCGTTCCTACAATGAGATCCGTAACAGTGGACCCCCCCCCATGGAAGCCAATGGGGCTCCAAGTCACCACAGGGGTCTGTTCACAGAAGGCTCATTTTAGCATCAGAAACTGTCTGTATTCCCCTCCCCCGCCCCCCACCACACACATCCCTCTCAGTGTGGCTAAGTAAAGATTGATCTTGAATGCAGTGTGGCTCAGTGGATAGGGAAGCAAAGGGGAAATCAGAAAACCCGTATTCTGTTCTTTGCTCTGCTAAGTGACTTTGGGTAAGCCATTTCCCCTGTCTCCCTTTTGTCAGTTTCACCTATTTAGATCACAAGCTCTTCAAGCCATGGCCTGTCTCTTACTATTGGTTTGTGCAGTGCCTAGCGTAATGGAGCCTTGATCTCAGTTGGTGCCAACCTCTAGGGGTATTGTAATACAAAGGAACAATAGCAATCTTACTGAATTTCCCTTGCTTTCTAATTCCTGTTCGGTTTTATTTTAGTTCTAATACCATGCTCCCCATTGTATCCTGATCCTGGCTTGCTGAAAGAAGCAAAGATAAATCATTAAAAGTATTATTAAGCTGGAGTCATTGCCCAAATCAAAACTCCAAATCTGAACACCCTTGAGTAAATGTTACAAATCCAAACCCAGATCCTAGAATCAACCTTCCCAAACTTTGGGGCATTTTAACTCTGAAGCCGGATCAAAATTTTGTGGCTTGAGGTCCAATAGCTGGAAATAAACTCACGTTTGGTACAAATTATCATGTATTACTATTTATTCCTTGTGTTACAATCGAACCTATTCAAGGCCTCATTATGCTAGGTGCTGAACAAACATAATAAAATGGACTTTGTCCAGGCAGTTTTGAATCTTAGGGTACGTCTACACTACCTGCTGGATCGGCGGGTAGCAACTGATCCATCGAGAGTCAACTTATCATGTCAAGACATGATAAATCGATCCCCGTGTGCTCTCACGTTGACTCCTGTATTCCACTACCACAAGAGGCACAGGCGGAGTCAACGGGGGAGCGGCAGCAGTTGACAACACTGTGAAGATGCCACTGTAAGTGGACCTAAATATGTTGACTTCAGCTACGTTATTCTCATAGCTGAAGTTGCATATTGTAGATCGAGCCCGTCCCCCCATAGTGTAGACCAGGGTTAAGTTTGTAACAATCTGTATAATTTAGGCCATATGGATAGAATCTGGGTGCCCGTTTCATGCAAAAAGCCAACACAAGTTTAGTTTAAGAGGACTGAAGAAGGAGTTTGGGATTTGATGCACAGTATAGTTAAGATCAAAGAGCTTAATCTAATATGAACTAATTAGTGTGGAAGGTAAAGGGTTTTTATATCCTACCTGGTAAAGCTGCAAATTCCACCTGGGATCTGAACGTCGAGCTGGGTCCTTTCGGCCCATAGGGGCCAAGTTTTCAAAAGAGCCCAGCACCTACAATTGGGAGCCGGTTTTCATAACAGAAAACAAAGAACTTCCCCTGACCAAAACAGGCTGGCAAGGCCCAGGACCTTTCCCCCTTTATACTCCTCTCCCTCTTGCCCCAAGAGAAAGGGTGCACCCCTTCCTTTAAACCTCTGGTGAATCATATGACAGGCATGCAGCTCTTCATTCTTTCCTGGCTGTTCCACTCTGTCACAGCCATATTCTCATAAGAGCTCGGCATGTTGGGTATTAGTTGCTTTGAAAAGCTGCATAATGGGAACTGCTAGGTGCTAAAGTACTCCTGAAAACCTCTCTTCACATCAGCAATAGTGCTCACAGTTCTGCATCTGGAGCATAGTTAGTATGGGTGACATTGAGAACTGTGTTATTCTTAGCTGCTTTAGCTTGGTAGTGCTAGTAGTAGTAATGTGATGGGTTGGGTCACAGAAACCCCCTTGGAATTGCCACCTGATGTGCTGAGACTACCTCTAAGCCCATTTTCCCTGGCATCTTGGGACTTCAGTACTCTGCCTAGTTGTGCCAGACACGCTAGCCTCCTACAAACACAAACCCAGGTCTGAAGCACGTCCCCCAAAAGCTGCAGGCTTAACTGAAAACATCTTAAGAAGTGCTCCTGCCTCCAGCATTCAGCTACCCAGTTTCCAACGGGGTACAAACCTCAAATGAATCCGTTTACTCTGAATAAAGCTTATACAGAGTAAACTCATAAATTGTTTGCCCTCTATGACACTGCTAGGGATTTAAGTGGTTCCAGATAATAACAACGAAGTAAGTTACCTAGCAAAATAAAACAAAGCATGAAAGTCTAAGCCTAACACAGTAGGAAACTAAATGCAGGTAAATCTCACCCTCAAATATGTTCCAATAAGCTTCTTTGACGGACTAGGCTCTTTCCTAGTCTGGGTCCAGCAATCACTCACACTCCCGTAGTTACTGTCCTATATACCAGTTTCTTTCAGTCATTGATTTGGGGCATAGAGGCTATGTCTTGAACCAGCTGAAGACAAAGTGGAGGGGTTTCCCAGGGTCTTATATAGTGTTTCTCTTGTGTTCTCCTGTGCAAGAATCACAGCTACAAGATGGAGTTTCGGAGTCACATGAACAAGTCACATATCCATGCATGACTCAGTTCTTTACAGGCCAGCACCATTGTTTACATGTTAGTTTGAATGTTTCCAGGGAAGCTCAGATGTGGATTGGCATCTCTCAAAGTCCATTGTTAGCTAAGTACTCCCAATTATGTGACTAATCCCTTCACAGTATGTTGACCAAATCTGCCTTATGTTTTTCCTACAGCAAACACTTTAAATACAAGGATAGAGCCAACACTTATAACTTCAGATATTAAAATGATACATGCATACGGATAGGATGAGTACATTCAGTAGAATATAACTTTTTGCAAAGATAAGTTACATGGCATATTTAGCATAAAACATATTCCAGTTATGTCATATTTACACTCATAAGCATATTTCTATAAAGCATTATGGAGTGCAACGTCACAAGTAAAAACTTGGTTTTACCAGTAAAGTCGCAGGTCAGACTCCAGGACTCCCGGGAAGCAAAGATGTTAAGCTACAGAGATGCCATTCATAGGTAAGTAATCATATTCCTGACTGTGCACTGTTTAAATATCCTGTCTCTCTGTAAACAAAAGAGTAGGAACTGTCTTTCTCATGTAGAGAATGGTCTGACATTTATGGCCTCTACTCAGTAGCGACCAAGTGCCGATATAAAAATCAGTTTATCTGTGCCAGAGTCCATGCATAATGCTCTTTGCCCTTTTTGTGCCATTTTTCAAGAATGATGAATTGTATTCATCACTGCATTCAATTAATTTTACTCAGCTGGTTCTTGGAGTGGACTGTACCCAGTGTCCTCGAACAGCTGATAAATCATCCCTGAGTGGTAACAGAAAGTAGCAACAGAGACGTGCACCGGACTGAAGGCAGGAAGTGTCACACAGTGACTCTCTCCTCCTTTGTCCAGAAATATTTTTGTGACCTTTGGTGGCATTTGCATGGAACCATTTTCTCTGGATGTTCCAGGACAATATTGATCTCTGGATAGGCTATATAATTTATGTGAACTCTGCAGGTAATTAAATTCCTTCCAGCAAAGGTCAGGACAGAATATTTAAGATTTCATCTAAATAGAATCCACTGGTAGAGAGGAAGAAAGATAGAAAGAGGCAAAGGAAGAAAGCTGAGACGTCATAGCAATTCTTTTGGTATAACCGAGGACTTTCGAGGGCTGAGATTCTGCCTTCATCTTCTCTGTGCATGGCTCCGGAGCGTTGGAAATTCTTGAAAGGCTCACTTATAACTTCTAAGTCATGCTAAGAAATGTTGGAATAGAAACACATTATGTTTCTTTTCAGAGCACTGGGCAAATCAGCTTACCAAATCAGAGAGTCTGTTACACCTCTGTAACATGCTAGCCATGTCTGTAATATTACCATCTCCAACCATTCCAGTGTCAGGCCCCAAAATATCATGAGATTGGCTTAAAAATACATTTTGGATCTTTCTCTTTGCCTTTCACTTGGTAAGCCTACAGCATTCACATTTTAAAGGGTGGGTTTTGGGGGGTTTTTTTTGGGCAACAATGAGGATGAGAAACTTATTTTTATGCTCTAATGGCAGCTGAGATTCTTATGTAACTACATGACTCCAGGGGCTGGGACTCTACGAAAAACACCAAGTGTCATGAGACTCCTGATAAAATCTCAAGAGTTAGCAACACTTTGTTTGCCTGAAATAGGTGAATAATTTATTATTCCAGAATTCTTTTTTTACCCCAAATTGAATTTTTGGGGTTTTTATTGATAAGCCCCCTAAATTTAAAAGCCCCCCAAAAGTTTAGTTTGGATCAAATAAAATATGATGAATCAAAATGGAATTTTAGGTAAAATGTCAGTTCAAACTGCAATATCGAAACAAGCTATTTTGCTATTTCTAAATTTTTGTTTTTTCCCCAGATGAAATGATTTGCTGAATTCAGCATGAATTCATGAATAGTTTTGATGCCCTATGAAAATTAATTTTTTGGCAAATTTACTCTTCACTGAAATTTTTTTCACCCAGCCTGAAACTGCCCCCTCTTCTCCCCCTTTGTTAGCAGGTATTGATCCTGCTGGAAAGTCCTGCGCAGGTTCTGCTGGCTCTGTGAAGAAGGTGACTCACTGCTCTATCTGGGTATGAAGGAGGTGGGATTGGAATACTGGGGAGAGAGGATCTAGTGTGTGGTCTGGGCAGTCTTGTAGGAGTAGTGATGCCTGAGGGGAAGGTCAACCGCAGCCCAACCCCAGGAAGGGTTTGAGTTTCTACTGTACATAACGTGTGGACCATGTTCGCAAAGTAGCTTAGGAAGGGCACCTAGTCCAAAATACTATTAAAATCAAATATAAATGTCAAAATTCTTACATTCATTGTCCTCCACTTACTTTTTGTTCTCTCTCTCTCATTACGCAGCTCTTCAGTGGCTACTGTGAAATGAGTTAACGATTAGTCATCTATATGAGGTAAGTTAAGGGTCACAGCTCATATCCCAGAGATGTCCACATTGCAAAACAATCTGCTGTCAAAACCAGCATTAATTATCACATTTGCGGACTGCCTCAGAGAGATCTAGGATTGAACGGAGACCGAATCACACTGTCACGCTTTAGAAAGGTCCTTCCAGGCTGGGCTTGGTAAGGCACGTTGGCAGAACAGTGAAGGGAAACTGCTCCTTCTGCCTCCTGTCCTTTACTTGTTTCTAACTGCGGGAGTTCACATTTTTCTATTCTGTATCTTTCCTCGGCCGTTTTGTTCAGATACAGGTTTATACAGAGAGCAAATGTGGGTTACATTACTCAGATTTTAAGATCTTTCAGGAAGGGGAAGTTGAGTTTTTTTGGTTCTGTTTGTTCTGTCTGCCTAGCACAATGGGGTGCATGATTAGAGCACTGAGGTGCTACTGCAATAATAAAATAATAAATTAATATAAATAATAATAATAAAGAGAAAAGGGAGTGTTGGTCAGAGTGATATATAATCTGTATTACATTAGCTCCTAGATGCTCAGCTGAGGTCACGGGCCCCTGTGATAGGCTGTGGTGGTTGTTATTGACTGAGAGTCCATGCCCTGAAGAGTGTACAGGCGATGGCCCTGATCCTGTAACTGCTTTCATGCAGGCACATAGCTCTGCCTCTGGTGGCCAGCTGCAGAATCAGGGCCTAAATTGACATATATGCAAAAATGAAAGTATTATTCTCTGCATTATACAGATTTGACTGAGTTCCTTGGAAAAACTGTGACCCGTCCAAGGTCATACAACAAAATCTGTGGCCGAGCCAGGATGTAAACCCACATCTCTTGAGTCTCCTTCCGCCGCCTTAACTAGAAGGCCACACTGTAGTCATCAAAGAGCACAAATACTTGGCCAAGCGGTGAAGCCAATATAGTCACAATATAGCATTAGATCCTTGGTTTGTAGAAAAGGAGTTTTGTGATCAAAAAATATTTTTAATATATATTTTTTATTCATCCTGCTGTAGAGCTGGGAGGATAAATCACTGGCACATTCATCAGGCTAGAAACACGGTGCCAGTTTTTAACAGTGAGGGCAACTAACCATTGGAACAACTTACATAGGGATGTGACATATTCTCAGTCATTTGAGTCAAGACTGGGTGTCTTTCTACAGTGATACTCTAGCTCAGGGGTAGGCAGCCTATGGCATGAGTGCCAAAGGCAGCACGCGAGCTGATTTTCAGTGGCACTCACACTGCCCAGGTCCTGGCCACTGGTCCAGGGGGCTCTGCATTTTAATTTAATTTTAGATGAAGCTTCTTAAACATTTTAAAAACCTTATTTAGTTTACATACAACAATAGTTTAGTTCTATATTAAAGACTTATAGAAAGAGACCTTCTAAAAAACGTTAACATGTATTACTGGCACGCGAAACCTTAAATTAGAGTGAATAAATGAAGACTCGGCACACCACTTCTGAAAGGTTACTGACCCCTGGTCTAGCTCGATGGGAAATGATGGTCTTGCTGCAGGAATTACTGATTGAAATTCTAGGGCTAGTGTTATCCACAAGGCCAAATTAGAGGATCATAAAGGTCCCTCCCGGCCTGACAAAATCTCTGAATTCAATAATTTATTCAATGAATGTTGTGATGGTTTTGCAAGAAATTTGGTGAATATGAAAAAAAAACCCCAATGTGCCTAGTTGAGCAAGTGATAAATTGCTTGGAGTTTGAAAAGTCAAGGAGTGACTGTGATAGCAGCTTACAACTCATACAGCCCTGCAGCAGTGCGTGCGCCAGCCACTTCTCCTAGAATTGCAGCATCTGCCATTGCATCTACTCCTGCAGATTCTGCTGTGGTTACAATGGCCTCCGCCTTGTCAGCTTTGTGATGATTACAGCACTATCTCCCTTTGCATCTATTCCTGCCGCCTCTGCTATAATTATAGCACTATCTGCCCCTGCATCAACTGCTGCTTTCATCATGGTTATAACGTCATATATCTTTGCATCTACTGCTGTTGTCACAGTTATAAATACACTAGCATCTGCCTCTACCTGTACTGATTCTACTTCTGCTACAGTTGTTTGCAGTACATGCCCTGGCTTCTCTTTAGGAACATAGGAATGGCCGTACTGGATCAGACCTGAGGTCCAGCTTGTCCAGTATTCTGCCTCCACAAGGGACCAGTTCCAGATGCTTCGGAGGAAGGTTTAAGAACCCCACAGTAGGTGGGTGTGGGGCAATCTGCTCCTCTCCCACATATGGTGTCTTTGGGGTCTTTAATTGTTGGAGATTGGCCTGAATATGAGTGTAATATCCCTTCCAAAATATATATTTATTGTGATAACTGGATATTCTTGATATGCATATAAATGGTCAACACCTTTTAGAATCTTCTGTTATCCTCCATAACTTCCTGTGATAATGAGTTCCACAGGTTAATTAGCCACATGTGGGAAAAAAAAGTATTTCCTTTTATCAGTTTTGAATGTCCCAACTTTTAATGTCACTTTATGCCACTTTGTTCTTTCATTATGAGACAGGGAGAACAGAAGTTCCTGATGTACCTTCTCTCTACCATTATTTTGTGCATTTTTATCATATCCCTTCTATTTCATCTTCTTTCTGTGGTTAACAATGCAAATCTTTTTTCAATCTTTCTTCAGATGAAGGTTTCTGTAGGCCCCTGAACATTCTCATCACTGTTTCTCTGAATCCTCCCTAGGTTTGCAATATCCCTTTTTGAGATGGGGTAACCAATATTGCCTATTGTATTCCAAATGAGGCCACACCATTCACTTATAAAGACACATTACACTATTCTGTATGTTATTCACCAAACCCATTTTTTATGCATCCCAATATATTAGCTTTTGTATATATATTTTTTAAAACTGCATTGACCAAAGGTCTTTGTTGGGCTGCATACAGTGACATCCCGGTCCATTACTTTTGCCATTTGCATAGTAGCATGTGGCTCTGTATTTTGCTCTATCTCTTTACATTCAAGGATATTTTGGACAATTGCTGGACATACACAGTCACTGTTCTGAGTACCATTCCAATCAAATATCGTAGTGGTTTTTAGGAGAAAATATGTAGTTTCCAGCCAACCTTGAGGGAAATAATACCGTCAGCAAAGATGCTTGATTAGTAGCCAGATTACGTTTTAGAAAACTCAAACCAGTTAAAAGAGGGGTATGAGACTTCTCCCTAAAATAGAAATGTGCCCAGCTCAGAAATATGTTTCTGAAAAGACAGGCTATGTGTTACATAAGCAAAATTGTCATATGTTAGGGCAAGCAATTCTGACCTAGGAGTAAACTTCACTTGTCTATGACTCATAACATGCCCTGTGAAAGTGCTAATAGATAGAGCTTTTGAGAAGATACATCTGATAATCCCAAAGCCTCTGCATGCCATGGGCCTGTCTAGCCTAAAGAACAATTACTGCCACACACATTGGTGACAGCAGATACTTCTCTGGGAGCTGTCCCATGGCATGCTGTGTGAAAAACACAGCAACCACAATCCATCGCGTCCTATGACAAGCAACATCTCCCATCAGCCCACGAATATGGGACTGGTCACACTTAGATCCATAGCATCTGCGTGTCACAACCCACAGGCTTTGAACCCAGTTCTATAGGGTTCACTGGAGCAGCCGTGCTCCATCCCACCATTTACCAGCCTCCTGACAATTACTTACCCAGGACCTGTGAAACCCAGCCCCAGTGTGAGGCTCTGCCCTTGAGGTCATATCGAAAGAGTTCCAGAGCAGCCAGTTGACCTGTTGGCCCTACTTAAGCCAGCCGCGGGAATAGGAAGCTATATGAACAACTGAGATCCAGCTTGTGCTGGACTGTATGCTTCATGCTTCTTGCTCCTCCAGCTTAACTTCCTGGTTTCTAACTTGTGGTTCTGATTTCCAGTTTGTCTCTTGCTTCTGACCACTCAGTATCCTGACCCAGCTGACTCTCAACGCCTGTCTCGTGACTGTGGACTCTGACTCTGACCACTAGGTCTAGCTGTGCACAACCCAGTCTTGACTGTTGTCCAAAGATCTCAACATGCTTTGCAAACGTCAATTATGCTTCACAGTTCTCCTGTACATGTTATTGCGAGACTAGACAAATCGATTGCAGTAAAAAGAAGTAACACATAACTCTGCCTTAACAAGGAACTCTTATACTTGGAGTGGTGGTGTGAACTATTAGCAGACTATAATCTTAATATTTTTCATTCTCCTTGGTTGTAGTTTCTTCTATCATATGTATGCTAACTCACTTAGGTGCTTATGAGAAGCACCTCCATTTATCCTCAGAACAGGTACAGCAGCAGATCAAGTTTCCCCTAACTTACCTGTTAATATACTTCCAGCTCAAAGCCCCAGGCCCTCAAACACATCTCTCCAATGGTCCCCAAACTTTTGCTGTTGCACCTCCCGCTTATCAGTAATGGAACTTGTCCATGCTCCCATGGGAGTCACGGTTCCCAGAGGTGCTGCCGCACCCCCTGGCTAGTGGGAGTAATAACAACACAAATACTACTCCAGGGGGAATTCTGCACCAAAAAATTAAAAATTCTGCCCACATTTTAAAAAAATTCTGCAAATTGTATTTGTCAAAATAACACTCCATAATCATCCCAGTTTCAATTATTTTGGTAATTTACTTCAAAATACCTGTCAGTAAGTATGTCTAACAATACATACACACAAAAATTCCCCCAGGAGTAGAGAGTTAAGGAAACTCTTATGATAACCCAGTTCCTGTTTCTCTGCCTGCTTTGCCCCCCAAAGCCCAATTGGGACAGGGAAGACATCCACACCATGACCCAGAACGCAGCCACGGAGCCCCCAGCCAATATACCTGAACCCCCTCCTCCCCTAGAGCCCAGCCATGGAGCCCCCACAGCCAATACACTGAACCCCCTCTTCCCCAGAGCTCAACCATGGGCCCTCCCTGGCCCAGATACCCACATCCCTCTCCCCCCACTCCGAGCCCAGCCACAGCCCCCCCCCCCCTTGCCCAGATATCCCCTACCTCTTAGAGCCCAGGGATTCAGAGGGAGAACAGCCTGATGGTCTGTCCCAGGTTTGTGTGGAGTTTCCTGCATGCCACCATCTCCTTCCGTCAGAGCATGCTGGGAACCGCAGCTGCCAGGAACCCTCTAACTGTCTCACGCTTCCTCCCGACAGTTTTCCTATGTGCGACCTGGGCTCTGCCGGGCCAGCTGCCCCTAGTGGTGGCTAGCAGCACTGCCATCCTTTTCTGTCAGGGAAAGGAAATTTTGCATGCACAACATTAATTTCTGCAAAATTCTGCATTGCACAGTGGTACAGAATTCCCCCAGGAGTAAAATACATGGTTTCCACCTTCAGCATCCCAGTTAAAAAAATTGTCCCAGCACTACTGGTGGTCAAGAGGCAGGGCTGGGGCCAGTAGCAGGACCACAGTTGAGGCCGGGAGCCAGGGACTGAGGTCAGAAATGGGGCCACAGCTGGGAGTGGGCCAGAGCCAGGGGCCGGGGTGTAGCTGTGGCTGGGAGAGGGGAGTGGAGTCAAGAGCCAAAGTCTGTGGCTGGGGGCAGAGCCAGAGCAGAACTGGGGGCAAAGCTGTAATGGGCAGCGCTCCCTCCCTGCTTCCCTGCAGGAGCTGGTTGCTGTGTCCCCCTGAGCACTCCTCCATGCCCGTAAGGGGGCGTGCCCCACAGTTTGGGGATCACTGCTGTAAGGCAGGGGTCTCCAAACTTTTCTCCCTGCTGCTCCTCTCCATGGAAGAAAAGGTCTGGCGGCCCCCGGAGAGTATGTCCGCTGAAAGGCCGCCGCAGAAAACAGAAGCTTCCGCTTTCTGCGGCGGCATTTTGGTGGGACCAAAATGGCCTGCCCGGGAGTTTGGCGTTCTCCCAGGTGGGCTTGGCGGCGGCGCTGGGGTCTCTTGCACTCCCTGGGGTGGGCTCGCGCACCCCCAAGGGTGCGCGCACCCCAGTTTGAAGACCACTGCTCTAAGGCCCTGTCTATGCTGGCAGTGGTATGTGGCCATTCCTGGCACTCTTACTAAAATTCCCTTTTTTTCTGGCCTTGCACTGATGATTAACCAAAATTTGGTTGGGCTCCCACAGTCATGGGACAGTGCACTTTGCAAAGGGCTTCTTCTGGTTGGTGTCCCCTGCAGAAGATTTGGTTCTCCAAAGATGTGTTTGCAGCATGGCAGTCAGAATAAAATGGAAGGTGGAGACAAGAAATGAAATGGAGCAAGATGTAGGAAGCTATATGCATTTTGATAGCTTCATGATGCATTCACTCTAGGGCTGGGTGAAAGATTTGCACGGACCCCTGGATCAAGGTAGAGCTGGGGTTTATTGCTATTGGTGAACCACAGCCCGGAACCTTGGCTAACGCAATTTGCCAGCCAAATTCTAGGTGGCCTCGGGGGTCCATCTTTCTCTTGACCCCTGTATTAGCAGAGGTTAGCCTAGTGCCAGTCTCTGTGAATTGAACATGCAGTTAGTGATTTACTTGGTCTTCCAGGACTAGTATCTAGTGAGGTTTGCTCAGTCCTACTTATTTTCATCCTCAAACACTTGTGAAGTATGGATTGGTGTGTGTCTTAAAACAGAATGATCAGACACATAGATGAACTCGAATTATTGGGGAAAAGTCAACACAGCTTCTGTAAAAGGAAATTGTACCTCATCAATCTAGTATTCATCAATCTAGAATTCTTTGAGGGGGTCAACAAACCTGTGGACATGGGTGACATAGGGTGTTTGGAGTTTCAGAAAGCCACTGACAATGTCCTTCAGCAAAGGCTCTTAAGCAAAGTAAGATAAGAGGGAAGGTCCTCTCGTGGATCAGTAACTGGTTAAAAGATAGGAAACAAGGGACAGGAATAAATGGTCAGTTTTTAGAATGGAGAGAGGTAAATAATGGTGTCCCCCAGGGATCTGTACTGGGGCCAGTGCTGTTCAATGTATTCATAAATGATCTGGAAGAAGCTAAAACAGTGAATTTGTAGATGATGCAAAAGTACTCAAAATAATTAAGTCCAAAGCTGACTGGGAATTTACAAAGGGAATCTCCAAAACTGGGTGATTGGGCATCAAACTGGCAGATGAAATTGAATGTTGATATGTGCAAAGTAATAAACACTGGAAAACATAATCCCAACTATACATATAAAATGATGGAGTTTAAATGAGCTGTTACCATTCAAGAAGGAGATGTTGAAGTAATGTGGATAGCTCTCTGAAAACATCTGCTCAATGTGCAGGAGCAATAAAAAAGCTAACAGAATGTTAGGAACCATTAGGAAAGGGATAGATAGTAAGACAGAAGATATCATAATGCCAGAATATAAAACGCTGGTACACCCACACCTTGAATACTGTGTGCAGTTCTCATTGCCCAAATCTTAGAATTGGAAAAGCTACAAAGCAGGGTGACCAAAATGATTAATAATATGTAACAGCTTCCATATGAGAGAGATTAAAAAGACTGTGACTTTTCAGATTGGAAAGGAGATGACTAAGGGGGGATATGATAGATGTCTATAAAATCATGACTAATGTGGGGAAAGTGAATAAGGAAGTGTTATTTACTACTTCACATAACACAAGAATCCAGGGTCATACAATTAAATTAATAGGCAGCAGGTTTAAAAAGAAAAAGGAAGTACTTCATATAACATGCAATCAACCTGTGGAACTCATTGCCAGGGCATGTTGTGAAGACCAAAACTATAATGGGATTCAAAAAAGAATTAGATAAGTTCATGGAGGATAAGTCCATCGATGCCCATTATTCAAGATGGTCAGGAATGCAACCCCATGCGCTGGATGTCCCTACCTAATGACTGCCAGAAGCTGGGATTGGACAACAGAGGATAGATAGATCACTAAATGATTGCCTGCTCTGTTTATTGCCTCTGAAACACCTGGCATTGGCCGCTGCTGGAAGACAGGATACTGGGCTAGATAGATCATTTTTCTGATGATGATCTTATGATGGCATTCTACAAATTCACCAGCATTTGTGTTGCAGTTTGCTCACTAGAACCTACCTTTCAAATATAGAGGATGAGTTATAGCTTCGTGGGAGTGGAAAAGGCAGCACCAGTTAGCTGGAAAAGTGATAGGTAAGCAATTTTTTTGGGAGTAGTGTGAGGGTAGGGTACCACATGTTGCTAATGACTAGGATTGGCCATATTACTCACAACAGTTAAAGATCTCCCATATTCACTAGCTAGATCCCAATTTCACAGGAGCTCCCATTCCAGAACAAACTAGTGGTTCATCTGTGATGGTATCCTAAATAAACATCTGTAGAGCAGAGCTCTTCTGAGAAGACATTTTGACCTATTAACTCCAGGACAATTGGCCTCACATTGTGAGCATAGCTACCTCTCAGAGGCTATGTCAGCAAAACTATACCAACATAGTCCCCAGCATAAATGCCACAGATGCTGAGAGGAGTTCTTATGCCAGCATAGTAATACCACGTCATCAAATGACATTAGCTAAGCCAAAAGAAGCATTCTTCTCTTGGCGTATTTGTGTCACCACTGAGGGTTTGCCAGCATAACTATGTCAGCTAAGGAGTGTGATCTTTTTTCATGCTCCTAGCCAACATAGTAATACCAGCCAAATTTGATAGTGTAGGCCAGACCTATGTCATGTTAGCTGAACATAGACTTGTAAAAGTTTGGGTTTATTCAACAAATTAGATTTCAGATGAAATAACAATGGCTCCTCCCATCCACATACACACACAATAAAACTTCCTTCCTTTTAAAGCAATTTTGTAAGTCCTCACTTTCTCATGGCTTCACATGGAAGTTGTGTTCCCTGGCTCCTACTCAGTACAAAGACATTTTCCAATGAGAGACACCACTCTGTTCACAATAGGATTATAAACTCATTGCTCCAGTGTTTTGGTAAGAGGGCTCTATGAAAAAAGAACAAATGTACACAGCTAGTTTGGAAGGCACTTTAACCTTCATTTTTGGTTAGATCTCAAATATTGGTAGAATTGTTCTTTCTTCAAGCCAACAGGGGAACTCAGACATTTTGATGTGTCTGTCAAAGTGGCTGTCAGTTTATGAAAATAGATGTTCTCTTTTCTGTTCCTTTCAAACAGAAAGAAGGTGATAAAAACACACCTATTTTAAGACTTTATCAGAGCAATTGTTCATGCCAATCAAAATACTAACTTCACTGAAAAACCAAATAAGTGGTTTAAAACTTATATTTTGAGAAAAAAAAGATATGGCAGTAGTTGGCTAACTTTATCTCAAGGAATACTATTAGCCATTGAATTCAACAAGAGAAGGAGCATGGTGATTAGAATAGGGGATTATAAATCAAGATTTCTGGGTTCTTTCCTGGGTTTTACTACAGATTTACTTAACTGATTTGCCTAAGGTCATAAACTTCTCTGTCTCTTAGTTTCTCCATTTGTAAAATGAGGATAATCCTAACTCCATGTCAAAGGTTGTTGGGAGCAGTGAACATTTTTAACACTGAGATCCTTGGATGAAAAACATTTAAATAAATACTGTACAAGTTATTTGCAAAGTTTTGCACTAGTCAATTAATCCAGTTTTAGGCCAAGTCTATATTACCTGCTGGATTGGCAGATAGTGATCGATCTATCAGGGATCGATTTATCATGTCTAGTGTAGACACGATAAATCAATTCCCAAGCACTCTCCCTGTCGACTCCAGAACTCCATTGCTGCGAGAGGTGGAAGCTGAGTCGACATGGGAGCAGCAGAGGTCAACTCGCTGCCGTGAGGATGCTCAGGTAAGTCGACCTAAGATATTTTGACTTCAGTTGTGTATCTTAAGTCGACCTCCTGCCCCCACTGTAGACTCGGCTTTGTACACTTTTCATTTTTAGCTAGATAAAATGACAGTGGCTTAACCGACTAGTCTGAAGGATGCTCGCTGCCAACTTTAGGTTTTATCTGAACTGTATCTGCTCTTCTGTCATTACTTAATACTTACTAGTACTGAGTCATACCTCATTTCCTTCTTCCAGATGTTGAGCTGCTCATTAGCTGTTACTATCAGCTGTCGTGAGGAGTTGACTTCCTGGATTTTGGCTATACACTAGTTTCCTTGTGCTATAGTTTAAGAGTGACATGTTTCATTTTTGTTCATAAACCGAGTGCATCTCTGTGGAATCTGAGTGCTGAGTGCAGGAGTTGAAGCAGCTGGCTTCTGTACTGAAAAGATGATGGCTGAGGAGTCCTCTGCCATTTGATCAGCCTCCATGCAGGGATTATGTGCAGTAATACTAGGACTAAGGCAAGGAAGTTCTTGCTGTTAGCAGAGAAATGCAGCACTGAGTTGATTTCATTACTCACGGATGGGATGAAGCAGCTCCAGGCTGGTGTCCCTGGGCTTTTTGATGATTGCTGTGGGCCACTTTCCTTCAGTACAGATTTTTGTTTTCTAGCTACCTATGATGGTATCTCTCTGGCCAAATGCCTTTTAGTGTTAAATGCGTGTAATCAAGGTATGCACTGACATTCTGATGGGGATTTTAATGGTTTCCTTGGTTTAATGGTTTCCTTTTCCTAAGATCTACCATCTGATCCTCACTTATCCTGGTTGGTTAATGCAATTGCTATGATTGCGATGCTGCCATGCATTATCAACCCTTTGCTTAAGTAAAAGAGGAAGCTAACTACCCTCACACATAAAGGCATCTGCCCCTGCTTGAGAAACTGTTGCTCTTCTGGGGAAAGTGATTGAGAATGGTGTGACTATTCATTTCCAGGTGTATCTGGACTCCACTGAGAACTTGGAGAAAAGGTTCCCATTGGGCAAAGGCCTTCTCATTCTGAATAACCTCCTGCAGGTTATAGGATGGGCTCAACTGGCCATTTTGGTCATGCTGAACCTGTTGTCAGCCCTTGTTACAATTGACCGGAGTGTTGCTTCTACCAGGAAGATTAATGGAGCATTTGGGACTGTCCTTCAAAGTGACTTTAATCATACATAAAAGCTTGTAGACACTGACGATGGATAATTTCCTTTACTGAGGGGTTGGATATGAGAAATCACTTTTGAGGAGCATTGCTCAATATGTAGATGAGGGGTTTTGTCTATGGCTAGGGATTCTAGGTGCTTTGATAATACAAATAGGAAAAAAATATTATTTTGGCAACATTATTTTTTTCTAAGAGATGCTAAAACAAGAACTATGGTTATCCCCATTAAAAGTCTTTCCCCTTCCTCCTTTTTAGGGGTCCCCAAAGTATTCTTTATTTAATTTTGTGTTCTTTGAAGGTGGCTTATGTTTTTCACTTGATAGTTAAGGTTGCAGTTGTTTCCTGTATACTGTGTATCCTAAATACTAATTAAACATAAAATAGCTGGTAGCTGATTTTATATTTGTATCTTAATTATATAAAGTCTTTTACAATCCTCTAGGAGCATGGTCAGAATTAGAATACATCTATAATACTACCTGCCAGATCGACTTCGACTTCAGCTATGCGAATAGCGTAGCTGAAGTTGCGTATCTTAGTTCGAACCCCCTCACCCCCTGTGTAGCCCAGGCCTTAGATTCTATGCAGATAGAGACCAGTCTGCATTATGTACCACCATTCTGCTAAAGTGGAACACAGAAACCACTAGAATGATATCAACAATTCACATTTCATCTCCAGCTGGGTCTACTTTTTCAGTTAACTGAAGAAGAAACCATTTTTTTCTAGTAATTTATTTTATTTCATCTTCCATATTCCCTCTTCATATGGACTTGAGCTGATAAGCCAACACCGGGGTCTGAATTTGCCCTAGTTCACCTTCTGGAATCCCATTTTAGAGATGGACCAAGAACATAGACCTTGGATCCAGATCTAGGGCCTGAGTTTCCTCAAAGCTTGTAGGGACAAGGTGGTTGGTTCTGGGATTCTCACTTTAAGTTTGGAATGCCTGTAAACGAGTAGCATGTATTGTCACACCTGACATCAAATCCAGCCTGTAAAACTTTCTGTAAGGCGTAGATTTAAGGCCAGGAGGGACCATTTTAATTTTTTAGTCTGATCTTCTGTGTAACCTGGATTCTTGGGGAAAGTGGACCGGAGAAGGTGAAGTGAGGATGGAGCAGGAGGTGGAGGTGGGAGGGAACCATCCCAGCTATTTTGGAAAAGGATCTAACTAGCACTTTGTACATATTTTACAAATAGCCACCTTATGCTTTACATAGCAGATTTGCATCTGTGAAAGGTCACTTTATATTGAATAACTGCACTTGTATAAAAAGAGGCCACTTCACCCTTGTTCCTTCAGTTTGCCTGTGACATGATCAATATCACAGTCTAGACCTGAATGTCTGCAGAATCTTATTGCAGCTTAATTTCCCATAAGATTAGCTGGACTTGCTGAAACAGCTGGAATATGCAGCACTGTGAATAAGCAACCCGAGCGACAAATAGCCTCATGCCATATTAGGAAACACAATTAGCACAGCAGTGTGCCTCCTATTTCTTTATTCTCCTTCCCCTACCAAATCCCTCCCCCGACACTGTATTCTGAACATTCTGGGATGTTCACATTGCATTTACCGCATAAAGGGAAATAACCCTGGAGTAAGCCACCAAATACTAAATTCAAACCATGTCAAAGATCTGTTTTTAAATCTGCAGAAGCCTGTTCATTGGGATTTAAAGCTTTAACTTTGCTTTAAGCCTCTGTGTTGCACCCCAGCACTGGCAACCGCTGATGCTGTTAAATGTTTGGAGCCCATTTACTTGCTGGGAACACTAGTATGACACTGGTTTGAGCTTTTCAGCCAGAGTGCTTAATCTAGTTTTCTAGGTGATGTCAAATCCCATCTCTGCCGGGGCGCTAGGGGTTTGGTGGTACAGTGATGAGTATGTGGAGCCTCTTAATCTTGCAGAAACAGCCTGACAGAACAGGGCCAAGGGCAGTGCACCACAGTGAGATGAGAGGTATGCCAGGGTAATGGGCCATACCATCCCCAAGCGGGCATCGTTCAGCAGAAGAGGGATGTGGCCAATTCTTCCCTCTCCCAAACTCTGCTCCATCTACCTATTACCTAAAGTACTATCAGCACCAAATACTAGCCAATGTAAGGTCAGAACACACTTTACTTCCACTCAGGGTATGTCTACCTAGCAATCAGGAGGTGTGAGTGCAGCAAGTGTAGACATACCCGAGCTAGCTAGATAAAAGCTAGCTCCAGTAACAAGAGCGGTGAAACCGCAGCAGCGTGAGTGGTGGCCACTCGGACATGGACCCAGGGTCTTGGGTGGGTGGGGCTTGCACTAACCCGTGCAGCCACCTGTGCTGTTGAATCTTTCATGGCTCTTGTTAATCAACAATCACACCTAGCTGGACGTCTCACAATGGCCCATTAATATTCACAACGGGCAGGCAAATTTCTCCACAGTGGGGGGCAGGTGCCACGAAGAGAGGAGTATGGTCCATGGAGCCACCTCCAGCAGCTTACTGAGCAGGCTTCAATGCCCGCGGCACAAGCCCTCCTGAGCCCCCCTCGCCCCACAAGTACATACTTGCTTTTGCAGCCGGCTCTGAAGCCTGCTCTGTGGCATCCTCCCCTCCGTTTTTAGCATGCAACCCAGAGTACAGCTAGTGCGGGTGGGTCTACATGAGCGGCTGTTCACGCTCTGGCTGCAGGGTAGATGAACCCTTAATTGTGCAGCAAATGGAGCTGTGCAGTACGTAGTACCATGACGACTCATGGCTTGTGCTAGCAGGAATCCTACTGCAGAGAACGCATCAGCCAGAATCCCTGCTCCTCCGTGTGCCAGCTGCGTCCATCGAAGGCAGCAATGAAAATCTGAATGTTACTGGGGTGTTTCCGATGGGATTTGACTATTTCAAACATGGCGGCAGCAAAGCAAGAAGGACGAAAGTGAAGATGGGAAGGTGAAGTACCCAAGATAGAGGGATCCTGCCTACACTGGCCCATTGAGATTTAGCTGAGTGTATGGCTTTTAATTTGCATTCTCATAACGTTCCCTGTTAGGGAGGGGTGAATGTAGAGCATGCATATTAACGATGCTGCACATTTGCATATTATGGATCTATAATACCAAGGGTGCAGTAAAAATCTTGATGGAAAAAGTGGCAACTGTGAAGCCGTCAATTTTCTCCATATCTCTACCACTTTAATGCTTCTCTCTCTCTCTCTCTCTCTCTCTGTTTCTCTCTCTCTCTCTCTCTCTCTCTCACACACACACACACACACATGAACCCACCCGCAGAAAATACACACCGCCTTTAGAGATAATACATTAAAGGACTAATGGCCTGCTAAATTCCAGTTCTAAAAAGACAAAGAAATGTTACATTTATATAGAAAATCACCAAACTGCATCATTCTCTGGGAGACTTTCTGCTCTTCATTCCTTTTACTCCCTGCATTGCCCCCCGTCTCCCACGCCCAACAACTCTGCAAAATGAATTATTTGAAAAATTTGTATAAAAAAACTTGATTTAGCCCCAGAAGGAGACTACTGAATTTCACATCTAGAAGATGTTCATGGCTGAGCTATAAATCCCTGAAATATAAGACCAGGGCCAGCTCCAGACTTTTTGCCGCCTCAAGCGGCGCAAAAAAGAAAGAAAAATCAACTCATGGAGCTGCCGCCGAAATGCCGCCGCCGGACAAAGCGATGAAGCGGGTATGGCCGCCGAAATGCCGCCGAAAGTTGCAGAGCGCCGTCCCAATTACAGACAGTGCGTTGCCCCTCAATGTTCGCTGCTCCAAGCGTGTGCTTGGAATGCTGGTGCCTGGAGCCAGCCTTGTATAACGCTAGCTATGGAGTGCTACTGATTCTCAAGACAAGAAGGTAAAGTTTAGTTATAGCAGTATAATTCCCTCCTCCCCACCCGAACCCCCAGGGCTGGAAGGGACTTTGAGTTCACCTACTCCATTCCCTCCACACTGAGGGAGGATTAAGTATATCAGTTTAAATTCACACTTTAGGTTACACCAGCGATCGCAACCTTTGGCACATGGTCCATCCATGTGCCAGTCACCACTTCTCGCAGCCCCCCCATTGGCCTGGAACAGTGAACTGCGGCCAGTGGGAACTGCAATAGGCTGAACCTGCGGACGCTGCAGGCAAACGAACCATCCCGGCCCATCAGCGGAATTCCCAGATGGGCCGCATGCCAAAGGTTGCTGATCCCAGGGTTACACCAAAGAAAACTTTCCTATAAAGACCTTAGAAATACTAAACCTGATTCTCCTCTTGCTTACACCTGTTTTGCACTGGTGCCCCTCTCTTGACTTGAGTGTGTTCATCTGTCTTACACTGGTGTAAGCCATCTTCCATGGACTGCACTCGTCTTGTCATCTGTCCTCCCTGTTGAAGGAAAAGGCCCAGGTAAGGACCATCAGATTGTGGCTATAAATGCATGGTTGTGCAGGTGGTGTCAGAGAGAGGGCTCTGGATTCTTTGACCATGTGATGTTGTTCCAGGAAGAAGGATTGCTAGGAAGAGATGGGCTACGCCTAACAAAAAGAGGGAAGAGCGTCTTCGCAGGCAGGCTTTAAAATCCAGTGAGAGGGTTTTAAACTAGGTTTGCTGGGTGATGGACACCTAAGCCCTGAGATAAGTGGAATACTAGGGGGAAACACAAGGAGGAGGGTGCAACAGGGGAGGTCTCCTGATTCATACTGAGAAAGTAGGGCAATCAATTAGTTATCTTAGGTGCCAGTGCATGAACACAGGAAGCCTGGGAAACAAGCAGGACAAATTGGAAGTCCTGATACAGTCAAGGAATTATGATGTGGTTGGAATAACAGAGACTTGGTGGGATAAATCACATGACTGGAGCACTGTCATGGATGGGTATAAACTGTTCAGGAAGCGCAGGTGGGGGAGAAAAGGTGAAAGAGTCGCATTGTATGTAAGAGAACAGTATGATTGCTCAGAGTTCCAGTATGAAACTGGAGAAAAGCCTGTTGAGAATCTTTTGGTTAAGTTTAGAGGCGACAGCAACATGGGTGATGTGCTGGTGGGCATCTGCTATAGACCACCAGACCAGGAGGATGAGGTAGATGAGGCTTTCTTCGGACAATTAACAGAAGTTTCCAGATCACAGTCCCTGGTTCTCATGGGGGACTTCAATTACCTTGATATATGCTGGGAGAGCAATACAGCAGTGCACAGACAATCCAGGAAGTTTTTTGGAGAGTTTTGGGGACAACTTCCTGGTGCAAGTGTTGGAGGAACCAACTAAAGGCCATGCTCCTCTTGACCTGCTACTCACACACAGGGAAGAATTGGTAGGGGAAATAGAAGTGAGTGGCAACCTGGGAAGCAGTGACTTTGCGATGGTCAAGTTCCTGACGAAAGAAAGAAAGGAGAGCAACAGAATACCTGGGACGTTATTTTGCAGCAAGCTGGTGTGTAGATTCACACCTTGGTTTGCCATGCAATAACTTGTAGGATAGATAAGCCCTAAGCTGCTGTCTACTCACATGCCGGAGGGTTAGAAGAGACAAGGAGTGGTAAATAAGGGAGCTAAAGATAGCAAGATGCTTAAGTTAAAATAGGCTCCTCTATGTGTGAGTTGCACTAACTTAGACACCCTTTCATACACTTACAGATTGGTGAGTTTTTAGTGTCGTGCACATCGTCACCTTACCTACTGTATTAATATCTATCCTCTTTTGTTTATGTACCTGACACGTCTTTATCCTTCCAGCATGCTGAGTGAATTTCTCTTTAATTAAGCTATTTTAGCTTCACTTGCACTTATTAAGGTCAATGGGACTAACTTACATGCTTCAAGTTGGGCATGTGTTTAAGTGCCATGATGAATCTAGGCCCAAGGGCCAAATCCATCTCTCATTGAAGTCCCTAAAGTCTTGCCACTGACTTTCATGGGCTTTGGAGAAATCCTTAATCTCTCAAAAAAACCTGTTAAAAAGTGTTAAGGGAATGTAACTTCCGTCATTTTCGGACGGGACCCATTGTCATTATATTCTCCACCGCACTTTCCTGTGAGAAACACAAAACAGAGTTTTTTGGGGAAACCATTTTTCATGTGAATGCTGACTTTTACAATACAATCTATTGACTTCCATAAATCTTCCTCATCAGAGGATCAGAGAAGGGGAGATTAGAAAGGTAAAAGCAGAGTGGGGACTCTCTCTATAATTTTATGGTTTATACAGGTCTCTGATGCACAGTGTCTGTGGCGACATTGTTCTGTAGAGTCCTATATTGCAGTATGTGTTTATTTCTCTTTTTAAACCTGAAGAGTGAAAGAAATGAAATCTTGAGCCAGGATTTTCAATACTGATGATGCTGTAATGTCTGGCTTTATGGCCTTTGGAAAAATGTTGCTTCCTCCTATCAGAGAGGGGAAATATTTAAAGGTCCAATGTGCAGCATCACTAGCACTCAAGTGATTTGGAGGGAGAAGGAGGGAGAGGCAATGGAGAAGGCATCTCCATGGCAGCTTAATCCTTAGGCCCCAAAAGGGGTGAATTAGGCCTGGGGTGAAGGGACAGGGCCCAGCCAATGGGTCTGTGGACTATTTATGTCCATTGGCCAAAGCCCTTGCATAGGGCAAAGGCAGAGGGCAATGTTTATGGGCTAGAGTAGCAGCTGCAGAATAGTTGCACTGCTGTTCCATGTATTGGGTGAGTCAATACAAGGAAACTGGGATGGCAAAGCTCCCCTTGACTTCACGCTAAGCCTGCTCTTATTTCACACAAACCAGTTTTCCCATAGCTGTTGGTTAGCTGATTCTGTGAGTGTAGCTAGTTAGACCAGGAGTGAGTTTAGTGCGACAGAGAGGTCAAAAATCTCTGAGGAAATGTGAATACTATGGTGATGTAGTGAAATTTGAGGTTAATTACTCATCTGTACGTAATGTCAAATGAACCCGGTAAGTATTAGTTCCAGTTAGCCATGCTCAGGCTAAGCTGTAGCCATGGTCTGCATGCTTGGGTCCTGATTCACTTTTTACACAGTCCCAACAGAAGTTTGCATGAATAAGGATTGGATGAAAAACAGAGGAGTCCAGGACCTTGAGATTTTTCCATCGTCTGTATGAGGACAGTTGCCTGATTCTACTCCCTCTGGAGCCCATGGGACTTTTGCCATTTTCTTTAATGGGGACAGGATCTGGTTCCATAGTTGATTGATTAGGTTTGGTTGTGTTGCCCATTTTGCAATGGTCCTTACTGTTTTTAAGACTCTAATTCTCTAATGTTTCCTTGTAGTAATTTAGGAGGAGAGTGGTTGTAAGTTCTTAACCTCTGAGGATGGCAAGTGTTCAAATGAGTTTAAGTGCCTCCTTTTATTCCCTTGTGGACACTGAGTAAGAATACTATCCAAAACATTTTATCGGAAGGACATGACTAACATGAGAATCTGTCGCTGTATAAACACAGTCACCAAAAACGATTTGTCAGTGCTTTGCTGCTGGCAGCCAGGAATTGAGAATTTACATTCACTTTAGCAGCACTGATCATGATGTCATGTTATCTTCTGGAATGCAGCTGGGTAAGTCATCAGGTTGTCTCATTTTACAGTGATTCAGCATTATCAAATGGGAAGCAACAAGCATCAAAAGTAGCAAGACCCCAGTTGCTTGTTTCAGTGAGTAATGTGGACTCTCAGTAGGAGACACATTTAGAATGACATGCTAGGATCTCATGACATGAGCACTTTCTGGGCTTACTGGAAACATTGCAATAAGCATGAGTGAAGTCATTGAAAACAAATTGCTGTTCCTGTCCTAAATAGGCTTGGATTGGAATGGGGTCCTTTGGGTTGTGACCAAATTTAGCAATTCATAGCCAGCTCATTCCACAGAAACTAACTAAATTCACTGGGGAGCCAAATCTGTATAAATGTGCATGAGAACAGTTTTAGAACACAGGCATCCAATACAGCTCAAAAAGTTCATGAAAAGCTGTAAACAATTCTAGGTTTCTTTGGCTGTTTGAAGAGCACTTATTAATTTATCAGCACTGTTATCAGCAGGCAGGTATTGTGGTATATTTAAGTATGTGGTGGTCCAACTGTGTCAAAAGTTATGTGAGCAACATGTATATCACTCTGTAATATAAATACACGGTGTTACTTTTTATCACCATTACTACAAAGAGCGTGAAGCAGAATAATATTGATCTAAGTACGTGGAGATAAGCATGAAGGGCATATGATTTGTGTCCTCTAACTTGCATACCTTGTACTGCTTCTGTTTCTAGCTTTCAGAGTATCATGAAGAAACAACAACATATCACAGAATGGCCATTTTGAACAAGTCTGTCTTTTGTTTTGTTACCAATAAAAAGCCTGTGAAATTTTTAAGACAAGAGCTTTTCTGTTTGCTTGTGGAAATAAGCACAGCACAACCCAGCATAAATAAGTCAGATTGATCATGTACGTGTACTAGAGCGAGGATCGGCAATCTTGGCACGCGGGACCGAAGGGTAAGCACCCTTAGTGGGCCCCGCCGGTTTGTTTACCTGGCGTTTCACCGATCGCAGCTCCCACTGGCCGCGATTCGCTGCTCCGGTCCAATGGGGGCTGCAGGAAGCGGTGTGATGCTGGCAGCTGCTTCCCGCAGCCCCCATTGGACCCGGATGGTGAACCGCGGCCAGTGGGAGCCACAATCACTGAACCACCAGGTAAACAAACTGGCGGGGCCCGCTAAGTGTGCTTACCCTGCGGTCCTGCATGCCAAGGTTGCCGATCTCTGGTCTAGATCCATCCTCTTTGGAACCCCCTTTCAGGTAGTTGAAATTCAGAATGGAACTGAGATGAGGAGCCAAGAGGGAGAACAGAGAGGACAGGGACATGTTGGCGGGAACAGGGCAGAAGGGGTCTAGCTTGGGGTGTGCGAACAGGCAAATGAATTGTGGACACTCCCTTCCAGAGCCTGGAAAGGAACCCAAGATTTCTGAGTCTCACTGTTCAGGACAACTGCACCCATATTTCCCCTTCGGGGTCCAGCAAGAGCACCCATTCTTAGGCTTATTGCTCCCAGCTGTGACCTCTCTTCAGGAAGAGACCTGCATCTCTCTCCCTCTTGACCAGGGGTCTTCCAGGCTGCACAGTTCCCTCCCTTACGCTGTGTTATTCCTTGCAAGCCAGACTGCCTAAACAGGCCTGCATCTGTGCTTTGCACTCTCTCTCTCTGTCCCCCTCCTCACAGAGGCTATAAACAGTGTCATTGCCCCAGTTATAAGTTACCACACAGCTCTTTCTAAGCAAGCACATTTATTTTTAAGAGAAAACATAAAAACAATAAAAGAACCTATGTGCATGCTTATAAGCTTACCAGAGATCACCCTTCCCCCGCTCTACAAGGGGTTCTTGCAGCAGTCAGTCCTTCAAACACCATCAAGTGGTTTTTCTGTGGTTATAAGTTCATAATAGCACCCACAATGCGTAAGTTAGCCCTTCCTTAATACAGTCTGGGCCTTTGACCTTCAGTTTCCAGGAACAGATAACCAGTAGACAATTGTCCCTTCCTTAGGCTGGATTTTTGCATAAGCAGGGGACAGAGAATTTGCATTCACCACCCACTGGAGATTCCCCAGGAAATCCACTTTGCGCATATTATTCCCAAAATGCCATTTTTGTCTGCCATGTTGTTCAGTATAGTCCTCTGATCACCAAGGCCCACAGTAATACCTAACTTTTAAATTTAATACAATGCAGTCTAAAGATATTTAAACTTAATTCAGTAGTGTTCTTCAAGGATATTGCAGGAAATTGCCTTGTCACGCTCATTATTCCTTGGTTGTTAGCAATTATGTATCTGGCAATGTGTCCCATTTCCCTGCTGGCCCACATAGCGGATGACAACCTACTACTGCTGTCAGATTCTCCATTACCTCAAGTGGCAGGAGTCTGTGGAAAAAATAATGTATAATGGTGTA
Source organism: Dermatemys mawii (assembly GCA_007922305.1). Taxonomy (NCBI): domain Eukaryota; kingdom Metazoa; phylum Chordata; order Testudines; family Dermatemydidae; genus Dermatemys; species Dermatemys mawii. The sequence goes on from ML677383.1 coordinate 1,737,489, forward strand.
ATTAGAGACTGCATTATAAAGCATATGCACAAAGGGGCTGAATTAAGACAGCCTTAATTTTGGCATTTCCTAACGTTTGAGTGCTTGACTTTGCAACTTTAATAATATTATTTGAATGTCGTTTTTGTGTATGTAAGATGTATAAATTGTTTTGCAGTAGCACCTAGGAATCCCAGTCATGGGCCAGTGTGAGGTTCTGTGGAAACACAGAACAAAAAGGTGGTCCTTGCCCCCAAAGAGGTTATAATCTAAGTATAAGACAGAAGACACCAGATTGCTACAAATGGGGAAGCACAGGGTAACTTAGCTGTACATTGTGAGCAGGTGCATAAACAAACATGCAATAACTTCCTACTCTTTTTGATTTTCTTTGGCTGGAAGATCCTTATGTGACTAGGTATAATTGCCATTGCATAGTAATTCAGGTGATAGATCAGAGCACATGCCCAGGTGAACCATAAAACAAAATGCCCTGTACAACCCTGACATTCCCTTTAATAAGGTTCTCCAATGAAGATTTACACCAAAATAGAGAAATGCCATGAAACAAACAGGGACAGTTTTCTTTAGCAATATTTGTGTAAAATATTGCCAGAGGGACAGAAAAGTTACCTTGGTCATGAAATAATGTCTGAAACGGATTATATCACTGGCTTAGTAGCTTCGCTCTATTCCTCTGGCAATATTTTACTGCTGCTGCGGTGCAAACCAGTCAGAATTTATATCTCCTATCTGTGTACGCACACACACACGTTATACAGATACCAGGCTACATTTTTAGTCTGGCTTTAACCCAAATGCTAATTTTTAAACCTGCAGAATTATGGGTGCAATTTTACAGCTGCAGTGTGCTGGCAACATTCAGGTCCCTTGGACATATAAGCAGTAGATTGTGCCACAAATCAGCTACTTGATTGTAATGTACTCTGGGTGAAATCCTGGCCCCGCTGAAGTCAATGGCAAAAATTCCCATTAACTTCAATTGGGCCTGGATTTCATCCTATATTCTTAGGCATCAAGGAGATAGATCCTTAGTCATCTTCAACTCTCTGCCCCAGGCATCCAATGCAAAAGGGACACATAAATCTGGTAGATCCAGCCCTGTAAGGATTCTCCTTTTATAAATGAAATTCTTGGGTGGCATAGGGCCAGTACCTCTGCACCTACATCACCCTGTTTTCAGCCCAAGGTATAGGAGGAAAGTTCTAACTGTCCAGGGAAGATGATGCATGGCTGGAGGTTATCCTGATGCTTCAACAATATGCAGGTGCCAGAATGGCCCTTTGTGGCTGTGGGCAGTCAGGCAGAAGTTAGAGAATCCCGGAGGTTGCTCTAATTTATGCAAGAAACAGGACTGGTATCTGGCTGGTTCCAGGATGAATGGGGAGATAAAAAGTGGTTTAAGGAAATTTTGCCTCTTCGTGTGATGAAAGCAGCTAAGCTAAACCAGAGAATCTGGCCCTAAAACACACAAATGACAGTAATATTTTAATGCCAGCAATTTTGGGCACAGAAATGGAGGATTGTTTTAGCAAATCTTAGATTTCATCAGCCAATTATCAAGTGTAAACTCCTCAGGTTCTATAACAGCCTTAATATGGAGTCATAGACAGTTCCCTGGGGTACTCTGATCTGCTTTGTCATGCAAGTGAGCATCCCTTTGTGGTAGATGGTCTCTTCCACCATGAATCACGGCAATATTCAGATTATTCCCAGTTCTAAAGATCCAGTCACTTACCCAAGGTCAATTGCACCTTAGATCTTACACCAAAGGCAATGCTAACCAATCCTATAATAAACTATATACTGATTTATTAAAAATAAAAGGAAACTAGACAGTTATTTATAAGGTTGAAGTAGATAGACATACACACACACAAATGAATTACAGTCTTAAGTGTCAAAGGGTAACAGAAGCTTCTATAATAAGCATGCTTTAGATGCAGGCTAAGCTGCAGAGGATCCAATGCTTATGCCTAGAAACCTTGCCCCTCAGAGTCCAAGCATCACAGAGATACAGTTCCTTCTTGTTAGGGGTTTTTTATTCCCTTCCTCGCTTGCACTCTGAGCTACAAACTCAGCTGATGAGAGGACTTCACTTGCATGAGTTGTCTTCATGGAGGTGGAGAGTAATCATCAAAGTCTGTTGTCTTCTAACGTTCCACAATAGTTTGTCTGGTGTTAATGGGTCTTTCCCATTGGGTAGGGGAAGACCAGCATTTCATACTAGCTAATGTTTCTCTCCTGTCCGGTGACCTACACAGTTACAGAGGCTTACAATACAAACACCCCAATATTATAATATGGGATACAAATGTTATAAGTTACATAAAGTCTAAAAACATTCTTATAATTCTACCTACCCATTTTAACAATATTAAAACACAGACGAACCAGACTGATGTACTTGTCAGTATTCAGCTGAGTCATGGGGACCTTGGCATGAGCTGGCACCTGGTCTGACACTGTCACAGTTAGACCCCCCCAACACAAGTACTGTGTGGAGTGCTTCTGAGTGTAGGAAAGTTTTAACATGTTCATAGTTTTTTAAGTGCAGCTCATGAGTTTTTTTCCCCCACTGTTGTCTTACTAGGGTTCTCCAACACGGAAATAGTTGGGTGATGTGTCTTGGTCCAATATAAAGGATGAAAGGCATGAACTACAATATTTGACCATGTCACTAGAATGCCCCCATATTGACTACAAACAATAGTTCTCTATTCATGAGTGTGTGGGGAGAGAGACTATGGACAGCCAAGGAGACAGTGGTATAACACCGTACAGAAAACCATCCAAGCAAACCCTAACAGGCTCAAATGGTGGCTCAGAACAGATGTGGATGGACTCTGCTCATATCCTTGACCCCACTTGACCCCAAGGATGCTATTGGAAAAAGAAGATGATAATGATCTGAGGCACGGAGGGATTAAGTGATTTGGCTATTCAAGGAGGTCTGTGACCGAGTCTGACTTGAACCCTGATCTCAGGAGTCTAATCCAGCACTTTAGTTGCAAAACCATCCTTTCTTTCTGCCAAGCATACCATTTACAATTGGAAATACTTTCACTGAATATCGGTGCATTTGGGACTAAAATGTGTAGAGCTTCTGTTTTGTTTCTTTGCCAGATTATCCATTGTGACGGGGCAAGGCCAGATGGCTATAGTAAAGTGGTGAGGAACAGGTATGTTAGGCCCAGGCTAAACAAATCCATGGTACCATGGTAACCAAATGGAAGTTGCTCCAGGTTAATCAAGACACCTGGGGCCAATTAAGATCCTTCTAGAAAGCAGTGGAGATAGCTAGGTTGATTGGGACACCTGAAGCCAGTCAAGGGCTGGCTGGAACTAGTTGAAAGCCTCTCAGTTAGTCAGTGAGGGGCGAGTGTCAGGAGCTGTAGGAAGGAACTACGCTGTTGGAGGAACTAAGCAGTGCAAATCCATATCAGGCACAAGGAAGGAGGCCCTGAGGTTACGGTGAAGGAGATATTGAATGGGGGCTGCTGTGGGGAAGAGGCCCAGGGAATTGAACACGTCCAATTTCCAAAAGTCAGCTACCACAGCTGCTACTATACGGGTCCCTGGGCTGGAGCCCGGAGTGGAGGACGGGCCTGGGCTCCCCTCCCAATTAATCACTGAGACTGGGGAACATCAGAGACTGTGCGAGGGAGGATAGCTTCTCCTCACCTCCCTTGCTGGCTTATGATGAAAATGGCTCAATAGGCTGTGACCCTTGCCTCTAGAGAGAGAAGGGCTACCTGGAGGGTCACAGTGAGCCTCTGACGCTAGCAAAATCTGCCAGGAAGTGCAGGACCCAGTGAGACAAGGGCAGAGCTTTGTCACACTACCTAATCTATTTGTTTATGGAAGTGCCCACCGCTGTCCTGGGATGACTAAATATGAGGGCTATAACCTTTGTGTGGGTGCATATGTCTTCCTCTGTACTGTGCTAAAACAATATTGTGTTATTCTCTCTAGAAGATGGTAGGCTATCTCCCATATGTTCCCTAGAGCTGAATTTTTACAGGAGATGCTTAATGAGTTATTGTCTACAGCAGCGGTGTCCAATAGAAATTTGGTGCTAGCCAGACTTGTGGTTTTGAATTTTTTTTATTCGCCATATAATAAAAAAGGATTAAAAAGCATACTACAAACAACACTTCAAATTATTTTTTATTCATATAAAAAATAAGTAGATATTACAAAAAATATTAATAGGAACTACTAACACAAAATTACTTCAGTCTGACACTTTGCATTCTTTTTCTTGTACCATAACCCTGAAATGTGGTATGCTTATGGATTAGCTCATGTTCATGCATTAGCCACATTTCAATAGCCTATTAGCCACATGTGGCTAGTGGTGAATGTATTGGACACTGCTGGTCTACAGCAAATCTTAGCTGTGACTGCAAAACAGACTGAAGATTTCAGATTTGCAACATCACTTCAGCTATGTTAAAAAAGATAAAGTGAAAAATGAATTAATTTTCAAAATGAAAGTTTAATACTTCAAAGGATAACTCAAGGGGTTGGCAGTATAATATATGGAGTCTTTCTCTTCCGGGCCAGCAGATTAGACACAGACCATACTGGTATCTACCTCAGTAGAAGTTCTGCATTGCTGCCCATCACTGCTGCACTGGACCACCTTTTACGTGAAATAGATTGGCCACTGGATTTATTTTAGTTCCTGATCCTTCTCCCCTACTGGATGGTAAGAAATCTGATTTGGTGTCGTTTTTTTATGGGAGGGAGGGAGTAAAAAGATTAATTATTGGATTCTTGTGTGTTTATGGTGGAAAAGCTTGATCCAATAGGAAGGTTTGCCTTGTTTCCTAAAGCTAAGACTCTAGATTCATCTAATGGCTTCAGGAGGTTTATTCTATTCAGAACCTCTGAATAATATATCCAAAACATTACAGCTTTTCCCAAATCAAATGTTGGAACCATTTGACTTTCACTTAGTATTGGACTAAGTTCAGGAACAGCCTAATTATGCTGTAAATCATGATGCTGGATGGACAGTCAAACGGGCTGCACTCGGAGACAATGGGTCATCTGTTGCCGCTGAAGTCAATGAGAGTTTGATCATTTATTTTAATGGGGACGAGGAAAAGAAAAGGTGGGGGAGATTTAGCTGTAAATGTTACCAGGAGAGCAAAAGAAGGTATAAGCAACTGTAATAGAAACATCCCCCAACTCCCAAACTCAACTGGCCCCCTGCTTTATCTTACTCCTTCTGGTCAGTAACTTGCCTAGTATACCCCCGCCCTTCTGCCCCTTTCAGTATGTAAGGTACATTCACACTCACTCACCCCCATTTAACAACATGTAATGTATACCACCATTTGCATTGCCTCTGGATATGGCCCATTACCTACTAGGGCCTTGTTGACACTAAAGACTCAAGTTACGCTGACGTACAGCCACTGCCATAATTAAACCACTGATGCATGTCTACACTACGCAACTTGTGTCAGTGGAGTGCATCCACACGAGCAGCTCTTGCCTCAACACAGGGAGCAGTACACTGTGAGTATCTATCCACATGGGCTATCCTATTAGATTGCTAGCCACTTTTCAACTGTCCTGATAACCTGTAACCCAGCCATCTCTGTCAGAAAGCATGGATCCTGCACTGCTGCTCAGTGTTGTGTGGTATGTTATGAACACAAGGCTATAAGAGGAGACCCATGGGGGGCTATTCGGCTGGGGAAATGCCTTGAAGTAGCATATTCTTATATTTAGAATAAATAGCGTATTCTTATGTAGCATATTGATATAGTTAGTCTATAAGGTGCTACAAGGCTCTTTGTCGCTTTTGCAGATCCAGACTAACACGGCTACCCCTCTGATATTAACACTGAGCCACAGTAATGTGTGCTGCTGTAATGTGCTAAGCCTGGCATTGTTTGTCAGCACCCTGCTATGAACCTTGTAATGATTGCTGTGTGTGCCCGAAAAGCAACACATTTGAAATCCCTTTTTGAAGTAGCACTCAGTAATATGACCAAACTGACATTGCTGAACACTAACACAAGAACCCCACAGAAGTATGTGTGAGGTGAGAGAGACACAGTGTGTGTTGGGGGAGAGTGAGTGTGTCGGCACACTGTCTCTTTAAGTTCAGATAGCAGGTGCAAGCAACCAGGCCCGAGGCGAAAGCTGGTGTCTCCCTGTCCCCCCACTCCACAGTGACCTCAGCACAGTGGAGATCAGTACACCAGCGTGGGGAGGGGGACACCCCAATATCAGCCCCCGCCTCCCTCCCTGGCTCTGCACAGCACAGCATAGTAGGAATCTCTTTCTTCCCTGCCGCCACCCGCCCCAGCAGCAGTCTGACTTGCCCACCTGCCGCTGTGGTCCTACTGCTGGGGAGAGCAGGATTCTGTGTTAATATTTGGATTCTGTAACCCTTCCGAGTTCTCCTCCAGAGTAAGGAGATCCACCCCGTCCCTCGCAGTCCAGACAGGAGTGCATTTGCTGGCGGGAGCTGACATGCTCAGCTGGGCAGTAGCTATGTGAGCTAGCTATGTGAGCTGACCATGCTGAGCAGTTTCAAAATTTTCAGGGGCTTTGAAAGGGGAGGGGCACATGCCTGTGTAGCTGGATGCAGAGCAACAGAGTTCAAAACAGTGAGCAGAGCGGTCATGTTGGGCATTGTGGGATACCTCCTGGAGGCCAGTTACAGCAACATAACGGACGCAGTGTCTGCACTGATGCTTTATTGAGCTAACTTTGCCGCCAAAAGCTCTAAGCCTTTTGTTTTATTTTGTCAGCAAAGCAGGAGAGTTTTGATGGCAGGAGGAGCATTTTAGTATGTACCCCCACACTGTTTTGTTGACAAAAGTGTGTAAATCCTAACAAATAGGGATCTGTCTCCATTCTTCCTGAGTCTGCTTGATATATGATAGCCTTATTCTGGAGCTTTGTATATAGGCTTACACCTATGTGTGTTAAATAAGAAACAAACGATAGAAAACTGTACATATGAGACATCTATTGACATTGATCTCTGATCATAAGACCTCTGGACTTTTCCAATCTGCCGACATAATGAATGATGAGGAAGACGTGTGTTTATATGCCTGCTTATTAACCAAAGGCTTAGTGTAACTATCCTTTAGGTCACACAGAAGACAGTTTAGCAATGCTAAAGATATCTGTTATTTGTGTTCATTAGATTTGCAGTATGTCCCCATGTTTCCCTGACTCCTGGGTCTCATCATGCCTTTGTCTCGCTGACTCATTAGTTGAGGTCTTTTCTGCCAGTTCATTGGTCAGGATTACTTTTTACATTTACCAGCCGTAAAGCTTCCTTTTTCTGCCATATTGATCAGTAGTAAAAACCCAAATCTCACCCTAAACAGAACTCCAGAGCAAATAAAATATCTCGACAGGTGCTCGCTGGCAGATTGCACGGTTCCTAGACACTACTGGGCTGTAATACTTTGGTATGATTTTGGTTGTTGGATTTAATGTGTAGGTGCCAGACAATGTTGGTGTCCTGTGATACACAGATGGTCAGACAAGATGATCTAGCTGGTAGTATCTTCTGGCCTTAAACTCAATGACTCTAATATCACAGAGACATAATGAAAAGCATGATAGCTGCAAGGGGTTCTGAATTCAGTGAAATGATTACATTTTGATTGAGGAGAGGAAGGGAAAGCATGCTAAGAAATGGCTCCCAGGTTGGAGAATTTCACCCAAGGCACATCTACTCCATGCCAGCTCGCAGAATGTTAGTTCAACTGGAAAAGAGCTGCAGTGTGGCAGTAGGGTGACCAGACAGCAAATGTGAAAAACTGGGAAAGGGGTGGTGGGTTAATAGGATCCTATATAAGAAAAAGACTAAAAAATCGGAACTGTCCCCTATAAAATCTGGACATCTGATCACCCTACGTGGCACAGCATCAGCACTGCAAAAGGTCAACATTTTCCCATTCAGAATTCAGTTATTATTGTGCTGCTTGAACAGATGGGGATAGACAATGGAGCTGCAACCGTTTAGGTACACAGGATCAATTAACTATTAATGGTACAATTGGATAGACTGTAATTTACCATGTAATAATTGGTTCATCCACTGGAAAATATAAATCACTCCCCCCACTCGCTTTACTATTTGAGTTAGGAGCCCCCATTTCTGCTGACCTCTGTAAAGCTAAATAAAATCTGAAACCAAACTTAAATATTAGCATATGAGCCCAGTACAATGGCAAAATTATGGGTACACCTGCTATTAAAACAAACATATTGATTGAGGCTCTTTGAATATCTCCTGTCCGGAATGATCAGCCCACTGAACAATGCAGGGAGGCCTAATGAGTTTAAATAGGATCATCCTCACAAGCAAATATGGAGTCAGCCTGTCTTATCTTGCACTAATCAGATTTCCAGTGTTAAGGTCATAATCTTTCCTTTTGCAGCACATCTCTATCTTGAACATGACAGTCAGAGCCATGTGGGTAAATCCTTGGTGCTATAGGCAGATGTTAGCCTGTTCGCTTAAATACAGCACTAACAGTGGTGAGTACAACTTCCAGTTCTTGCGCAGTCATGTAGCATCCGTGCCTCGCTTTACCCACTGGTAAAAGGAGGGCAGTAATCCTTGCTGACCTCCTGTTGTGGTGATTGATTAGTTAATGGTTGAGATTCTGTGCTGCAGCTTCTGAAGACGCAGCCCAGAACATGTGAGCAAAGATAGCCTTAAGCTACTTCTGTGTCCACTATATTCAGGGGTGTTCTGAAACAATCCCAGGCAGAAATTAGAGCAACCAGGGACTGCTCTAACTTACTGCAGTCTCAGTCCAGAGCTGCCCAGAATCTCCATGCCAGCTTACACTGCAGGGATGCCCCTCCTGCCACTGACATGTCCCCGCAGCAGGGCTTGTGAGAAGGGCAGTGTAAGGTCGTTGTCATGGGGATTAGGCTAAGCGCTAAGGACCAAATTGGGGTCTGGAGTCTCCCCCTGTCACAAAGAGGCCAATTGTCTGAACCTCAGCGTGGATGGGGACCCGAGCAACTGAGTCTGAGAGGCAGGAGGGGCTGCTGACAGTTGACTGGTTGAAAGAGGTAGGAGACACTGGTAAGGACTGTGTCTTTATGTAGATTTAGCGGTTGTTAAATAAAGTCTCCCCCAAACAAGGGATCAATAGAGACAAAGCCTTAATTTAGGCTGGTTTATATGACAAAAAGGGGAAACTGAGGCCTGGCCTTACATCTGAGTCTGTGGCAGCTGTATTGGGGTTGATTTGAGTGATAGTCCCTCCCAAGATTTGTCTAGCTCTCTAGAGATACAGGTCCCTGGCTTACTCACATCTCCCCTTGACCTCAGCTGGTGATGCAGGTGCTTGGCACCTTCGAAAATTAGACCCAGAGAAGGCTCAGTATTATCCCTAATCCATTGCAGTGTAGACTGAATCATGCCAGGTGGCGTGTACTCCACAATAGGGACAGAGAGCACTTGGTTCCTTGCAGGACTGAGTTGTATATGAAGTGCCACTAAGGGCCTTTTCAGCTATTTGAATGCTGGACAAGGAAGAGTTACATATGGTTCACAGATTCTCTAAAACCCAAATGCTTCTACGTCTGAAATGCTATTTTAGTGCTCTAAACTTCAGGCGAACTTCAGCATAGACATTCCAATATCCCAGAAGACTGGGTTAAGTGCATAAATGTATAAAAAAAAGGTTGGAGAAATGCCATTTAGTTCAGTCTGCCCTGGATCAATTGCTCAAAGAGTTAGGAATTTTTATCTTCACAACTGCTGCTGCTCCTCACCCCTAATAAACTTTTCTGGGATCGATCGGCGTATGTTGATCTAAAAGAGATAATGTTTCATGAAGAAAATGAATTAACCCTACAGTAATTAACAAAGGATCCCAGCTATCAAAGGGGCTAAATCCTGAGGTTTTTACTCAAATCACCAATAAAAACTAAGGGTAAATTTTATGAGCACCTAAGTCCCACCAATTTTTCTATGACACAAACTCCTAAGCTGCTAAATCACTTTTAAAAATGGGATTTGGGCTCTTAAGTCACATAGGATACTGAGTGAAAACTATCAGAGGGGTAGCCGTGTTAGTCTGGAATTGCAGAAGTGACAGAGAGTCCTGTGGCACCTTAAAGACTAACTAAAAATTTTTTTAGAGCATAAGCTTTCATGGGCTAATACCCACTTCGTCGGATGCATGCAGTGGAATTATCCAGGGGAAGGTATAAATAGGTAGGCAAGAAACAGGTGGGAGATAACAAGATTAGTCCAATGAGTCTGAACCATCTTGTTATCTCTAATCAGGGAGGGTGAGGTGTTCCTCTAGCAGCTGAACTGGAGGTGTCCAGTTCAGCTGCTAGAGGAACCTCCAGTTCAGCTGCTAGAGGAACACTTCACCCACCCTGATTAGAGATAACAAGCTGGTTCAGCCTCATTGGACTAACCCTGTTATCTCCCACCTGGTTCTTGCCTACCTATTTATACCTGCCCCTGGATACTTCCACTGCATGCATCCAACGAAGTGGGTATTAGCCCACGAAAGCTTATGCTCTAAAAAAATTTTAGTTAGTCTTTCAGGTGCCACAGGACTCTTTGTCACTTCTGAGTGAAAACTGAATCAACTCAGTAGTTGGCCTAAATTGGCGTGCAAGGTGCATCAGTTTTACCATGGCGATGCTAGCAGTATTCAAAGCTAGAAGTGAGTTAGATGGTGTCTCTGACAGGCTGAGCTGGTGATTTGAGGCTTACCCTAGGGCTTGGGAGATCTGGATCCAATTCCCAGATCTGCCACCTATTTCTTCCGTGACCTTGGACAAGTCACTTGGTCTGTCTCTCTTTTGTATTACAGTGGCACTTAGAGTAGATCTAGACAGCATTTTATACTGAGCAGAAGCTAGACTCCCAGCCCAGCTGTTCTAAAAACAGCTGTGGAGGCAGCGATTTGAAGTTACAGCTCAGGCTCTGAAGTCCAAGGAGAGGGATGGGCTTCAGAGCCAGGGCTCCAGCTCCCACTTCAAAGTGCTGTCCATGGAGCTGTTTTAAGAGCACACGCATGAGCCCCACTACCCCAGTCTGTTGACCTGAGCTCAGAGACTTGCTCCAAAATGCTGCGTCGATATACCCTAGAGGTCGCAGCCAAGTTCAGAGCTCCTTTGTGTGAGGCATGGTGTTTACAAATAGCAAGAGACCCCCATGCCACAAAGAGCTTAGAGTCTAAATAGCCAAGACAAAAGGTAGGAGGGGAAACAGAGAAGTGAAGGGACTCATCTGAGGGCACGCAGCACAGCAGCCTCAAGAACTGAACCATGTCTGCTCAGGCCCTGGCCAGTGAACTAACCACTGGTCCATACTGCCTTTTGGATCCTGTCCTTATATAGAAAAGGGGAAATAGCCTTGTCTATAGTAGACTCTCAGCCCTTTGCTGTGGGGTCTGAGCTTCCTTTATCCATGGAGCCCAGGTGATCCTGTCTATTAGAGGCCACATCTGGATTCCCCTGACTCCCCTTCTCTTTCCCCGCTCCACTGTGGGGGTATCTGGATGGCTCTCACTGTTTTCGGAGTCCTTTGTCTCCCTTCCTTCAGATTTTACCGTGTGATGAATAATAGGGGCCTTAACTTTGGTTCTTTCTCAGAAGGTGCCTTTGTTTTGCCTTCTGTCCATGGAGTCCTGAGATGTACAGCTGATCTGGAGTAGCTCAATGGTCCATTCTAGTCCTGGTCCCAAACAGGAAGATAAAAAGTCACATTTCTGAGTGACATAAGGACAGTGGCAATGTAAAACAATTGAATTTATCCCCAGACACCAGCATATTTATCTTTCTGGATAACGTCTGCATTATTAGTACAGCATGAGAACCCATTCTCGTTATGCTGATGGAAATCAGATTCACTTTCCCATGTAAACTGTGCCGTTCAGTTCCCTGATCTCTGTGCCATATATTTTCATGATCACAGTGATTTGCTTTGGTTTGCTTTCATTTGCCTGCTGGAAATATGAGCCAGGGGAAACTGTTTGTTAGCTACTGCAGTTGCTTCTGGCTTGTTGATAGCTTTGAATACTATTCAAACCCCTGTATTTATTCCCAGACAAGAAACGTAATTAAAGTAGTGAAGGCTGACAGTGTATTTCCCTTCAGAGCAGTGCTGGTTTCTTTTTTCTTAGAAGCTTGGGACAGTTTCATTCATCAGTGCAAGACCAAGGTTCTAGCCCCACATCCCTGCCCTGCAGAAGACCCCCTGCAACCTGCCACATGCTATTTTCACCTGCCGTGTTGAGTACAACTTCCAGCATGGTGTTTGAGCATATAAATTAGCCCAAGTGAGCTTTATAGCCCATCCTGAGTAGTGGGGAGGGCAAAGAAGGGGAGGTCCTTGCTATGTGTTAGGTTTGAAACAGGAGTACGTTAATGCAAACAAAGTAGCTTTCAGAGTACGCCAGCAGCGTCTACCCAAAGCCACTGGAGTGCTCTGCAAATCACAGCCCTCCAGTGAGTTTTGCTGACACCTTGTAGACAAGCTCTACGTGATGTGTGGAAGGTCACACACAGGAAGTGGGTAGCAGAGCCAGGGGTTGGATCCAGGGCTTCTGAGTTCCAGGACAGAGCCTTAACCCCACAACCAACCTTCCTCTCATGGGTATCTTATCCCCTTACACCTCCCTCCCCAAACTTTGGAGAAATTCAAAATCAGGTCCAAACTCTGATCTGAGCCCAGCTGTAGTTTAAATATTTCCTCCTTTCCAGAGCCAATCTTTCGGAAACAGGTTTTTCCTTCCTTTTATCCCATTCTCTGTCTTTTCCTAGGGGAAACCTTGCTGCCTGAACCCTTCTCTGAGTAAGTGCTTTGCCTGTCAGATGTTGATCTTTGATCTGGATTCTCTCACCCGCCTTTCAGAACTGTTGTCATGGCATCTTATTCCTATATTGCTTTTGAGAGGCACAGCGATTATTTCCTGCTGGAGCCAGCTTCAATGTCACTGCATTGATTAATCTGCAAAGGCTACTATAAGGGGACACATCAACACTTCCCTCGCTCTTGAAGAGTGGAAATGCCAGCTCTTAACAACACAGCCAATTAGGGACAGCTGCATTTTATTCTTCACTGTTGATCTCTCAATGGATAACCCCTCCCACTCCATCCAAATCTTCATCTATCCACCCTGATTTGTAGATTCAGCTTTGGTTTAAAGCTAGTCCTGTAAAGTTGGAATTTTTTGTATCGATTTCCCATTTCTTTGGCAGTTGACATCAAGCAGTTCCCCAGATGCAAAGAAAGGTTTAATATATAAAAAACTGCTGAAACAAAGTCAGAGTGGAAGGCTTTATCGTGGGAGTAAAAGCACTGAGGTTCTTACACTTGGCAGATTTGTACAGCTGAGTCTTACCATCTTAAATGCCTACAGACAAAAACAGCTGAGCTAGTTATATCCTTTTCCCAACTGCGCTGGAAATAAAAATGGAGAGGCAGCCTGCAGAATGATCTGATTGACAAAGAAGATGCAGATTTGCCTGGGGGTAGCTGCTAGTATGGTATTTTTATAACACAAGTTCAGCTCCAGAGGTGAAGGGAACTGAGGCTGACATGATAGTCTGAGCCAAATGGAACTGCCCCTTCAGCTAAAGAACTACAGAGAGTGCCAGATATTCTTAAACATCAGTCAATGATGCACGGAGCCAAGGAAGTGCCAATGAGCCCCAAGAGAAAGGTACTTTGTAGAAAATGCAATGCGCTTAATGTAGTGCACATCAGAACTGCTGTTCTCAGCCTGTTTTAAAATAGAAGCTAGGTTGTCTTAGCTATTTGAGCTATAATAGTGGCAATATTTTATTCTGAAAATACAAGAGCAGATCTTTTAAACGTATCTGCCTCCTATGAACCATACATTTAATGGCCATTCCTCCCCTGGAGACAAATGGAAAGTAATTCCTAGTAGCTCAACTTGTCCCATGTCCAAAGGAGAGAAGTGGTTATTTTCAGAAGCAACTCTTGGAGCCCTACCCAGGGCCCATTGAAGTTAATTGGATAGCAGCCTTTCCATTGACTTCATTGGACTTTGGATCAGAGTCAGATCTCATTAGACTGTGGGTTTGAAGTACTCACTGGAGCCACTGCAGGAGGCTGTGGGATGCGGTAGCCATAACAGCTGTTGAACATCTCCTCTCCTTATCAGCATTCACAAAGGAATAGCTGTTGGACCTGCAATCTCATGGATTCACTGAGTATTCACCCTGGCTCATCCTGCCGTCTCTGGCATGCAAGAGATGTTAAATCTGAACGTGTTCTCAGTGTGTTCTGCACTGCCATATGGCAGCACCACCCTGCTTGCACCACAGAGCGAGGAGATCTGGCTTTTCCCCTAAGAGAGGGCAGCTTAGTCCGAAATCAGGTGTTCGCAGACCACAGCACAAGTGTGACTGTACTTCTGTGTACCTCCCAGAGAGCAGCACTGGAAAAACAGTGTTGTGATACTGGTTGGAAATGTATGTGAGCAATTGGAAAAAAAACCTAGAATATATTGTGGTCCTATAGTGAAGGGGTCTGGAAAACTCTTAAAGAGATTTATTGTGTTCATGAAACTATTGTGTGTAGTTGCCAAGTTTTTTAAAGTAACCAGTGATTTTTGGGTCTAAACATGTGACTTTCAAGGAGCCTGATTTTCATTAAGGGCAGAGTACCCACACTTAGAAAACCACTCTCCTTTAAAGTGTATCAGGTTGGGCACCCAAAACTTGAGGCATCCAGAATCACTAGTCACTCGTGAAATTCTTGTACTCCCCTGCCTGTCTGTTATCTACTTGTGTCTTTTCTGATACTTGGATAAGCTCTTTAGGGCAGGGACCATGTACAGATCTAATCACATTGCTCAATGGAAGCCTCTGAGATACTACTGTGATGAGCATGATATAAGAACTATATAGACTAGATTAGTCTTTTTGTTCTGTTTGCACAGTTCCTAGCACAGTGGGGTTCTGGTCCATGAACAGGGCTCCTGGGTGCTATCACAATACAAATAATTCTACTCGCCATTTTAAAGCCAACATTTTTCAAGGTACCTTATACTGGCATCTGAAATACCTCGCTTTCCCCTATGCTTAGAGAATAAAACTGTGGAAACTGTGTAGTAATTGTTGCCAAATATTAGCTACTTATGGGTATCCACTCTAGATCAATTTAAATAATGCTATTTGCAAGCCATGGAGCTCTTCCTAGCCATACACACATACTCCTTACCCATTGCTAAAATGCAGCCAAGTCTGGGGCAGAACACAGCAGAGCCAAGAAGTCTACACAGCAGTGTAGGGATGAGAAATGAAGAATACCATATGTAACTGAAGCAATTGGGCAATCTAAGTGGATGCAATTCACTGAAACATTTCAGAATTTGACAGTAATGCAGACACCTTCCAATGTGTGAAGATAATCTCCAGATATGGGCCAGGGTATATAGGCATCTCTGCTTGGATGCAAGGTTAGCCACATTAAAAAGATATAATAGCAGTTCCTCAGCCAGTGGAGCTATGCTGATTTACATCAACTGAGAATCTGGCCCATAGACTGAGCCCTGTCTGTGCTACCTAGTCCTATATGACCTCTAGCATAGTCTTTCTCTCGGCGACTGCTTCACAGAGACTGCAGCTATTGATTTCAGCAGGTAGAAAAAAATGTTAACACTAAAGTGGAGGAGAAGGGAAATCACTGGAAAGCTGAAACTTATAAATGACCAGAAATTTGCTGTCTCCGCTGTAGACATCAAAGGGTAACGACACTTTTAGTGATCATAAAATATGTGATTTCTCTTTTAAACATTTGTGAGCTTATAAAAAAAGAAGGAATTAAGTTCTGGAAACCTTTAAAAAACCAAAAGGAAGTATGGTGCATATCCAGGGAAAACTCAGCATAGGGGATAAAGAGGGTGAGGGTGCAACAACATGCACTATTATGGGCTGGAATAACGTGCTTACTACCATGTGGATGTATATGGGACACATTTGCATGTGCTTACTCAGTCTTTACATCATGAACAGTGGCCAAGTAGACCATGAGCCTTGGTCTACACTGGGGAAGCGGGGGATCAATCTAAGTTACGCAAATTCAGCTACAAGAATAAAGTAGCCGAAGTCGACGTACTTAGATCTACTCACCGAGGCGTCTTCACTGTGGTGAGTCAACTGCTGCCGCTCCCCTGTTGACTCCGCCTGCGCCTCTCGCGGCGGTGGAGTACAGGAGTCAACAGGAGAGCGCCCAGGGATTGATTTGTCACATCTAGACTAGACACGATAAATTGACCCCCTGCTGGATCAATTGCTGCCCGCCGATCCGGGGGGTAGAGTAGACATACCCTGAGAAGTTACCAGGAAATGTCAATATTGCAGAGATGAGGAAATAGTTTTCATTTGCTTTGGGCAATGCGCACTGTGTAGCGGGGAACTCAGTTCCTTACTAGATCATTCCTAAGGGGAGCATTTGGTGACATAGAGCTGAGCCACTTTAGCAGTACCCCCAGTATAAGGCAATCGGTTACGGACGGTCTGAAGATTCACAACCTGTAGGGCTCCTTGAAGACAGCTGACTTGGAGTTTCTGGGTATGTCTGCATTGCACGCTAAGTCCTGGTCTGTGGAACCTGGGCTTGTGGACGTGCTGTTTCCAAGCCTGTGCTTGAGCATCCACGCTACCTTGTAAACCGAGGTTTACAATTGCTGGATCCATGTCTTCCAACTGTGCTTAAGTGTCCACACTGCACTATGCAGACCTTCTGACTTGCATCTGTGGCTTGACCTGTGTCCACACTGAAAAATGACAAGCCTCGGACCCGAGTCACAGCAGGACTCTTGCTCTGACCTACCCTTTAGCAGGATCCTATGACCCAGATCTTGAGCGCTTGCTGACCCAAGTCAGACTGATTTGTGTGTGGATCAAGGGAAGCTTGGACTGAAACCTGAGTCAGGGCCTGGTCTTATTATGCAGTGTAGACATAAGTTCAGTGTAGGAAGCAATGGGTCACTTGCATACTAAGAACATCTTGTGTGGGTAAGGTTGTGCAGAATTGGGACCTAAGAGTACGTCAATACACCCAACTCACCCCACCCTCAAACCCGTGACTGCACATCTCAGAGCCTGGGTCTGTTGACTTGAGCTCATACTGCAGTGGTAAAAATAGACATGTAGATATTCTGGCTTGGGCTCTGAATCCCACCCCACTTCTAGAACATCTACATAGCTCCTTTTAGCGCCATAACGTGGGCTCTGAAATTCGCTGCTGCAAGTGGGTTTTTTTTGTTTCTGCCATGTTGACATACCCTAAATCACAGTTTTATGAAGTACACAGCACTTCAAAGCTCTCAGCCATCTGTGAGTAAAAAAATTGTTGTCATGAAGTTTTCTCCATGAGTAATTACACACATAGCTGTAGCATTTTTCTGTGTGAGCTTGGCATCTTATCTAAGAGTAGTTTTTACTGCAGAGTTAGTCTGGGCTCTTAGATGGGTGTAAACGCTCCTCTTCTTGTCCACACACACAAACCTCTCACCTGAGTTTAGTAGTGCTTTCAATCCAGATAGCCTGGGAGTGTGGGTTAGAGAGGAGTGCAGGTTCTGTTTTCACTCAGCCTAGTAGCCTGCCCATCTTGCAGGCTAAATCCCTTGAATGTTGATAGTCCTGCAGTGCCTTCCCACAATTCTCGCCATGTGCTCAGAAGGAATGACAAGTTCTCCCATGAGTCACTGGGAAAGAACTATAGATTGGTTCAGCCTGGTGCTGCACAAAGAACCAAGGGATATGCCCCTTGAAGTCCTAGTCACACACCCAGGGAAGTGCACTACCAGTAACTTGGGTAGGGCTTTGTGGCTGCCACCTGAGGACTAGGTTAACTCTAACTCTATGAAGAAGATATACCCTACGATGACTATATGTGTGCCTACTGGAATCTTCATACCATATGGGTATTGCCTGTGTTGACTATACTTGTGTGAAGACTTCAACCACCAATGTTTGGTAGTTAAGGAGCTAAAAAGATCATTCTGCTATATACTAGGGCTAAACATTTCAACCACCATAGGGTTTGGAGAGTGAGTGGGAAAGCATACACAAATCCTTTCTCAGCCACTGAGAACGGGGAAATATATTCTTTTGGATTTCTTTTCCATTACTGTGTTGGTAGAGATCAACTGTGATTTCACTTAGAGCTGTACAGAGAATCCCTCTCTATCCCTTTTAGGATAGATGCCTAATGTTGAAGCATCCTGGCTGAGAGGTAAGAGGACAAAAAATGTAACCGTTTCTTCTTTGATCTTATATTACATCTTTCTTCCACGGATCTCAACATGCTGTGTAAACACTAAGTGAGGCTGCAATACTCCTATGAATTAAGTGCTATTATTCCCAGTTGATTGATGGGGAAAATGAGACCCACAGAGATTAAAGCCAAAATTTTCAGACTTGGGGACCTGACATTAAGTATCTAAATCCGTATTAAGGCACTTAAATATAAGTGGTCTGATTTTATTCCTCCTAGAATAACTAAATCCAGAGCAATGAAAGGTAATGAACATTTAGAGGGCTACCTGCCTGCTCCATTACTGGGGGTTACATATAATAGGGTTCCAAGGAGATTACCTAGATTCCTGGGGCTCTGTGTGCTGGTAGCTCAGGGAAAGACACTGTCTCTGGTAGGGAAGGGGAATCAATGTCAGGCTCAGAGTCTGCTCAGCAGTTAATAGAGAGTGAGATGCCCTCCGCTGGGAGCTCAGGAGAGGGGAGACGCCATTTTAGAGCAGTTTGGAGCCAGCCAGGGAAAGGGCAGGACTAGCTGTGTGGCAGACTTGCAAGTCCCAGGCCTGCATGCAGGGTTCCCCCTGATAACGGCCTCTGGGGACCGAGAAGCACGATCCCTCAGCTTGTCCCTTTCCTTCTCCAAGGTGACTCCCAGTTTGTAGAGCTTTGCTGGGAAAACTTCCTCTTGCCAGGCTGAGCGAGGCCTCCAGCTCCCTAGGTGAAGTCAGTCACCATGTGGCACCACTGCTCTGGCTGCTAGTCCAGGGCGGCCCCTCTACTATGAATACGTCTGAGTGCAGGGGTAGGAGACGACAGTGTGGATTTTAGTACAGTTTTGTAATCTGCACCTTGAGTCCTGCACCCCTTTGTGGTAAGGGGAAATCCTGGGACCAGAAGCAGCCTGACTCCTGCGTGAAAAGGACGCCTGCCCGCAGCGATCATCAGCCCCTACACAGTGACTGAGGGGTCCAGAGTCACCTTTGAACCTGGGGATCCATCAGGGAGTTGTGAGTCACCATCTTTGTTTGGGAGATTGTTTGGGAGACCCTTTCCTCCCTGAACTGTGTCCTCAAGCCTTCTCCCATGTGACAGTCTTTTGGGCTGTACTGAATCCAGTTAGACATGTTGCTAACTGCTGCACGGATGATAGCACGGTCACAGATCATCAAGGGCCCTACAGAATATATGTACCACACATTTTCTGTATCAGGTCATGTGACTGGGGAAATTCACGGGTATTATCAGCATGGGCACTGGTGATTAGAGTTGCCAACCCTCCCGGTTTCGCTGGGAGTCTCCTGGAATCCAGCTCAATCTCCCGGAGGCTACTGAAACCAAACCATGAGATTTTAGGTGCTAAAAGTCCGATGGCACTGCAGGGCTAAGGCAGGCTCCCAGCCTGCTCTGGTTCCACACCGCTCCCAGAAGTGGCCGGCACATCTCTGTGGTCTTTGGGTGGGGCCAGGTGGTCTCTGTGCACTGCCTGCACCCCGAGCGCTGACTTCACAGCTTCCATTGGCTGGGAACTGTGGCCAATGAGAACTGCAGGGGCAGTGCCTCAGGTAGGGGAAGCTTATGGAGCCCCCTATTTTCCCACCCCCACCAAGGACCTTAGGGACATGCTGGCCACTTCTGGGAGTGGTGCACGGGGGGGCAGCGCGCGGAGCCCCCTGGTCCTGCTTACGCTTACCTCAGAAGTCTGGCAGATCCCAGTTGGTGGTGCAGTGGGGCTTAGGAAGGCAGTTCCTGGGCATGGGAGCTGTGGCGTCGATGTTTGCAGCACGGACAGCGCACCGAGACCCCTGTCCTTTCCCATCAGGGACATGCCGCTGCTTCCAGGAGTGGCACGAGGCTAGGGCGAGCAAGGAGCCTGCTTTAGCCTCTCTGCACCACTGTCTGGGAGCTGCCTGAGGTAAGCATTGCTTGGCCAGAGGCCACATCCCTCACTCCCTCCCACACCCAACCCGCCCGATCCAGCCCTGAGCCCCCTCCTACACCCCAAGCTCCCTCCCAGTGCCTGCACCCCATCCTGAACGCCAACTCCCTGCCCCAGCCCAGTGAAAGTGAGTGAGGGTGGGGGAGAGTGAGTGACGGAGGGAGGGAGGATGACATGAGTGGGGCGGGGCCTCGGAGAAGGGGCAAGAAAGGGGCAGGGCAAGGGTGTTTAGGGTTGCCAACTGTCTAATCAAACAAATCCACTGGTGGCCCTGAGAATAGTGTTTTACACTGTTATGTTGTATTTATCTTCTGTTTAAAGTAATTACTGTGTTAAATATATTGTGTGTTTGTGTTATTTCGTGGAAGCCTCCAGCTCTCTGGCAATAAGTGGGGATTACCCTGTGATTAGAATTTTCCTCCTAAGCTGCCCTACTGACTCTGGCAGGAAGGAAGAAGGTGGGTGGAGGCACCATCAAATAAATTCATGTGGAAAGAGAAAGAAGTTACACCCTGCTGAGTGGGTGGTGGCATTCCAAAGAACCGAGGCCTGTCCATCAAAACCCGTAAGAAGATTGATGCTAAAGGAGGTAACCGGGTGGATAGGGGATGCTACATATACCGGACATTCATGTGACTTTCATTTCACCAGCTGGCTGGCCATGCTGTGATAATGTTCTCTTCCTGAAATGAATTTATAACAGCAGCAAGCTGGCACGTCTGACACTGTCTGTCACATCCTCATGGTTGGAGTTAAGAACATAAGGCCTGATCTAAAGGCCATGGAACTCAATGGGTGTCCTTCTATTGACTTCAATGAGCTTTTAAGCAGGCCCATAATCAGGTAATCAAGACATGCATATCCTTCCCAGGAGCTGATATGAGGTGCTTGAATGGAGCTCAGATCTCCTGTAAGACCCTCCTACCCACTTCTATTAACCTTTGTAAGCAGTCACTTGTAGAACATAACATTTTATATTTCATTTACAGCACAGAGAATTAGTGTTGAAATAAGAATATATGCACAGGGTGTACAGTAGATTAACTTTCCAGTCGGACAGAATTGGAGTATGGACCACAAATCCTTGTGTCCATCAGTATGTGTGGGACACCTGTATCTTAACATGCTTAGCCTGAGAACTCTTGGCTTGAGACTTTTAAGGATTATTAATGTGGGTTAATTCTAGCTAAACCTAGTTAATCAGTTTGTAGAGCTCCATTTTTATTTGCACGAGGGAGACCTTACAGATTATCAAGTCAGAGATGCATAAGTGCTGTGAGATGGAAACTGAGTCACCACTTACAGACACCCTCTGTACCCCTTGTGCCACCAGGGAGGACCAGCAAGAATTTGACCTTCTAAGCACTATGTATTAGCATTAATTATTATTTTATTATACAGAAGTACAACAAGGAGTCCTGTAATGAATCAAGTTTGACACTGGCTAAGGCGATATAACTGAGACCTGTGTTCGTCCAGTGTGTCTCCGAGACCAATTCTCTTCATAGCTACAAAGGTACTAATGAAGAGTATGTCCACTGAGGTAAGTGGAGTTACACCAGTGTAAAGCTGATGTGAGTGGGAGAATCAAAATGAAGAGCCAGATCATACTATCATAGGATATCAGGGTTGGAAGGGGCCTCAGGAGGTCATCTAGTCCAACCCCCTGCTCAAAGCAGGACCAACCCCATCTAAATCGTCCCAGCCAGGGCTTTGTCAAGACTGACCTTAAAAACCTCTCAGGAAGGAGATTTCATCACCTCCCTAGGTAACCCATTCTAGTGCTTCACCAAAGCATCCTCAACAGTTCATCCTCAATGGTTGTAAATGAACGCAGGTCCCTCAGTGTCAACTGCACTGTGCCAATTTACACCAGCTGTGGATCTCATTCACCTCTTAAAGCAACAAAGAGTCCTGTGGCACCTTAGACTAACAAACATATTGGAGCATAAGCTTTCATGGGCTAAGACCCACTTCATCGGACTGCACGCATCCGACGAAGTGGGTATTAGCCCACGAAAGCTTATGCTCCAATAAATTTGTTAGTCTGTAAGGTGCCACAGGACTCTTTGTCACTTTTGCAGATGCAGACTAACACGACTACCTCTCTGATTCTATTCACCTTTTAGATTGTGTGCATGCAAATCTTTATAATTCACTAGTTAGGAGGGTGACACTGATGAATTCGGTAGCTCTTCATTTTTGCTATATGGAGTGCAACTGGAGATTTCTGAAACTTGCTAATTACCTTTCTTAGTGACATGCTGCCTGAGAAGATGAAGAAATCAATGTGCCCTGTATTTCATGGAAGATATTGTGTTTGCAAACATTCCATAGCGTATGTCTCCAGTTTTAAAATATTTGGTTTATTTATACATTAATTACTTCAACACATTGGGAAAAATAGTTGTTAATGCAAGAGCTATGTAAGCAATCAAGTGATGACAGCTGCTGCCATTTATTAAAAAGTAGCATTTGCCAATAAGAATGAATAAAAATGTAGAATCTGAAAGGGGGTTCTTCACTAAGGGCCCAATCCAAATCTCACTGAAATCAATGGGAGTCTTTCCATTGACTTCAGTGGGTTTTGGATGAAGTCCTAAGACTTCACCCATCACTGAGACAGCTGTATTCAAGGATGTTCAGAGTCACCACCTTGGACTTTGGTCTTATTGGATAAGCTAAATAAAAGTGGGCCTGGGTCAGTTCTGGATGGGAATTAGGAACGGGAGGTCAGTGTAGTGCTGGAAGAGATGCTGATAGTTTAGTAAATGGCACTCTTCCTCAGAACTGATTGCAGTGTGGAGTACAGAGGCATTATATTTTGGTGATGTCCTGTTTTTGGTGAGACATAAAACCAAGATCTGACTCCAGTCCCCTTGTGGTCAGTAAGGATCCTGTGGTGTTTTCTGGCAATACCACCCTGTGTTGGAGCACCACTGGTGAGGAGGAATGCAGTGACACTCTGCCTCCCAGCAAGGCGTGGGGTTTGGCTGCTCTGAAGACCTTCTCAGTTGCTGCTGAGGGCTACTTCTGCCACCCAAGACTTTGGTTGTGCTCTACAGCATTGGTGTTAGCCTGGGCTGTAGCACACCAAGTCCTACAACCAGTTCATAACTTGTAAAGTGCATTGGAGACGAAAATTGTTGTGTTAATGTATTAATATGGTACAGTGTAATTAGTAATTTTTGCCTCAGGGCAAATAACACTAGCAATGCTGTTATCTGGTCCATCTGGTGGAGATGCTTACATCTTATGAATTTTATTATTTAGTAGTAAAATAGAGCTGTGATGGTCAGAAATAATACATAAATCATTTCTACACAGATGGCTGCGGGACAGCAGGGTTCTTCACCCTTTTGACTGGTTCAGCAGAAAATTGCTTGCCTTGCAGCTCCATTTTTATCTAAGACATGGAAGATATGAAACCATTAAGACATGAGAGACCTCAGCTCCCCCTGCTATGTAAGGGGTTTATTGTGTTAGTTGATTATTCTCAGAACTATTACACTGTGGGCTCACAGGATTAGAGTAGATCAGCGGTTCTCAAACTTTAGCAACCCAAGGACCCCCATTTTGATGTAAAATTTTTCAGGGAGCCCCATTCTCCCCTGCTCAGCCCCTGCCCCTTCTCTGAGGCCCCGCCCTCATTCACTCTATCCCCCCACCCTCGGTCGCTCACTCACTCCCACCCTCACTCACTTTCACCAGGCTGGGGCAAGGGGCTGGGAGCAAGAGGAGGTGCCGGATGTGGTCTCTGGGAGGGAGTTTAGGTACGGGAGGGGGTGTGGGATATGGGCTCTGGGAGGGAGTTTGGGTGCGGGAGGGGATTCGAGTGGGGGTGGGGGTTCTGGGCAGGAGTTTGGGTGGGGGAGGAGGTGCGGGTTCCGGGAGGGAATTTGGGTGCCAGGTGCAGGCTCTGGGCTCTGGGGAGGGAGTTTGGGTACAGGAGGGGGTGCAGGGTGCGGGCAGGGAGGGAGTTTGGGTGTGGGAGCGGGTGCGGGGTATGGGCTCTGGGAGAGAATTTGGGTGCAGGTGGGGGTGTGGGTTCTGGGTGGGAGTTTGGGTGCAGATTGCAAGCTCTGGGCTCTGAGAGGGAGTTTGGGTGGGGGGAGGGGGTGCAGGCTCTGGGAGGGAATTCGGTTGCAGGAGGGGGAGAGGGGTGCGGGCTCTGGGAAGGAGTTTGGGTGGGGGAGGGGGAGAAGGGTGCAGGCTCTGGGAGGGAGTTTGGCTGCTGGCTCTGGGCTGGGGCAGAGGGTTAGGATGCAGGTTGTGGGCTCTGGCCAGGCGGCGCTTACGTCAGGCGGCTTCTGAAAGCAACCAGCACATCCCTCTAGCAGCAGGTCCTAGGCAAAAGAGGGCTTGGGGGTCTCCGTACACGGCTCCTGCCCACAAGCAGTGCCCCCCTCCACAGCTCCCATTGGCCGCAGTAGATCTCTGATGGATAAGCAACTACATTCTTAACACCTTGCAATATCATCAAGTTTTGAGTGCCTCATGGGAGTTGGAGGCATTTCGCACCTCACAGGAGGCCATTGTCACCTTCCAGAATCTTCCACAGCTAACATAAAAACAAAATAATTTAACACTGTGTAAGTGGGATGGCATGTGTTATCAATACTTGCAATGAAACAGGCATGTTCAGCCTCTATGAATAGGGAGTTGGCCAGACTCTTTATCTCAGTAAATGTTTGAGGCATGGAGCATCTAAGTTATATCTTCTGGGTAGAAAACACTAGTGAATATGCCTAATAAGAAAAATGAGCAGGTAAACAAGGAAAAGAATACCTTGGGAAGCAATGAGCTTTCATCTGTAATCCTATTATCACTTCAAGTTCGAGAACATAAACCGAAGCAGCCAATCGTTTATCAGTTCTTCATAAAATTTACATTGTCTATTTATTATTGTGTATTTATTGTTTCTGATCACAGCTATGATGCTTCAGACGCTCAAGACAGGGCTGTCTCTGCCCCCAGGGAGCTCAGTCTATGGACAGACAAGTAGAGATCAGAGCTGGTGTGTTTGGCTTTCATTCAGTACTCACTGGAGCCCATCAAGCCCTCGCTGGTTTCCACACTTATGCCAGTATTTACTGATCAAGTGTTAAATACTGTAGTCAGCATATACTAGTAATGAGAAGGGCACAAACTCTGTACCACTCAATGCCCAATCCCTTCAACCTCAGGCTACAGCAGTGAAAAGTGAACATAAAAGCCACCCTAATTATTTTGTATGAGTCCTGATGCCCTTTGCTGTGTACAGCAGTGTCTGAATCTGGATGGAGAGAGGGGGGTAATGGAATAGCAGGTTATATGAAATTAAGATGGATACCCAATTATCAGTGGAGAAAAGGAAATTACAGTTGTGAAAATGAGAGACAAGGTGGCTGGGAGCAAGGGCGGCCTCTTCCTCACAGATCAAACACTGGTATCCAAAAAATGAATTAGATATTGCTGGAAGCAGCAAACAAAGGACTCTGCTTTGATGAGTTTGAGCCATGATCATTTGTGTGGTCTAAACAGAATGATTTCATGTTCATCGAGAAACCTGTCTTGTAACATGTATGCTATTCTGAGAAGTCACAGCACAGAGTTTTCAGGAAACCACACAAATTAAAGAGGTAGGTCGCTAAGAAGGCTACATTCTTGGTGAAATCCAAAACAGAGAATCTTCTCTGCTGATGATAGGCTCTAACCTCACATCCTGTTTCAATAGAGAGCACCTGCGCAAACTAAGTGATTTTATTTTTTTAGTAGCCTGATTAACCTATTATTGTCATCTGCAGAACAGTAAGCAGAGCCCGGTAAGCGGGCTGAGGAGGTGCTGGAGGGGAATCTCTGTGCCTCTGTGCAATAGAGAAGGTTTCCCTCACTCTGGATTCCTCTTCTTAAACATTTCTTGCACTGAACTCATGGCAAATTCAACACCAAGTGCTCTATTTACAGGTTGACTATAACAGAACAAGTTCCCCAGAGCTCAGGGTTCTTACATTGTCCCCAGGCACAGGATGAGAGAATTCACCTCCCTGAGATGCTGGGCTGCTCTGGTCCTTCTTTCCAGCCTGTCCCTTTTTCTCTTCCTGTCTTCGCTGTCCTCAGCTGATGAGCTGAGCTACTTTGTTAACCGGTTAATCATTCAGTCCTTAACCACCTCCCTAAATTGTCCCAGGTGGGGACACTTACCAAATGCCCAGAGTGGTGAGTTAGACTAAACCATTCATACTCTGTCACCGCCTGATCTACGTTACAATTGCCAAGCTTCTGAGGGTGCTGTCTGGCAACAGTCCTGCTGTAGTACATCTAGCGTCCTGATGTTAGGTTGCCACTTTTAGGACTCCCACTTCCTACTGCCGCTCTCCAGCAGTGGACCATAGAACATATGGTATCGTATAGCCCAGTGGTCCTAAAACTGTGGATTGAGACTCCAAACTGGGTCCTGACCCTGTTTTAATGGGGTCACCAGGTCTTGCATTAGACTTGCTGGGGCCTGGGGCTTAATCCAAAGTCCAAGACCCACTTCCCAGGACTGAAGCCGAAGCCCAAGGGTGTTAGCATTATGCAGTGGGGTTCAGGGCTTTGACTTCAGCCCTGGGCAGCGGGGCTCAGGTTACAATGCCCCCTGCCCATCGCTGAAGCTCTCAAGCTTTGGCTTCATCCCCACCTCTCCCAGGACATAGGGCTTGGACTTTAGCCCCTCTGCCCAGAGAGGCGGGGCTTGGGCTTCTATCCCCTTCCTGGGGTCATGCAGTAATTTTTGTTTTCAAAAGGGGGTTGCGATGCAATGAAGCGTGAGAAACCCTGCTTATATCCACCCCAGTGCCGTGATTTTAGGCTATGTCTACACTGGCAATTGGGTGACAACATTTTTGTCTTTCAGAGGTGTTAACCTTTCCTCCCAATGAAAGACAAAAGTCTCGCCAGCGACAAGCACCAATGTGAACAGTGCATTGTCGGCAGGAGCGCTCTTCTGCTGACAACACAAACACGGGTCATTGGGGCAGGAAGTTTTTGTCGGCAGGAGAGAGCCGTCAAACAGCCATGTCACTAAAAGCTGTGCAGTGTAGACATAGCCTTATTCTGGAATAAGAGCATCCACTCAGGGAGTTAATCAGGAATAACTACTGTGCTCTAGATTCACACCCTACCCTAACCTGCACTGAAGCTCCATGTGCAATTCTGCTTGCATGGGGCAGGATGGCTGAGGGCAGGGAGACAATGTGTTGTAGCGCCTCTTCCATCTACTTCCTAAAATGGCAGCATGGCTACTGGTGCACAGGGCTAGGGAACAGAGGCCTGGCCAATGCCCTTCCATTGTTAGATCATGACCACTTAGCTCCTTAGGGTATGGCTATGCAGCAGCTGGGAGTGCACCGCTCACCACAGATAGACCGATATCTGCTCGAGCTAGTGTGCTAAAAATAGCAATGTGGCTGCAGTAGTGGCTTGCGTGAGGCACCTCAGACTATACCCAGGGGACTGGGTGAGCATGTCTGTGGCTAGCTAGCCAAGCCGCTGCCTGTGCCATCACAGCCACACTGCTAATTCTGGCTCGCTAGCTCGAGCAGCACTAGCACATGGCTGTCTATCCATGCTGGGCAGCACCCCCTAAGCTGCAGTGATGTCTACACACTTAGCGCACTGCTGGGCATAAGAGCTGGGCACTTCAACTTGTGCTCCAAAAATGAATGACCTTGCTAGCCTCTGTCTTAGGTAGAGCAAAGGAAGAGACTCCCCAGCACACTTACCTCCCCCTCCTCCCTGTCAAAAATGCACCTGTCCCAAACAGGTCACGTTTCACCCTGCATAACAATCTGCCTCCCTGCCTTGTTTCCCAGACACACCTTTGCACCTGTCCCACCTCTTCCCCCCAAAAGCTCTTGAGTTTGCATTCAAATATGTCATTAAGCAGTGTTTATGGGTTCGGGGGTGGGGGCAGGTGAAGGGCAAGCCTTGAAAACTCTGGAGCAGCCTCTTCACAACGGATTGTTTTTCCCATTTAATTGGGAATGAGCCTCTGAACATCACTTAATAAGCCTGCCCAGCGCTGGGCTGAGACCGACGGTCCCATGTGAAGCTGCGACAGTGTTTGGTGTGAGGGGGACATGAAAATTGCACTTCTATTGTAGCAATGCTGGGAAATGAGACTTCTCAGCTGATCAGGATGTTAGACCACATTACTTCCTCACTCGGAATGAGGACACACCCAGTGGCGAGAACAAAACAAGCTTGTTTTGATCTTCAGTTGCTCTCTTCCTTTCACTTTTCAGACTCCCCCAGCCCGTCTGTGGTGTTTCTACACACAGCAGGTATGTCCTTGCCCAGGAAAGACAGGACTTAGCTTTGGCAGTTGTTCTATTAACTGTCTGGCATCATAAGGAGCTGAGATGCTATCGCCCAAGTACAATAAGATCTCTGCATTAGCTCTCTCACATTGTAAGGTATCAGTGCACTGGTAACCTTCTTAATTTTCTTTATTCATTGTCAGAGTTATTATATGAAACCCATACTATTTTAAGCTTGCTTCGTGAAAAACACGATGACAAACACAGCTCTGATGCCCTGCGGTGACCTCCCAGTCCACTTGTTAAATGCGACCTGAAAACATTTATGAGGAAATGCCCTTTTCTACCCTCAGAGCAAGACCCGCCCCTTAGATAATTTATGGGCAGATTGGGCCCAGTCCTACACAAGGTTGGGGAAGAGTTGTGGGGGGACTCTTCCTCCCCTTGGGCATAGTTCGTCATAATCCCACAGTTTGCAGTTTTGAAAATCCCATCTAGACCATGCAAGTCTGGCACCGCTGGATCTGGCCAGGTGGATGGAGAAGCACACACCTGGGGGAAGCAGCCTTGCTACCCTTACACGCTGGAGAACCTGCCTAAGGGAAAGACAGCTAGCACAAGGCATTTCTGTACTGGCTGCTGCGGCAGCCAATACCTTACTGATATCTATATCTATAACTATATCTATCTATCTATCTATCTATCTATCTATGAAATACAATATATATAATTATTTCTATATTTGTGTGTGTATTTGGGGCACATTTTTCAAAAATGCCTAAACCCCATTTTCATAAGTGAACTAGGCAATTAAGAGTCTAAGTTCCACTGACTTTGAAGGCGACTTTGTGTCCTCAGTCCCACCATGCATTTGGAGGAGGAAGGGACACAAAGGTGGCCTGGTGGGAGGAAGGAAGCAGCAAATGAGCAATTAGAAGAATGCCAGATCTCATCTTTTCCCAGGGTGCTGATGGGCTCAGAGAAAGGCCTGTACCAGAGTGTTATACAAGAATGAATCCTCTAGATATGGATATTACTGGTCAATGTTCAACTCTCTAAGCCTCAGCAATAGGAAGAACACAGTGATATATCTCCCGTCATTCATCTTCTGGAACTTGGTAGGTGAAAAGCATGTGTGAGTAGTGGGTGATGTATTGCAATAATTAGGATTGAATGGATGGGATGGGATGGGATGACAGGGTTGCCTATGATAGCAGAGAACTGGGATGATCCCTTCCAGTCCTATGTCCTGCATTCCTCTCTGTGTACTGTGTATAAAAAGGATGACCAGGGAGTGTATTGAATGTGCTGCGCATGAAGCAGAATTATCTCTGAAGAATCTGAGGACTGTACTCTGTCCATCCTTCCCTTGTGGCTTCTGCAGCAGAAGTATGAATGTGCACAAAAGAAAGAGTAATGGGATATGTTTTAGAAAGCCCAAAGCAATTGAAATGTCAGCTCGTCAACTGCTGAGCACTAGATGGACCTGTGGTCTGAGGAAATGATTGTATGATTGGGGAAGGCACACAGCCTCCCCAGCTGTCATCAACTACTCTGTCCAGAACGTAGGTATCTGTATTAATACCAAGTGTGAGGATCAGCTACAGAAATGAGAACGCAAACGGACTAGGAATTGGGGGTATAATGGGTTCTCTTTCCCCCAGTAGTTCTCTCAATTCTTCCTCTCTTTCACTTGACGCAGCTACCCACAGAGGTTATTCACTCTAGGAGTGTGATTAATCCTAGTACAGGAGGATGTACAGGGGATGTAGCCACCATACACACCACTTATGTGGTGATGACATCCCTGTGATGCTTTGCAGAGCCATGTGATAAATAAAATGTATGTCAGGACTGCAATTTATCATGCACTTTGGGCATTTTTCCCTTCCCACCACTCCATCTTCCTGCTCACATTCCAAACCCCTGAGCAGTTTCCAACAGCTGTCTTGAAAAAATACAACACACTCACTAGAGAAATATTCCCTCCTTTCTCCCAAAATGCTGAACTTCCCCCTCAAAATCACTCTGCTCTGATGCCCAGAAGAGACAGTGCTGGATGAGGGACAGGATTAAAGGCCACTCTCTTGGGAACCTGCAGGGAGAGGATGGAGAGAATTATGCCATTGAAATAAAAAATATTTCTAGTTTCCCATTATGTGATGAACCATTTATTTCCAGCCCTGGAGCATCCCAAACTATTGGATCTTTAAAGCGGTGTTTTAGGCAGAGATAGTCTGTTCAAGTCATTTTTAGAGATTTAGCGGCAGTTCCTGAGTTGCTGTAAATCATTACTGGTTTCAATGGAGCCATGCTGATCTATGCTAGCTGGGATCTGGCCCTTCACGGCTTCCTCTGACTCTTGTAACTAATGCAGTTGGCTTACACGTTGGATAGCGCTAGTAACGTGTTCCCAGTAAAATGGTCAGAATGCTCTAAAATAGTTTTCTCTTCCTTATGTGGCGTACGCACAATATGTGAGGGCTGGGATGGCTTAAAGGTTTTATGGGTTCTTGCTCAGCTTTCTTGGGACTCACAAAACACAAAGCAATGAACGACTTGCATAACTCGCTCATGGCTTCACCACTTGTGGATCATGAGCTTAACCTAAACTCAGTCTTTCAGGCCAGATTCTCACTGTATGCATGTTGACAGAACTCCATTGACTTTATAATGGCCAAGGATCTGGGTATTGTATGAGTGTCTGTGTATGTATGTTTGTCACTGATTACAGTGAGCAGTGACTTTAATTTTAATCCCAACACTATTAGCGATAGCCCCAGGGTGACGAGTTTGGCAGAGGCTAGATTCAGTGGCTTTGGTCTATTTGTTTTAATATAAGTTTTGTTTTCTTTGCTCACCCTTTATTGAGACAATTAGAGCTTAAATTACCTCTCATCTTCCAGGTCAGCCAGGAGCTGTAAAAGTAGTAAAACAACGGGAAGAAGGTTACATGCAGGCTTCCTGCACCATATCCTGTTGGGGAAGAAATGTCAGAGTATAATTTCCAGACCTGCCTACTACATGCTTATAATCTTCACAAGCCACAAGTTATGACTATCCGCCGTTCTTGCCCAAGAAAAGATGAACATTAAGGTAAGGTTGAAGAACATAATCAAAATGGGATTTATACCCGAGATGTCTTTAAATGTTCTTGTAGTATTTAAATAGAGTGGAAGTTATCTTTGTTATTTGTGCCAAGCTGTATCATTACTTTTGTATATCCTGTCCTATGAAATGGGAAGTGGTTTTACAGACTTCCTTATACGGGGCCTCTGTTTGAAATAGTTTTGGCTTAATTTTTTTTCTTTAGAGATAAGAGAATTCAAACCTTGTTTACATTCTTCAACCCGCTGCCCTTTTATCGGAGAGCAAAGCTTCATTTCTCTTTGAAAGGTAAAATTTCAGTTTCCTTGCTCCTGAATACAATTGTGCTAACACGTCTGACGCGACCATATTTGTCAGGAAGCCAAGGGAAAGAACGATCTCTGCACTTGGCAAACAGGCTTCCTGGCTCAATAGCGTCAGCTATGGAAAATCTTGCCCCAACAAAACAGAATCAACCAAAACAGAGACAAGAGCGTTGGTTGATAATAGCACTGCCAGAGACATACCTGGGCACCAATCTCAAGATGGGGATCCGAGGAATCGAAAGGGGGATGGGTGGGAAGCAGAAGGAAGAGTATCTGAGTAATACTGCTAGAGTGGGATTACTACCACAAAGACAATGAAGGAGGAGGAGAACAGGAGAGGTAACTAGGGCCGTACCAAATTCACAGATCATTTTGGTCAATTTCACAATCATAGATTTTAAAAATAGTAATTTTCATGATTTCAGCCATTTAAATCTGAAATGTCATGGTGTTGTAAGTGTAGGGGTCCTGACCCAAAAAGGAGTTGGGGGGGCCTCAAGGTTATTGTAGGAGTGGTTATGGTATTGCTACCCTTACTTTTGCGCTGCTGCTGGCGAGGTGCTGCCTTCAGAGCTGGGTTCCTGGCCAACAGTCACTGCTCTCCAGCCACTCAGCTCTGAAGGCAGCGCAGAAGTAAGGGTGGCACGATCCCCTCTTAAATAACCTTGTGACCCTCCCAAAACTCCATTTTGGGTCAGGACCCCCAATCTGAGAAACTCTGGTCTCCTCTGTGAAATCTGTATAGTATAGGGTAAAAACACACAGAAGACTTCACGGTCTGCGACACGTTTGGCCGTGAATTTGGTAGGGCCCTAGAGATAATATAAGGAGAAGAGGGGAGGGGAGATGGGAGAATGTAATGATTCCTTGTACACAGCTTAATATATCATTATTAGCATAGCTGACTTTTATTTCAGATGAAGGAAAATAAAGAAAGAGTAAAATATTGAGAGCAAACTCTTTCCCCTGGACTCATCCTTTGTCATCTGGATGCAGGCCCCACGCTGAGACTTCACCTTGGAGGGGAAGAAGTCCTAGATGATGTCAGATGGACAGACCCTCCCCCTGCCTCCCCACACATGGACCTACTCCAGCAGTGAGGGCAAGGTCAAGGAGGAAGATGGTGTGGTGGAGCTCTGCCAATTCTTAGGTGGCACTGGTCCCCTCAGTCAAATAAGTTAGAACAGCCCCTAGACAGTGTCTGGAGACTTTCTCAAACTCAGTGTGATGGGGAGAAAAAATGGGAATGGGAGGGTGGCCATGAAGTGGGGGAGGGAAATTGAGGCTGTCTGATATCCCTCAAAGATGGAAACAGGAAAAGCGGGGGAGGTAGAAATGGGAGAAGAAACTGAAGAAATGGAAAAGGATAGCCAAGAAAAGCTTAGGACCCTGAACATATAGGGTAAGGGATGTGATCCTATTAATACACATATTTGAATATTACTGAATTTGGCTGGCAGATGTCCCTATGCTCTGTGCACTTTGGAGGGCTGGGGAGGGGGAAGCATACAGTACTGTCGCTGATGAGGCTTGGCTCAAATTGCTGTAGTGGCTCTTACTGCTGGGTGTGTAACTAGGTTTATAGGGCAGGCATTTGTCAGCATTACACGATAGAGCAGCTAGCACATCTCCAGCCTGGATTTTCTAAGCTTGTGGATGATTCAGGCACTAGGCTGTATCAGGAGCAGCAGTGAAAGGCATGGTGATGGGAATGAAGGCAAGAAAAAGTTAAAAATAGGGAGTGAAGAAGAGAGGAAAGAGAGTGATATTAATGTTAGCATTCATGGGTCTGAGTTCCTTGCATGTGGTGGAGATAGGAGAGCCAGCGTTGGGGAGTGATGAGCCAAAAGAATGATTTTAGCCGCAAAATTCTGCCTGGGCATGATGTATGTCTGCAAGGCCCAAAAGGAGGTGGTTTCCCTGGTCAAGATGAGAGATAACAGCAATTTGTCTAGCAAATGTAGCTTCTTTCTTTGGCACCTTCTCCTCTTCTCCACTTTTCCCATTACATTTGGACCCTGCTGTTGTGCTTGTGTCTTTCTAGAGGTCACCAGGAAGTCTATTCTGGTGGTCATACTGGTGTGTGTGTGTGTGTGTGTGTGTGTGTATGTTCGAACTAACCTCCAACTTCCATCCCCAGCAAAAATCCTGTTTGTTTCATTAGTTGAGGCCATGTCTAGTCTACAAAATTAAGCTGACCTAATTTGCATTGGCATACAGCTGCTGCAGTAATTACATCCCTTGAGCATGCATTTTGCTCTTT
Organism: Dermatemys mawii; assembly: GCA_007922305.1. Taxonomy (NCBI): domain Eukaryota; kingdom Metazoa; phylum Chordata; order Testudines; family Dermatemydidae; genus Dermatemys; species Dermatemys mawii. Next base: position 1,771,653 of record ML677383.1, read on the forward strand.
GTGTTGGCGGTGTACGTCCCCACCAGGACCACTTGTATTGATTGTGCTGTCGGGGTGGAGCATTGTAGGACAGTTGACGTAAACAATGCAGTGCCTACGCTGACACTGCATCGACCTAACTACCTGGACCTTGATTCTACACCACTCGGGGAGATGGAGTTATTAAATTGGTGTAGCAGGGAAGTTACATCAGCGGGAGCAAATTTTAAATGTGGATACTTCCATAGTTAGGTCAACATAAGCTGCTTTGTGCCGATCTAACTCTGTAATGTAGACCAGACTTGAGTCTAAATCTCCAACACTGACACTTTGCCGCTGTGCATAAAGGTAAACGGAAAAAAGCTTCATTCATCTCTTTGTAGCTTCCTGTCATAGGGTGTGTGTCCTGTAAGGCAGGCCACCGTGGTGTTTGCACAGCTCTCCAAGTTCTACCCAGAATCAGGGAATTCTAGTTAATGGGATTTTGGACCCCTGATGCAGGAAAAGCAGCAGCCTTCACCCAGTTTTGAGGAAGCATAATGTGGGAGTGAGACTCTGGTGCAGTACCCTGTAGCTTTGGGGAAGTTGCAGTGATATGCAAGCTAGATACTCCTGGCTTTTTCACTGGTTGCTGTTAATAAGTCACAAGCAGAGTCAGGATGAGCTCTACCCTGACATCTGGTGGTGAGTTGTGAAAAGAACTTCAGGGGCTGATCTTATTTGCATAGGCACACCCACCCCGCCTAGCTTGAGCCCACAGCAGCCCAAGTGGTCACTTTGGCTGATGTGGGATCCCCAGTTTCTCTGTTATTGGGGCAGGAATAATAAAGTGTTGTTATCCTGATTATGTGAATCAAGGACCGTGGAACTGTACTTGGCCTTTTATGATGGAGAGACTCGCCATCAACTAAGTAGCACTTGCTAGGTAAGGGATCTGGGTTCCAACACCCAGTGAATTGGAAGGAAGGAATTTGTTTGTACCTGGTGTTATGGGCCCCCTCTGAGGGTTGTAGATGCCAACTATGTCCCCTCCTCTCCACTGTATAATATCAGAGCAAATTTTGATTCTATGAGGAGTCTGATTACAGGTTGCAGAGCTGAATTCGCTTTGGGCCAATGATTCACCAGCATTGAGGTTCCCCTACTATGACCTGAAATCAGTGAGTATTGTGTTAAGTAGTGGGCATGGGGGGAAGGCTGAAGATCTATTGGTGAGCGGCTAGTAGAGAGTCAGCGGCTTGCAGAACAGCTACTGGAGAGGAGCAGCTTGCAGCCTCTGACCTGTAGGTCACCACTTGGCATTCTGCCCAGCTCAGCAGGGATTCCCATCTAATGGATGTTTGGTAGCCCTACAGCAGAGGAGTCTGGTGGGTCTCAGTTTTAAATCACGTCACAAGCTCACTACTGGGCCATTCAGTAGCCTCTTCAAAGCAGGAATAGTCTCTTACTGTGCATTTTTTCAGTGCCTAGCAGGGCTGACCTTACAGTTGGTGACATGGTGACCGCCCAGGGTGCAGTGGCCGGGGTGTGGGTGTGTCATGGTCAAAATTCTGCAGAAGAGCCGGGCCCACACAGCAAACAGGGGAAGGGGATAAAGAGGGGTGTGGGCGGGAGCCAGGCACTCACACATGTCCCCTCTCCAACCTCCCAGCAGCATGACACCTGCAGTTCCACCATCTCTCCACCTGCTGCTGCTCTCTATGTTGAGTGGCTGCCTGGTGCAAGGGAAGCAGTACTTACAGGGCACCAAAAAAAAAGTCCACCTAGGAGGCCATTTTCCCTAAGGCTGGTCATGATGTCTAGAACAATGGGTCCCTAATCTGATTTTGGCTGGATCCCTGAGAGAGAGCTCTGGCAGCAGGGGCCAAAATCTCATTATTTACAATACATTTGCAAGAGTTGGCAACATTGTAGTCACACATGTTTGGGATGGGCAGGGAGGAGTTTGAAATGCAGAAGACAGACCAAAGAAAACATGATTTAAGCCTTTTAAAAATATCTCATGAGTTTTGGGAGGTTCTCACTCATGATATTTGACCGTTTGGGGTCGGTAATACTCAGAAGTTGTTTGACTTTTTGAGGTGGCACAGAGCTTTGAGAATAACTGAAGGAAGTGGTTTTGGGCAAAGAAGTCCAGTGGGCTTCAGACCTGAATAGGACATCTGCTTTCCATAGAGTTGGCTGAAGCTCAACTTCATCCTACTGCATCAAAGTTGGGGTTCACACAGACACTCTCAGGGCACGTGTGATCCACGGAATACCCAGGACAAAATTTGTTTGGCTGCACTGGACTGTGTTAGGGTATATCTTCACTGTTGTTAGCTCAGGCTTTGACACAAGGGTTGTCCCTAACTCCAGTTCTGTCCACACATGAAAACTTCATACAAGTTTAGCGGTGCTTTCAGTCCAGGTTAGCTAGCATGGTTGGGGGTATGGACTAAAACCCAGGTTCCGCTTTCACTCAGGCTGGTAACCCAGGCATTTTTCAGTGAGGGTACAGGCTATATCGCTCGAGTGCTGATAGACCTCCAAGGCCTTCTCACTGTGTGCCCAGAAACACAGACATGTTTCCCCATAATTCCCTGGGAAAGAATACTAGAGCAGCTCACCTCATTGCAGCACAAGGGACCATGGGTCAGGCCCCCAGAAGTCCTAGTGATACCCAGAGGGGAGCACAGCCCCAATGAGGACCACAATATCTCAGGTAAGGTTTTGCAGTGTATCTGCTCACACCTGGGTTAGGCTAACTTGGGTGCCAGTCAGCCGAGCTAACACTGCAGTGAAGGCACACCCTAGAAGAGGAAGAGTTTGTGATTTAGCTAAGAGAATTTTCTAGCAAGGGGGAAACTGAGGCAGTAGCCACACTTGATGTGAGAAGATAAGCTGCTTTGTTACACTGGCTAATTTACAGCCAGGCATCCCAGTATCAATATTATCCTACTCCGGTAGTCCAAAGACAGTGTTGGCTAGAGCTCCCTGCCACACAGAGGTTGGTCATGTAAGTTCTTGTAAGCTGCCATTTAAAGAATTTACTCGGGGGAGGTGACACATACCACTCTGCTCCATAATTCACCCTAACTCTGAAACACACTCATCTGCCTACATCCCTGGTTCCTTCTCACATCAGTCTGACTTTGCTTTTTTGGTTTTTATTTTCGCTCCTCTGGTTTCCCTTGCTTCTTGTTTTTTCCCCTTTTCCTTCCATTGCCTTTTCCCACAATAAGCTGTGATCTTCTGAGCACGGGACGTTCCAGCCACAGCCACGTTCCTGGTTTTATGAGGAAACAGTGAAGCTAATGGCCATGGTGAAATGATTATTACCCATGTTTTTTACAGCAGTGGCTGAGGACCACCCAGCAATGTGGCCTCATTGTGCGAGGCACTGTACAAACACAAGTAGCAATGACCTCTCCCCTGAATATGGCGGATCCTTGCACCATGGAATTATTTTATTTAGTAAAGGCAACAAGGGGAAAGGTAGCCCATTGGTCAGATGGCTGACCTGAAAAAGTTTTCTTCCTATTTAAAAAGTATAACACCAGAGATCTAGATGATTGGTCTTGATGCAGATTAGAAAAGTTTGAGGGGCACGCATGTTCCAGACTTATTGTTTCTTCCCTGGTTGTGATGATCACAATCTTTGAAATCAGCTGTCAAGCAGCAGACAGCAGGGCAAAACGCAAGTATATTTTTCTAATTTTGGGATGGGGGTGGTATTGCTCCTCCCAGTAGTAACAAGCTGGGTTTTCTTTCTCAGCACATTTATCTCATGTTTAACAAGAGGACAAGCAAGTTCTGATAATTTGTCATGGCTTCAGAGAGCCAGTGACAATAAAAAAGAAAGTCCTTATCTTATCTACCTGTGCTGCCAACGGACGTGTGTGATTAGTTTAGCTGGTGCCGCTTTCACTAAATATGTTTTGCAGCGCTGGGGGTGGTTTACATGACATTTGGAAAACGTGACCGGTCTCTTTCCAAACAGTTCCCGGCGTGATATGTATCCTCGGCTTCCTTTATATGGAGATCATTCAGATTGTGCACGCTCTGGAGCTAGCTTTGGCAGGGGATCATAATCCACAACCCCGTAGACTTCGTGTTGTACTGGGTGAATTCTGTGGAAGGCAGATTCGTAATTGGTGTAAATTAAAGTCAACGGAACTTTTGTAATGGCTGCCATCTTGGCTAATGCATCAGGGACTGGACTAGAGACCTCTCGAGCTAAAAGCATGAGCTGCTACAGCTTGAGCTAAAGCTCCCTTGCTGGAGATGTAATAGACACCTAGCCTTTGCCGACCAGGCACAAAGGCAGGGGAAACATAATACATGCTGATCAGTGGGTTGTACCGTGATGATCTTGCACTAGCAGAGGATCTGCCCCTAGAACTGTTTTTTAAAATTTCCCCTCCTCAGCTGAAAGTTTTTCAACCTCTTTTGCGTAATTCATTGTTCCATTGATATTTAATGTTTCAAAAAAATTTAAGTGATGCAAAGGCGGAAAAGGATTTAAATGACATACCAGCAAAGCTAATTCAGCTAAACAAATGTCTTTCTTTCTATTGAAAGGGAAGGCTGTACAGTACACTGGAGATAGAAACCCCCTCTGGCGGGGTGGTCACCCCACCCCTGCCCTGAAGGGCATAAAACAGCCCTGGGAGAGGATTGTGGCAAGGGAAAAGCAGGGCTGATTGGAAAAACAGCCACAGTTGTAGCTACTGCACTCAGGGCCCAGCTGGCTCTTATGAGAGGGCTGGGGGCCAGAAGGAGACAGGCTCTCTCTAGCTTTCTGGAGAGGGGAGGATCTGGCTGCCTGGGAAGTTAAGGAGGGTACCTAGGGTGTAGCAGTGCTGGAAAAGGGCAGAAGGAGCTGGAGAGCTCCAGCCTAACAAAGCCCCAGGTTAAGGGTCCATGAAAGGGTACGAGGGCTGCAGAGAGGCAGAGGCAGCTGGTCTGCCCCCACTTTGCCGATGATGAGTGGTTGATAGGCTGCAGTCAGCCCCAAGGAGCGGGGGCTAGATGGTGCCTGGCTGTAGCCACTGAGGCAAGGTGAGGATAAGGGATAGGGATTCCCCTGGGTGGGGAGACCCAGATAGTGGGTTAGTGCCAGGGGCAGGACCCTGATGTGGAGGGGCACCGAGGTCCGGGAGGGACACAAGGGCCAGCGGTAAGGGGGACACTGGTCTACAGAGGGCGCTCCTGGCAGGAGGAGCTAATTCCCAGGACGACCTGCAGGAGGCGTTGCACCAGTGAGTCGTGACCCCGTGACACCCCCATATAAGACGGACTGGTGACAAGTGGATGTCCTTTGTTTAGTAGATGGATTGTATTTATCAGAATGCTTCTCTCTGTCTACCCCAATTCTTTCGAGACGCTCATCACTAAAGCGGGTTGGAACATTTCTCTTGAAAGGTAAGCGTTTCCCTCTGGGCTCTCCTCAAATAATGCTCTCTGCTCCTGTTACAGTTTCTTCTAAATAGAAGACAAAACCAAAAGCATCTGAATCAAGGATTCCAAACCATGAAGTCTGAGTACTCAAAAACGACACAAAATCAAGTTCACTCATCCCAGTTCCTTAGGGATCACAGCATAGATATGGGAAGTCACTGTGAATCTCTTGCTGTTTTAAATTATTCCAGGTACATGATCTAAATCATGATAATTAATTAAACTTCTTGTAAATGTTTTACATATACATTAACCAGTTATGCATGCCCCCCGGTGAGGTATTTCAGGCAGGTATTTTTATTCCCCATTTTACAGATGAGGAAGCGGAGACTGAGAAGTTAAGGCACTTAACATAGTTGCCAATATCCATATTTAGGTTCATGCAACAGTGGCCTGGTTTTCAGAGTAGCTGAGTACCCACAGCTGCCAATGAAGTCAATGGGGATTCCATATATGGAGTGTAACGTGCTTAAAGCCCAATTCTGTTCAACCTTGTGCAACCCTATTTATGTTAACAAAGTTGTTTGGGTGTTCGTTTAGAACAGAATTTGTCCCTTAGCTTTTTTGTTGCGGGTGGGAGTGGAGGAGGATGGGGAGAATATCACAGCCATTTGCAAATGTATGGTCATTTACTGCTACTAATTACTTCCCTACTATCTCTGTTCTGCTTTACCATTTTGGCTTCTAATCAGAGTAGCCGCAGTGATCCAAACCTCAATGATCCTGAAGTGTGTGTTATCTGAAGTAGCATCATGTTCAACCAAGGATGCTGGAGGAAGAAGAGGTTGTCAAGTCCCTGAAGCCCCTTCCTTGCTTCAGTCCTATGGCCCTTAAGAGAACAGAGGCTCAGAGCTGAAATCTGACAGTGCAATGCAGAGGTGGGCAAACTACGGCCCACGGATCATCCTGCCTGGCCCTTGAGCCTGGGAGGATAGTCCCCGGCCCCTCCCCTACCGTCCCCCTTTCCCCACAGCTTCAGCTTGCCACGCTGTCAGTGCTCTGACCCACAGCTCCTGCCAGGCAGCATGGCTGGTTTCGGCATGGTAAAGGGACAGGGAGCGGGAGGGTTGGATAAGGAGTAGGGGATCCCAGGGGGCAGTCAAGAGACAGGGATTAGGGGGTGGTTGGATGGGTGGAGATTCTGGGTGTGTGTGGTTGAATAGGCATGGGAGTCCTGGGGGGTTCTGTCGAGGGCGGGGGTGTGCACAGGGGTCGAGGAAGTCAGGGAGCAGGTGGGGTTGGACAGGGGGTGGGGTCCTGGGGAGGTGGTTAGGGGACAAGGAGCAGCGCGGGTTGGATGGGTAAGGATTCTGAGGGGGGCAGTCAGGGAGTGGGAAGTGGGAGGGGGTTGGATAAGGGATGGGGCCAGGCTGTTTGGGAAGACATAGCCTTCCCTACCCGGCCTTCCATACAGTTTTGCAACCCCAATGTGGCCCTCAGGCCAAAATGTTTGCCTACCCCTGATGGAGTGTAAGAACCCAGTTAGACCAGAAACATCACAGAAATTGATTTAACAGCTGTGAGGGGCTTCTGAGAAGAGCAGTTAGCTCAGCTGGGTGTTTATAGTCTGAGTGGCCAACAGACTTTGAAGTCTGTGCTCAATATCAGGTCATATTGAGTTCGGAGGTCAGATGTGCTTCTTTGGCACATCTGAACCTCATTTATTTGAACGTTTTGGGTATCATCTCATTCTGGGTGTCTGCACGACTCTGGATATTTAGGGTTTTATTGTACTTAACACAGTCAGAGCCCAGTTTTGTCCACGGATACACAAATAAGCAACTCCCTGAATGTGAATATCTCCAAAATCTGGGCTGCTCAAAATCCAAACTGGGATCCAGATCCAAATTTGCTAGTGGCCGCTCGCTTTTATCATTGGACAAGCCAAACCCTTAAATCCAATTGTACCTGAACTTTGGGGTGTTTAGAATCCCTCTCTGGACTTATTTTTACATAGAAGGCATATGTATACAACTCCCATTCTCTGTGGACACAATTTGTCCCTAATGGCCTGATCCAAAGCCCACTGAAGTCATTGGAAATGCTCCCGTTAATGGGCTTTGGCTCTGGGCCTCAGAGAGGGAAATAAAACCTGAATAGTTTCCTATTCCTGAAGTTAAAGAGAACAATCATGTTAGCCTCTCTGGCTACAAAATACAATGAAATAAAACAAACCACGCCATTACCTGGCTGCGAGACAATCTGATAGTCTTTCCTTTTCAAAATGTGAAAGAAAAATAGCTCTTTGAACTAGAAATCAATAAAGATAATGTTACCCTTTCCCCCCACTGCAGCCTGGGCCTCAGAACACTCCTACTCTGACCTCTTGGGCCTAAAGTCAGCTGGAGCCTGGAAGCTGAAAGTCCTTGACTGGTGGCAGGAGAGAGAAAATCATCACCTGCTCAGTCACAAACACGCGGCACCTGTATCACTGTTTGTTAAATAAGATCAGCTAATAGTTGCACAGCGGCACTTCAAAGCTTCGTGGAAGAATTAATGAAGGTTTTATAGATGCCATGTATCCACAGCAGCCTTGGACTTTGGCTCTGGAATTTAATGTCAGAATTTCTGACTTTACATTGAGTTTCCTGTTTATTAAGATCTTTAGCATAGGGGGGAACTGGTTTAATGAGAAATTGGCACCAGTTTGACATCAGGGTGTGTGTGTCTGATTCCGATCTTGTTTACACTGAAATAAACTAACATTAATAGAGAAATTACACCGGTTTAAAACCAGTGCGAGATCAAAGCTGGAATCAGATGCTGTGTATGTGTGGAACGGAATGGAACAGGAGCAGGCACAGAGGGAGCCTGGCCCTTTCCCCCAGCACCGCTCCTACCCCCCACCCCCAGCAGTGCCCCTTTCCCCATAGAGATCCCTGCCCCTATCCCCATAGAGATCTCAGCTGACACAACCCCCGTAGTTGGGTACATCCAACACAGTGGGGATTAGTCCACTTAATTTTAGATTCAGTATGAATCTAGTTTGGTCCCGTGAGAAGAATGCCAGTCCCTTTTTAATGTAATCATTTGGATACACTCATTCCTAATTCTTATGTCACCTTCAGGATTCTGGATTGATTCCTAATCTAGCCACATAGATTGTTCTACTGAAAAACAAAAACAACTTTCTGCAGCTGCTGTTCTTTTCAGGTTATTCACCTTAGTACTTGATTCAGAGAACAACCATCTGAGTTAGCATTGTAAATTGCACAACCTAGGGAAAAGCATGTAAGAACAGGAGATAAGATATTCTTGATTAAGAAGATCTGGCTGCGGAACCAATTTAGAGAAGAGACTAAGGGCTTGTCTACACTTACATTTTATTGTGCTCTAACTTGCTGGCTCAGAGTGGGTGAAAAATCACACCCTGAGCGCAGAAAGTCTGAGCTCTTTAAAGTGCTCGTGTAGACAGGCTCCGAGCACTGGGAGCTGTGCTCCCAGCATTTGGACTTAATCCCCTCGTGGAGGTAGAGTACCAAGAGTGCTGGGAGGCTTGTGCACGACCACACTCGCACTTCAAAGCACTGCATGTGGCAGTGCTTTGAAGTTTCAGGTGCAGCCATGCCCTAAGGCCTCGTATACTCTACACAGTTTTGTCGGCAAAAGGTGCTGACAAAACAGTGAAGGTGCACACACTGCAAAGCTACTTTGGGACGCAAAACTCTGCTGTTTTGCGGAGAAAACAAAACCATCTTGACGAGAGGCATAAAGATTTTTCTAGTGAAGTTAAAGCGACAAAATATTAGTGTAGACGCTGTCGTTCATTATAGCCCCAGAACTGGCCTCCCCGGTATCCCACAACGCTCACTGTGACTGCTCTGCTCACTATTTTAAAGTTGGCTGCCCTACAGGCAAGTGCCCCTCTCTCTTCAAAGCTCTGGGAAGCTCTTCCTTTTCGCTAAAGATTTCCCACTAGAGTCAGAATATTTGCAACAATAATTGCTTCCTAATCAGGGATGTTCATACCTCTCAATTTCCACATACTTGTCAACATCCCCTTTTTGTGAGATTGAGCAGCAGTACCATCGCAGTGTGGTTGCATGGCATTTGTTCATTGATGTTATAGCGTACATAAACTCAGTTCAAGAATTCCTTTTGTCCCCCAGGCTCCAGGCAATGAGTTCTTTTTGGTTGGTTGGAATCTTCTTATTGCATGTCCTGTGATCACAGTGAAAGCAAGGAGGAAGCTCTGGTGGACATCTGCCAACTAAACACAAAAGTGATGGAGTTTGGAGAAGACTTGAACATGGAACATGCATCCTTCCCGCCAGTCTTGGCATGCATTTCCTATTGCTTTTTCTTTGTCTCCTTTGGTTTGTTCTGCAAGTGGAGGGGGGAGAATACCTGACCTTCCACCCTGAAAAGATAATGCTTTTGGTGGATGCTTCAGCAGACTTGACAAATTTTTAATCTCCATTTCCATCTTCAGTCCTTCAGAACAGACTTTCACCACACGGCAGAGAGTCTAACAAATGAACAATTAGTTTTTATTACATTAGTCAAGTAGAAAGTGTCCACGCTCATTTGTTCTCATTGAGTCCATATTAACCTAAGATTGCATTCCCACCATCACCAATCTCTTCCCTTCTGGCACTGGAATTTCCTGTAAGGAGAAGGTTATGTGTTGGTGTCCTTCAGATATGCCCTTCAGACTGCTCCCTTTTTGTATTCTGAGCTCCTATAGCTGGTGCCAGAATTTCTTCAGCTTAGTAAAAATATTTCATTCATTAGCAGGAGCTTAGTCATCTGATTCTCCATGCTGATGCCGTCTTTGGAACAATGACTGGCTGCCATTCTGTCTGCTCCTGGGAGAGACCAGTTCTCTGTAATCTTTCTCTTTTTAATATCCTTGACTTTATCATGGAAATCAATTTATTAAATGAACACCTGGTACATTTCCTCTTAGTTAAGAGGAGAGGCCAGGTGCTAATTTGTACAGATGTCACTGACTTCAGATGCTAGTGAGTTCAGAAAGAAAGAATGAGGATATAAATTCAAAGTGTATCCCGCCATGCAGAGAAATACAATTTGTGCACCTCGTGTATATGAGATAACATAGGGTTCAGGCACCATGACAAACTTTCAGCAAGTGATCATCAAAGATATTAGATGCTAGTCACTTCAACTGAAAGAATAGGGCAAGCTGCAAAATATTCATTTTTGACATGTCTCTGTCTCTCCTTTTCCTCTTTCTGATTTAAAATCCATTAAGGCCAAAAAAATTTAAATTGCGACCCAAAATTAGGCTCCTGAATCCAGATTTAGGCACCTAAATAGTTACCCTGATTTTCAGAGGTGTTGGAATGCCAACAAAACCAGCTGAAGTCAATAAGAGCAGCAGGAACTCAGCACCTTTGAAAATGAAGCCTTTTATTTAGCTTTAACTATTATTTAGCACTATATCTGGCTTTAGGAGCCCAACTTTAGCTATCCAGATTTGAGAATTTTGGCCTACGCCTTAAGGGCCAAATGATTAATGGAGACATTCAAACCACAAATATTTCAAGATCACCAGAGTTTACATTCCACATACTTTTTTGGCAAACCTATATCAACATGGATGGGGAAATTAGTCAAAGGTTTCTAAAAGGCAGGGAGAGGTTGATTTCCGAATGGGCTGTAAGACAATTCCTGGAAAGAGCATGGCAGACAAATGAAATCCAGTGGTATACCAAAGACATAAGCAGATGAATGGCAGCAACAAAGCCCACCAGAAAGTGGGTCATTCTAATTTTCCCTATGATGTGTTTTACTGGGTGGTTCTCAAAAAAAGTCTTACCTTTGAGTCAATTATGCCTTCAAGTTCAGTCAAATGAAAACCAAAAGGAATCCTTTCTTGTTGGAAGATGGTACATCCTCATTCTAAACAAAGAAGTTGATCTGTGATGTCTCTTATGTAGCAGGAGAGAACTCCCTGGAAATGTAGTAGAACCAATTCTTAGTTCTTACTAGTCGGAAAGACCTTGTTCTTTTTATACATTATTCTGTTCAAAAAAGAGCACACAAGTGCTTCCCTCCTACCCCCAATTTTCAGAATGAAAACCAATCTTCTGATCATTGGTGATTATTGAAGATTGGGGATAACATCTTGGCCTCCTATGAAGTTAATGGGAGTTTTACCATTGACTTCAAAGGAGGCAGGATTTTCACCCTGTATAATTATATTTGCCACTGCCACAAAATATTCCCTCTCTGGTTTCAAATGGATAATGTTCCTGGGTTTGCTTTGTACTTGATTTCTCCCCCATACTAGAATTGTGATGGCTGCTGTTTTCTGCTGCAGAAGAAGATTCAGTTCTGTGATAAATATATCCGCCCTGATTCAGCAAGGTACTTAAGCATGTGCCTGGGTCCTATTAGGTCAATGCACTACTCATGTGCTTAAACTTAAGCATGCTCCTAAAGCACTTTGGTGAATTTGTGCCATACTGTACAGCACATTTTTCAAATCTATAGCACCTTATCAAAGTAGAGTGCCCCAAGGGTCAATCTGGGCCAGTTTTGTTCAATATCTTCATTAATGATCTGGAGGATGGCATGGACTGCGCCCTCAGCAAGATTGCAGATGACACTAAACTGGGAGGAGTGGTAGATATGCTGGAGGGTAGGCATAGGATACAGAGGGACCTAGACAAATTAGAGGATTCGGCCAAAATAAATCTGATGAGGTTCAACAAGGACAAGTACATAGAATAATAAAATAAAAAAAAACAAAAAACCAAGGACAAGTACAGAGTCTTTCACTTAGGATGGAAGAATCCCATGCACTGCTACAGACTAAGGACCGAATGGCTAGGCAGCAGTTCTGCAGAAAAGAACCTAGGGGTTACAGTGGAGGTGAAGCTGGATATGAGTCAACAGTGTGCTCTTGTTGCCAAGAAGGTTAATGGCATTTTGGGCTGTATAAGTAGGAGCATTGACAGCAGATGGAGCGATATGATCATTCCCCTCTATTTGGCACTGATGAGGCCTCGTCTGGAACACAGTGTCTGGTTTTAGAGCCTACACTACAGGAAGGATGTGGAGAAATTGGAAAGAGTCCAGCGAAGGGCAACAAAAATGATTAGGGGTCTGGAACACATGACTTGTGAGGAGAGGCTGAGGGAACTGGGATTATTTAGTCTGCAGAAGAGAAGAATGGGAGGGGGATTTAATAGCTGCTTTCAACTACCTGATATGGGGTTCCAAAGAGGATGGATCTAGACTGTCCTCAATGGCAGCAGATGACAGAACAAGGAGTAATGGTCTCAAGTTGCAATGGGGGAAGTTTAGGTTGGATGTTAGGAAACACTTTTTCACTAGGAGGATGGTGAAGCACTGGAATGTGTTACCTAGAGAGGTGATGGAATCTCCTTCCTTAGAGGTTTTTAAGGTCAGGCTTGATAAAGCCCTGGCTGGGATGATTTAGTTGGTGTTGGTCCTGCTTTGAGCAGGGGGTTGGACCTGATGATCTCCTGAGGTCTCTTCTAACTCTTATATTCCATGAAAGCACTTTACTAACAAATAGCAATGAAGCCTACTTCCTCTTCAATGTGTTCCCCATGGAGAAAGAGATCACTAATGCAAAACATGGGTTTTTAGGAGAAATATCCATAGCCATTTTGGTAAGGCAGTGCAATGCACTGCCAATGAGTTACTCAGGTGACAGGAATATAAATTATTTGACCAGGACGCTTTCCAGGTGATGTCAGAAAAACCATGGGCATGCAGTTAATCCCATGTAAATCTGAAGTAATTCAAGTAGATCCTACATTGCCCTTATTTACAATCATGAAACTGTTGAAACCAATGAAGTTGAACAGGTGCATCTCATGATTTTCTCCCATTGTGTTTAATGGCATTGCTATGGATTTATGCTAGTGTAACTGAGAGCACACAGTAATTCAGCTAAATATTGCTGCCAAGAGAGAGCATGGTGAGGAGCTAATGTTTGTCACTGGAAATAATCCAGCAATGACACAGAAGCAAGATTTCACAGAGCACACTCTTAAACTGTCCTTGAGGCACACCATGTGGTCTGGATAATAGCGAATGTTAGAAGCCAAAAAGATCCTGGGATCTTCTAAATCTTGTCTGAGCCAATGGCTTCCTTTCTAACCTTGGGCAAGTCATGTGACCTACTTATGTCTCTGTCAAGCCAGCTATAAAACTGTGCATAAGAAAAAAACGGTATGTGAGCGAAATCCAGGTGCTGATTTGAACCTTCTTGAATAAACGAATCATGGAATTATGTCATAAATATTTTTTGTGGTTGTCACATGTAACTGGCAGAACTCCAGATAGAAATTAAACTGTGCTCAGTGCAAGAATCTGCCCAGCGCTGAGAGCCTTCAACTGTCAGTACACAGAGCCATGCAGGGACAGGCCCTAACATTAGCTTAATGCCTAGCAGGCAGAGGAGCTGCATCGAATTTAGATTTACTGTAGTAGGTTACATTATGAGTTCTGTGATATTCTGAAAATATTTTGTTAAGGAAACTGCTTGTGGGTTGAGAAGTCAGCACAGAAAAGGAAGTCTGATTTCCTGCTCTTTAGCACTGCATGGGCTTCTACAATTGCACTTTTTGAGCAAAACCAATGCATTTTTTTATATCAGTGTGGAATTTAAGACAAATCCCACCCAAGCCCCCACATGGTGTTTCCGTCTACTAACAAAAGAAGATTTACTCCTGTAATACGGGTTATCATAAACGTAGCACACTGCTGCTACTTAACAACGATGTGGAAATCCTTAACTGTGCTTTCATGATGGAACTCAGCTCTTCTCAGTTAAAATGAACCGCTTTCTGAGAAAGAAGTATGTGTGCGGGTGGGTTTTTTTTTTTTCTTCTATTTCTCAACTGAAAGTGGAACACATTTCTCACCATCTTGCCATTTTAAGATCTGGCAAACTATGAGTAAAATCACATGTAATGTTGGTTAAATGAATTTGACTAGGTTCTATGGAATTTTCTAACGCACTTAAGGTGCATATGGGACATGATTTAAATGCAGCTGCGGTTTATCCATCTATCATATTTCTAATCAAAACAGACTGATCTTCCTTTCAGACTGACTTTGTTAGTAGTTTAAATAGTTTGTGCTGGTTACATAACAGTCACAAATCCACTGTCGCGATTCCAGATAAACCTCTGCTGTGATATTGCCCCTTCAGCATCCACAGCTTCATCTGATGTCAGTAGGAGTTATGTGTGTGAACTAAGAATGCCACTTCTTTAGCACTTGGAGGGGAGTTAAACTGGATTACCAGCCAATGTTCCTCTTGCAGGCTGTAGCTTTAAATTCCATAATTGCCTCTGAATTCCTCAGCGGATAATGCCTGAAGTATTGATCACTTTATGAATGTGAACATAGCCAGCCCTGATGGATTATTGGTTTTATTCTCTCCCCTCTTTTGAAAGTGCTGGAAAGGACCTCTAATGATGCTTGAAAGGAGTTCCATTGATCCTTTACTTCCTCATTGTGACTCTCCCTGGGGGTACCAGGGTTGTGAGGTACCTTGCTACCACCTGTCCAAAGTATGAGTAAATCTTGTCTGCATCTGCTGTGGATCAGCTCCCTGAGTCCATCAGCCTCTGGCGACACAAGCACCGCCTTCAGGCCACCACAGGCCTTGCTCTCTCTGTACGGGTTAGCGATAGGCGCACCTAATCTCCCAGCATCCCTCTGAAGAGCCCAGCCTCTGTTCCACTGTGAGCAATGCTCACAGATTAGGTGACCAGATGTCCCAATTTTATAGGGACAGTCCCAATTTTGGGGTCTTTTTCTTATATAGACTCCTATTACCCGCCATCTTCTGTCCCGATTTTTCACATTTGCTCTCTGGTCACCCTACTGAGCTCTCAGACGCCCAGTTCTGAAAGGAATAGTACGTACCCACTTACTAATGTTACCTCAGCATCCCAACTCTGCTTCACAGACAGCGCTTTGTGTATTTCTAGTGAAAATAAGAATATGTTTATCATCAAAGAACAGAGATTCAAATGATCCAAAGTAAGAATACTGGAACCAAATGGGTATATATAAAACAAGACCGTGACACACTTTCTATAGCCTAAACTTAACTCACAAGACATTCCCCAGTCTCCTAAAGGATAGCTTATCCCAAGTCCTTTTCCCAGAGTTTTCAACCAAGATGGCTGAAATTCCCCTTTTCATGAGATCAAGCCCGCTGGCCATGTGTCTTCACAAATCGAATGATACCTGATAGACCAGACCTTTGATCTTCTCCTGATAAGACGGTCACCCCCTATTCTTTACCTCTTCCCATTAGTTTCCTTCTGAAGTCTCTGAAAATTCTTCACTAATAATTGATTCAGTATGCTTACAGACATCCACTGTAAGATACACAATGGTTCACCAGGGAAATAAGTGGCTCCCATCTTCTCCCTGGAAAAGCCTGTCTCAAGGCACATTGCATGAGTCACCTGCCTTTAATTAGCAGACCTAGAGAACACAATTTTCAGTATATAGACACAACGCCTCACCTATTTTCTGTGCATACATCTCACAATGATTATGATAACCAATTGCCACAGGATTTCATTAGAGACCTTGCATGGCATTCTTTTGGTGAATCCAGGGGATTCCTGCACCCCTATGTATCCCGTGCCTACTGCCCACTGCCATCAAGAGGTCTTTGGGTCACAAGTATCCACTCCTGTGTAAAGTATAAAATACGTTCTTCAAAACTAAGACTGAAAGCCCTTCCTGACTGCAGAGCTGAGAATATTCTTCCTTCCAATTGACCAAAGCAAAGAGAGGAGGACAACCTGGGCTAAAGTGGAAGAGAATGACTATAAAGGTACAAGAAGGAGGCTTTAATGTTCCATCCCAGTGTCACTGAATGCTGGTTTGGTTGGGTTAGCATCTTATGGAATCCCAATGCACCGCTTCCAGCCTGATTTCCTTCTCTTACTTTGGTCTCTGTGCCTGCAGCCTTCTGTCCCAGAAGCCTTTTCTGTGACTCCAACATCGCCCATTTTGGGTGCCTCCTTATAGCACATCTCTTCCAGAAACCATTGAGGCTCTCGTACGCCATCAAACAAGTGTTGGGAAAATAGGAGACAAGACGTGTGGAATTCACAAGCCCTGTGCTTCCCACCTCAGTAAGTAGCTTTTATTTTATTTTCCTTCCTCTCATCCCTCTTCTTTCATCCATACACTGCCTACTCAGGGCCTGATCCTGTGCCCACTGAAGAAAATGAAAAGACTCCCCTTGACTTCAATGAGCTTTGGCTCAGGCCCTTATGTTTTGTAAGCTAATTGAGGCAAGGGTTCTTGTGCTCTTTCTTACAGCTCTTTTGGCACTATATAAGTAAAATAATAGCTGCATGGTGTCTGCAGAGATGCTGGGTTGAATTCCCAAGCTTGAGCTACTTTATTTGTGACTCAGAGAGCAAATAAGCTTGGGCAGCAATTACCCCTCTCTGGGTACACAGTATGTGAGTTGTCAGTTGCAAAAAATATATAAATAAATAAAACATAATGATCATGAAACTTTGAAGATAGAGAAAGAGAGAGAATGTCTTTAGTTTTTCACTGATGGGTAGGTATGTGGCAATGAGCCCTGGGTGGTAGGGTTTTGTAATGTTACCTTTTCTCCTCTCAGGTTAGCACTAAACCCAGGTAAATTAATGTTGCCAGTAAGTTCTGTTGGTGATTGTTTTCTTGCTGGACAGCTCCCTTATCAACAAGCCATACAGGCAACACCAATAGAAAGTAGAAGAATGTTCAACTCAACTGCTTCATGATTAAGATGCTACTGAATTTGTGGGAGCAGAACCAATGGTAGTTTTGATTAGAACTGAGTGGGAAAAAACTTTGTGAACCATCTGCTATTTGTTGCTTTAACATCATCTTCCCCTTTGAACCTCCAGCATCATTCTGCTGTCCTCTTGGGCTTTACCTAGTTTCTTTGATCTCTGGCAGGTTAGGGATGACTTCCTCTTGACTCAACAGGCATTTATTTATTTATTGAAGTCAGTTTCTGGTCTTAGTGACATTAGATGACAGTCCTAGGCTTCCTTGGATCTCTGTGGGAAAACTAGAGCCTTTGTAAAGATTTTTGTTTTACTGCAGGAGAAAAACAAGCTATTATTGCTTAGAACAGGGAGATCTGTGTAGATGTAATATCACTTTTATTATGGTTGGCAAATCAGAAGAGTAATACAGATACTTTGGGAAGGGGAACATGAAACAGATACAGCATAAAATCCTGCTCTACCTTCTTAGCCATGGAATAGTTGTCAGATGTTGTTGCCTTTAAACAAAGCCAAACAGGATGTAAATGTAAACCAGGTTATTAGAAGTCAAAATCTCCTTTATTTGAGAATTACATTGTAAGTCTTAGAATCTGATTTTGGGAAGAGATGGCGCTATTTCCAATGAAGCGAGTGGTTGACTGATCCACCTATTATGGCAATGACATAAGAATTTCCCCAAATGACCTTTTTTTTTAATTGACTCTGAGAATACTGTTTACTGTGTTAATCACACATACAGTTAACTTTCTGTAAAACAGTGACCGAATTCTGCCTCTGACAGGCATGCACAATTCATGTAGAGCCAAATCTGCTCACATCTGGAGTCAATGAGGTTACTCCAGATTTATGGCTATTGTTATTTATTTACAGCAGCATTTTCTGTATACTAGGCACTTTGCAGACACTCAGGAAAGAATGGTCTGACCTAAGGAATGACTCTGATGTAATGACAGTGTTGCATTCAATGGGAGCTACGTGTGTATACCTGAGGACAGAATTTGATCATAAGAATACCAGGAAACATAAATAAAATAAAAGGGATAACAAAGGAGAATATGCAGTGGATCTACTCATGCCACAAAGGGTGGATGACTTGATGAATGGGATTCAATAGCAAGTCTTGTCAATGTAACACAAGAGCCATCATCAATGCGACCAGGGGCTGCTAACAGGGAGTTTCGAGAGAGTTCTCCAGGTGAAAGAGGAGCAACTACTGGACCCTTGGGGTAAGTGGGTGTCTGTGGTGTGTGTGTGTTTGGGGGTACTTGCTGTGTGCTGAGCTTGTGTTTGGTTGTCTGTCTGTTTGTATGTTTGTTTGAAGGACCGTGTGCTGTGGCTGGCAGTTGGAAGCTGTGGCTGGTGTGTTTGTCTGAAGGACCGTGTGCTGTGGCTGGCAGTTGGAAGCTGTGACATCTAGAAGCCTCTGGTCATTGGCGGATCCTTAAGCCCCTGATCAGTAGCTGAGCCCTAATCAGGGGGCGGGACTAATCAGAAAGGCCAGGGCTATATAAAGCAGTGAGCAAGCGACCAGGGAGCTTGCGACCAGGGGCTGCTAACAGGGAGTTTCGAGAGGGAGTTTCGAAGGGGGTGAGGTATAATTGTTGGTCTGTAAATCCTTTAACTTGAGCTATAATCCACACTTCTTGATTTAAACTAAACCTTGCTGTTAGCCTAGGTAGTTGTAAAAGATAATGCAGGTAGAATCCCAGCAGCAGAATGGGGGCTATCCAATTTATTGCACTCAATGTAGCATGTATGATTACCTGCCCTCTGGGCGGGTGGCATATGTGTGCATTCGGTGCGAGGAGCTCCTGACCCTCAGAGACTGGGTACGGGCTTTGGAGGCCAGGGTGGCGGAACTGGAGGAGCTAAGGGAGGTAGAGAAGTGTATTGATGAGGCTTTCAGGGACACTGTAGACTTGTCCCACTTCCACTTAGACAGCACCTGTGCTGTTGAGGAGGATGAAAGGCTCAGGGAAGGAGAGCAGTCAATGGGAGCACAGGGAAACCTTCCCATAGTTGGGACCCTCCTTCCAGGTGCTGCTGGGGTATCCTCTTGCACTGAGGTAACCTCTCCGGGGGAGGGAACTCCAGTCATTAGGAAAAGGCAGTTGTTAGTAATGGGAGATTCGATCATTAGAAACATAGACAGCTGGGTTTGTGATGACCAGGAGAACAGTATGGTGACTTGCCTGCCTGGTGCGAAGGTTGCGGATTTCTCGAGGCATCTAGATAGACTTATGAGTAGTGCTGGGGAGGAGCCAGTGGTTGTGGTACATATCGGTACCAATGACATAGGGAAGGGCAGCAGAGATGTCCTGGAGGCTAAATTTAGGCTGCTAGGAAAGAGATTGAAATCCAGGACCTCTATGGTGGCATTCTCAGAAATGCTTCCCGTTACCACATGCAGGGCCAGCTAGGCAGGCAGAGCTTCAGAGTCTCAATGCGTGGATGAGACGACGGTGTAGAGAGGAGGGGCTTAGATTTATTAGGAACTGGGGAAACTTTTGGGATAGGGGGAGCCTACACAGGAAGGATGGGCTCCACCTAAACCAAAGTGGAACCAGATTGCTGGCACTTAACATTAAAAAGGTTGCAGAGCAGTTTTTAAAGTAAGAGAGGGGGGAAAGCCGATTGCTGCAGAGAAGCATGTGGATCGGATAGAGACGTCTCTTACAGGAGGGCCTACTGATAGAGATTCTCTAGGTTTTAGTCAGAAGGAGAGGATGGTAAAGAATAAAGGAGAGGCCAGATCAGATGACAAACTTTCACATAAAGAATGTGACACATCAGAAAAGGACAGACAAATAAACAGTGACCAGTTTTTAAAGTGCTTGTACACTAATGCTAGAAGTCTAAATAATAAGATGGATGAACTAGAGTGCCTCGTGTTAAAGGAGAATATTGACATAATAGGCATCACAGAAACATGGTGGAGTGAGGACAATCAATGGGACACAATCATTCCGCGGTATAAAATATATCGGAAGGACAGAACAGGTCGTGGGGGTGGGGGAGTGGCACTATATTGAAAAAAAATAGAGAATCAAATGAATTAAAAATCTTAAATGAATCCACATGCTCCATAGAATCTCTATGGATAGTAATTCCATGCTCTAATAAGAATATAACAATAGGGATCTATTATCGACCACCTGATCAGGACAGTGATAGTGACGATGAAATGCTAAGGGAGATTAGAGAGGCTGTCAAAATAAATAACTCAATAATAATAGGGGATTTCAATTATCCCCATATTGACTGGGTACATGTCACCTCAGGACGAAATGCAGAGACCAAATTCCTCGATACTTTAAATGACTGCTTCTTGGAGCAGCTGGTACAGGAACCCACAAGGGGAGAGGCAACTCTTGATTTAGTCCTGAGTGGAGAGCAAGAGCTGGTCCAAGAGGTAACTGTAACAGGACCGCTTAGGAATAGTGATCATAATATAACAACATTTAACATTCCCGTGCTGGGAACAAAACTGCAGCAGCCCAACACTGTGGCATTTAATTTCAGGAAGGGGAACTATGCAAAAATGAGGGGGTTAGTTAAATGGAAATTAATAGGTAAAGTGACTAAAGTGAAATCCCTGCAAGCTGCATGGACACTTTTCAAAGACACCATAATAGAGGCCCAACTTAAATGTATACCCCAAATTAAAAAATAAAGTCAAAGAACTAAAAAAGAGCCACCGTGGCTTAAAAACCATGTAAAAAAAGCAGTGAGGGATAAAAAGGCATTTTTTAAAAAGTGGAAGTCAAATCCTAATAAGGTAACTAGAGAGGAGCATAAACACTGCCAAATTAAGTGTAAAAATGTAATAAGAAAAGCCAAAATGGAATTTGAAGAACAGCTAGCCAGAAACTCTAAAGGTAATAATGAAATGTTTTTTAGATACGTCAGAAGCAGGAAGCCTGCTAAACAACCAGTGGGGCCCCTGGATGATAGAGATACAAAAGGAGCACTTAAAGATGATAAAGTCATTGCGGAGAAACTAAATGAATTCTTTGCTTCGGTCTTCACGGCTGAGGATGTTAGGGAGATTCCCAAACCTGAGCCGTCTTTTGTAGGTGACAAATCTGAGGAATTGTCACAGATTGAAGTGTCACTAGAGGAGGTGTTGGAACTAATTGATAAACTTAACTGTAACAAGTCACCGGGACCAGATGACATTCACCCAAGAGTTCTGAAAGAACTCAGATGTGAAATTGCGGAACTATTAACTAGGGTTTGTAACCTGTCCTTTAAATCAGCTTCTGTACTCAACGACTGGAAGATAGCTAATGTAATGCCTATATTTAAAAAGGGCGCTAGAGGTGAAGCCGGCAACTATAGACCGGTAAGTCTAACGTCCGTACCGGGCAAATTAGTTGAAACGATAGTAAAGAATAAAATTGTCAGGCACATAGAAGAACATAAATTGTTGGGCAAAAGTCAGCATGGTTTCTGTAAAGGGAAATCGTGTCTTACTAATCTATTAGAGTTCTTTGAAGGGGTCAACAAACATGTGGACAAGGGGGATCCAGTGGATGTAGTGTACTTAGATTTCCAGAAAGCCTTTGACAAGGTCCCTCACCAAAGGCTCTTACATAAATTAAGTTGCCATGGGATAAGAGAGAAGATCCTTTCATGGATTGAGAATTGGTTAATAGACAGGGAACAAAGGGTAGGAATAAATGGTAAATTTTCAGAATGGAGACAGGTAACTAGTGGTGTTCCCCAAAGGTCAGTCCTAGGACCAATCCTATTCAACTTATTCATCAATGATTTGGAGGAAAGGGTAAACAGTGAGGTGGCAAAGTTTACAGATGATACTAAACTGCTCAAAATAGTTAAGACCCAAGCAGACTGTGAAGAACTTCAGAAAGATCTCACAAAACTAAGTGATTGGGCAACAAAATGGCAAATGAAATTTAATGTGGATAAATGTAAAGTAATGCACTTTGGAAAAAATAACCCCAACTATACGTACAATATGATGGGGGCTAATTTAGCTACAACTAATCAGGAAAAAGATCTTGGAGTCATCGTGGATAGTTCTCTGAAGATGTCCATGCAGTGGCAGTCAGAAAAGCAAACCAGATGTTAGGAATCATTAACAAAGGGATAGAAAATAAGACGGAGAATATCTTATTGCCCTTATACAAATCCATGGTGCGCCCACATCGTGAATACTGTGTACAAATGTGGTCTCCTCATCTTAGAAAGGATATAATATCATTAGAAAAGGTTCAGAGAAAGGCAACTAAAATAATTAGGGGATTGGAATGAGTCCCATATGAGGAGAGATTAAAGAGGCTATGACTTTTTAGCTTGGAAAAGGGGTGACTAAGGGGGGATATGATAGAGGTATATAAAATTATGTGTGGCATGGAGAAAGTGAATAAGGAAAAGTTATTTACTTGTTCCCATAATATCAGAACTAGGGGCCACCCATTGAAATTAGTGGGCAGCAGGTTTAAAACAAATAAAAGGAAGTTCTTCTTCACACAGCGCACAGTCAACCTGTGGAACTCCTTGCCTGAGGAGGCTGTGAAGGCTAGGACTATAACAGGGTTTAAAAGAGAATTGGATAAATTCATGGAGGTTAAGTCCATTAATGGCTATTAGCCAGGCTGGGTAAGGAATGGTGTCCCTAGCCTCTGTTTGTCAGAGGGGGGTGATGGATGTCAGGAGAGAGATCACTTGATCGTTACCTGTTAGGTTCACTCACTCCAGGGCACCTGGCATTGGCCACTGTCGGTAGACAGGATACTGGGCTAGATGGACCTTTGGTCTGACCCAGTATGGCCTTTCTTATGTTCTTATGTTAATATATATGACCAATATACATGATGATGTCAGTTTCTTTATGAACACTCTTTCTTCGCATATCCTTTTCTATGCTCCTCCTCTCCATGAGAGATTTAAGAATGCCATCAATCCTCTCTTCCTTACTGAGGCAACATCTCAGAGTTACTGACGGAGAAAGCTACTAGTCACATGTGACAGACCACTGGACGTAGGGAGATGGTTTTTAAAAATGGTTGAATAATTTAGTTTAGACATACTGTAAAAATGTGTTGCTTGTGTCACTCCTGTGTTAATGCAGCTGTTTAGAATACAGTCCGGCAAGTAAAGAGATTGATAGTGACCAGCTAGGCTCAACCAATGTACTTCTTCCTTTTTACCAGTGGCTCAGAGTCTGATATTTCTGGCCTTCCAAATGGCCATTGGAAAAGATTTGTTATATTAAGAATGGCAGCCTTTTCTATGGCAGAAGACTGCTTTAAAGAAAGTGAAACACTAGTAGTATGGGAAAATCCTTCAACATCTTGGCTTGTGAAATGAACCCACAACTTTAAAAGCATGTCACTTCCTGGTGTGACTTACCTGGGAACTAGCCAGTACTCTAATTGTTAATTAATATTAATATGGCTCAAGAAGTAAATAGTTAACCAAGGAGTTTTTCTTTCTTTCTTTCATTCATTTTAAGAAGGTGAACTGCCTTGCTCCAAATTCCCCTCCTCCATGTCCCCATCTGAGCTGTGACTGCTATAACAAATATAAATCTACTCTCCTGTCCCAGGTTTTTCTTTATGGTAACATTTCAGTGCTCAGTACTAATGGCTGATATATACATTTCATCCAGAGAATGTTATTGTTTTCTCCTCCTGCTGCTGCTATGGTTACAGATAGTGACATAACTTCTTGTTCTGGCAGTGACAATGATAAGGGGTGCTTAAAGCTGGGTCAAGATGAGAGGCTACAAAATAAAAATAAAAATATCTGATGACAGACCCAATTGCACCTGAGTAATGCTTAATGGAAAAGCCTTGACTTTTCTTCCTGGGAACTAATGAATGATTGAAAGACCCGTTGTTTTAATATTTTTAAGACATTTATGGCCAAACTGGTAAAAATAAATACAATCAATACATACTTTTAACTAAATTAAAAGATCTAGCCATTGCTTGGCTGCATTTCCAATTGTATGTTTTTGTTTATAGGGAGAACAATACAGTGTTTAGGGGCAGGAAGTGACTGGGTAAGGTATAGTGAAGCCAGGTCTAGTGACAAAGTTTTGTCAGCACAGGTATACTGGTCAGGGGTGTGAAAAAAACACTCATACCCCAGCTACGCCAGCAAAACTGCCAGTGTAGATGCAGCTACCCTCACAGTAGAGTAGCTATGTTGACAGAAGCAATGTTGTTCGGGGAGATGGTGTTACTACACTGGTGGAACTCCTCTTCCTATTGGGATATGCTGCATCTACACTATGGGGTTCTGCTGGTGTAGCTGTAGCGGTGAGAAGGTATCAGCAGCGCCTGTGTAGTGTCAACTAACCCTACCATTCCAAGGACAGAAGAGAGAAAGAGCCTCTGGTTGGACTGAAGACAGGAGGCAGTAGTGGGTTAAAATTAATTAGGGCACGGATCCTATCGAGCCAGGATGGATGTGGAGTAATTCCTGGTGGTTATTACTGCAGCTTGTCTCTCCTTTGTACATGTCCAACTACTGCAGAACCATCACTCCTAGCTTTCTGCCCATTGTGTGATTCATACGGCACTGGGTATTTCCAGGTAGCTTGGCTTGCTAATCAACAGAGCCACACACAGAAATGGGCCTTTGTTGGTGTATGAGGACAACAAGCAACATTGCGAATGAGCTGAGTCTTACCGTAGACCCTACCCCAAGCCATGCTTAGATTCTGGCAAAGCCTGCTTTAGATAAACAGAAACAGAGATAACAACCATAGCCATAAAGAAAACCAAGGGACAAACTTGCTCTCAACACTTTTGCGACCCCGTCCTAATCCTTGGAGTTACATGGATGTGAGTGAGGGCAGGGTTTAGGTCAAAGTGGATAACATATTACTCTCTTGTTATACATGCACAGTAGACTCTCGATTATCCAGGATAATAGGGAAAAAATTAATCCTGGTTAATAAAATCCCGGATAATCACCATCCATAGGAAATATGGGTGGGTGTTATGCTCTGGTGGGTTTTTTTGTGTGTGTGCTGGGGGCGGCAACAAAGCCAGAGCCGGCCCTGCAAGTTCCGTGGATTTTTTTGGACATCCTGGTTAATCCACAACCTGGTTAACCCAATCCTGGATAATCGAGAGTCTTCTGTATATATGTCCATACACATATTGTCAGGCCAAAAGATTCCCTCCCTTCATGTGTTCACCAATACCAGGGGTAAAGCTGAAGCTCTTTCCACACTGTGTAGGTAAGTAGAAAAAGGAGACAGTCAGGAAGGGCCTCACCAGAGTTGCCTCTTATGCCCTGCTTTGGGCTCTTTTAAAACCTGGAAATTCCTACCCTATAGGCCACGTATTGCCAGATTTGAAGGTGGCATTTCCAAAGACGCTTGGTGTACTTCAGTGTGTATACTTCTTTGACAAGATGCCCCAGGTCTTGAACCAATTTACTTTTCCTCGCGGTAGTGTTTATCTATATAGGATGTTGTGGAGTCACAGACAGCTGGAATTTGGGCTCACAGCAATGCAGCTTTTGCACATTAATTGTGTTGCACATCGTTGTAAGGTCTGAATTAGGGCCCATCTGGGGACAAGAGGTTTGTGTAATAAAATGCATATGGCAGCCCAGTGATATGTGCCAGGGTATCCAAAGCATGGTCAATCAGCATTCTGATTGACCATGAGGTTGTGTTGCCAGTTGAACCACATGGAAAAAGACAGGCAGAGGTTCTTTGCTTGTATGTTTCTTATTCATTGCTCTCTCTATTTCCCAGACTACTGTTCTTCCAGTCAGTTTATCGACAGTGCCATTCATTTTGGCAACCTGTGGTGAGAAGCAGAGGAACAGGTGTGAATGCAATTTGCTGCGTTTTCAAGCCTTGCCTGATTAGTATTAAAAGCCAACTCACGCTCATTCAAAGCAACTAATTTCCCTGCAAGTGACCTTTGATTTCTTATCCTTTACTCTTCCCTTAGCCTCAAGATATGTTTTCCAAAGGAAAATACTTTGCTGGCCACTCTGGTGCAATCTTAGAAATCACAACTTCCTTTAGCTTTTATAAAATGCTTTCCTATTTGGTTGTTGCATCTTTTCTTTTATTTTTAAACCTACTAGTAATTACAGCTGTGTTCATTATTTACAATGAAATGCAAAGCTATGCAAAACCAACCCAGCATTTAAGATTTTGTGGCATATTTGAGACTCAGACCAAGTTCCTGGAAAGGTTTGCTAAGTTTCGTATACCGTTGCAGGTGAAACTGGTTCTTGGCACAGTGAAGAGTTTACAGTTTAACATGGTTTCATATTGGTGAAACTTGGCAGTTTTGACTGAATTTTACCAGGGGAGACTTCCGATTTGATCAAAGCTGACTCACGCAAAAGGAAATTCAGGGGGAGTGTGAATCATGGTGTCTTGAGACTAAGAAAATATCTGCATGAATCTCTCTGACATGAGACTGCTAAGGCTTATTCAGATCTAATTAGAATCCACATCCTAATTTTGAGAATGTGGATTTAGGTTGACTATATTTTCATGTATGTCAGTGGAAGAGAATTATTTCTCAACTGAATTAGTTTGTTTCTAATTTGATACCATTACTTTCTCCAAATATAAATTGTTTAGAAAAATATTCTACAGGTCATTCTTGCTATATTGTAGGGATCAGTAACTTTGGCCTACACCTCTTCCTGCAGGCCCCATTGGCCTGAAATGGTGAACTGCGGCCAGTGGGAGTTGCGATCCGCCAAACCTGTGGATGCTGCCAGTAAACAAACCGTCCCCGCCCACCAGCGGATTTCCCTGATGGGCCACATGCCAAAGGTTGCGGGTCACTGCTATATTGTGATCTGCCTAGAAGAATAGATTTGTTGAATTGAGAACCAGGAATGAAGTAACCTAACCATGGGAAATCTGACAAGAACCTACACATGTGTCATTTCATATGACTGAGGAAGGGTATTATTGTGACCTTAATTATGCATTTCTGTACATAGCAGGCTGGAGAGCTGTTCAACACCAACTTTTTAAAACTCTGTGTTTAAGTTCTGCATGGAAAATATACACCCATGAGCACACTAAGGTAATTACATAGACAAAATGTGTCCACTTGCTTGTTTGACGTGGACAACTGTGTGCAAGCGATTCTGCTCACAACTGTACGTTTTGCACGTGCACCCATTCATGTATATTTTGTAGGTAGAATTCAAGTCTCTGATCCTGCAATTTACAATGAAATAGATGTCAGTATGACTTCTGTTATAAATTGCAGGATCAGGGATAAATGCTTATTTCTGAAAATCAAAGCTAAAAATATACCAATTTATTCTTGTTTAATTATTTGAAAGCTTTCCCCATTTCTCTATAATGTTTCTCTGCAGGTTCACAAACTTGGAAAATGAGGGGGGAGGAGGGAAAGGGAGAGAGGCATGGAGGGGTTGTGCTTTAACCCACCTGGTGAGCAAACTCTCCTATTATCTATGTTTTAATAACTCTGTTGTCACATTCAAATAGGATACAGAAAGTGACTCCACAGAATGGAGTTTGGGCAGTTTCATGTCTTTTTTTTCACATTTGCATGTTGTGTTGCTGATCTAGGCCTAGAATTTCATGTCTGGTGGACAGAAAATGCACATAACTCCATCTTTACTGATTCCTCAACAGCATGGTAAAGAGCTATCGTGTTCCATCTTATTACTTAGTTATACATATACATCCATCCCTCACTCTTTCTGGCTTTTTCTATACATCAGCGAGGTCAAATTCATTCCTCTTCAGATTATACACAGTATCTGCTAATACTTTGCTACTAGAGCATATCCATTGTTGAAGCGATTACATTAATGGTAATGGCAAAAACTAACAAGTGCATGATAGAATGCGAAGAATTTAAAGCCTAACGAGGCAAGATTTTTCTCTTCTGTTAAATGTGTAAAGACCTCCTTTGTGGAATGGTCCAGGTGGTCAACAGCTTGGGGAACTGAGTTGCATCTGTTCAGAAATATTTGGATTTTTCCCTCTTGAGGTCTTTTTATCTGATTTGTGGATAAAAGTGATCAGATTCATGTCAAATTAGCCTTATGCATGGAGGCATATCTGTATCTGAAGGGGCAAAATATGCAATAGTTTATTGGTTGCATTTTATCATCTGTCTGAAATCTGGGATGAGCTGGAGGAACATTTCCTGTAGGCTAGATCTATGCCTATCACAGCTAGTAAGTTCAAGTGAGTGAAGAATTGTGGTCTTATGCTGCATGAGCTTGTATAGTGCCTCCCTGCAGGAGGACTAGCTAACTTCCAACTAATTAATAGTTGTGGGGTCCCTGCTGAAGAAACCATCTGTAAATGCTGGCCATATCATCAGTTAATTATCCACTCAAGCCTCGTCTTTCAGGAACATTTATTGAGAAGGCTGGGGTGAACAACAGTTGCTTTTCAGTTGGGTTTTAGACTCTCGTACAACACAAAGGGTGCACTGATTGAAGCTTTGCTAACGATGGAAATAAATAATCTCTGCTGATTCTTTCAGATACGTCTCTTTTACTGTTCCATTCAAGTGCTTATCCTGCCCTCATCACTGTGTTTCCTGAGCAGGTTCCAGTAGTGAATTAAGTGACATGACTAACATCTGTCACATGTTCTCTCTCACCGTCTCCCTAGTGTCAAGGACCTGCAGCTGAACCCAGACCCAGCTCATTGACCTGTGGTGATTCAGCTTATGGACCTGGCCTTCTGATTGGTTGAAGACTCCAGCTGGCACATTCTTAAATCCTACAGCAGGCCTGGGTGCTTGGCTACTCAATAGCATTCCATGCCTGTAGCTGTGTTTCTGGGCCTGCTTCCTGTCCTCTACTTCCTCCTTGCTCCCGTCTCTGGTGCTGGTTCCTACTTCTGGTCTCCTCTTCCTTGCTCTAGGTTCTTGGTAGCTGCTCCTGATTTTCTGATTCTGACTCATGGTGCTCAGCTCTGGCTTATTCCCTGGACTTGATATTTGGCTTCTGACTCTTGGCTCCTGCTTCCTGGCTCTTGACTCCGCTCGCTCCCTGGACATGGTAACTCAGCTCCTGATTTGGATTCTGGACACTATGCCTAGTCATGCCTGTTCTAATCTCTAGGTAAGCTTCCTGTCCTGACCCTGGGGCAAGGCTGCCCACAGCCAGGTCATTAACAAGCAAGGAGGGAATTGTGCATGTGTGTGGTGGTGTATGTTATTTGCATAGGGCTTGGTTGGGGTTTGTAATGTCCATGTTGCTCTCTGCTTATATTAGAGAAGGAAGGCCAAACAAATGTGCTTTCCACTTGGAGCAGAAGGCGGTGAGGCTTCTGGAGGCCCTTAGTTGCTGGGGGATTTTGCTCCACAGGCTGACTGATTTCCCAGAAAGCTCTGTCTCCTGCATTGAATTAGATCTACTCAACTATAGTCACAACTTTCCTTCTCTAGGTATAGCTATGGCTGTGGAGGTCAGTTGATGTGCTCCTACTAATAATCCTCCCCCTACTTTTGACATTCTAAGGGCTAGAGGCAGAGCTTTCACATTCAAGTCTGGTCACTTAAGAGCATGAGAAAAGGCCAATATATTTTCCTAAGGGCTCTGAGTGGTGGCTAGGTAATTGAATCTCAGTATAGGCTTTTCTTTGTACTCGCTTTGGTCATTGACAATTTAATATCATTTTTAAATATTCTGTGTGTGGCTTGAGATATTTATAATTGTGATGTATTGAAAACTGTGTCAGAATTACAAGCTATCACTTTAAATTTTGTAGGGAAGTGTAAGATCCGAGCCTTGAACAGTCAGTGTGCAGAGAGCCAACCTAGATTAAAGTGGAGTGAGTTTTGTCCCTCTCGCTCTTTTAAGGAGCAGCCTGTTTTGTCTCTTTGGTTTTGATTTCTTGTGTGTAAACATTTTGAGCTCTAAGAAATAAAGTAGTGTTACACTGGAGCTTTCTGGAAAGAGTAGTTGATTTTTTTGGTCTAATTTCCCTGTCTGCCTGGAACAGAACTGCAATTGGTCATATTTTATATAAATAAAGTAATGATTAAACTGAAATTCAGATATAGTAAAATAAAAATGGAAGTCTGTGTACTGATTCTGCTAAATTCAAGGCCCCTAAGCATGCCAAGAGCTTTATCTGCTTCCTTCCATATGCAGTATATGAGCAGTTCACATACAGGAAAGGTAGGATACATGCGTGCACACACTAATAGTTGGCTAGACTTATGTTTCTCTTGGAAGTTTACTAATTTATTCATGAACATTATGAAGACCCTCTATAGAGGGTTTTTTCTTTCACAAATTATTTGTGTGAACTTAGACCTATTTTTTTGGGAAATTGGTATGATTTTGAAGTTTTGCATCAAGATGATGAAATCTGCCATTTCACTGTGAGGCCAGGTGAAATGCGGCAATAACAACTAAGTTTGAGTTCAGGCTCAAAGCTAAACTGAGGCGGCAATAAATTACATGAACTAAAGTGGAGGGGGGACTTGCACTAGACTTGAGCCAAAACTATGAAGTATGACAAACTAGAAGTCTGAGGAAGCTTGAATCCAGAACTGAACTTTACAACTCAGACTGATGTCTGTAGTAGACAGAATTGGATCTCTTGATCTGAGTCTGCTCCTGAACAAAGTTTGGATTAAGACCTACTGATTCAAACTTCATTGCTTATACCCATTTCTAATTTTCAGGAACCTCCTCCTGAAAACTGCCGTGTTCTTCACAGCTCTGTTTGTGATCTAGGTTGGCGGGCTTAGTTTGTAAACAGCACAAGGGTGTGGAAATTTGCTATCAGCAGAAACCATCCAAAGTTCAAGAGCATCATTACTATAATAAAATTGGGTCAGTCTGACTTGAGAGAGCTTTAAAGGAGATTATATCATTTCCTGTCATAAAAAGAAACATTCAAGTGGGTTGATGATACCAGAATTGTTCAGTGTCTCAGCATAGCAGTATGCCAGTAATATGAGAGTATGTCCTTAACAGTGAAATAACAGAGCAAGAATTAATGAAATTTAACACTCTAGAAACTCTGATGAAAAGAGAAGCATTACATTCTAAATACTTACTTTTAATCTCCTCATGTTTAGAGGATGGGCTAGATGTTACAACTAATAAAGGAAAGAACTTGGGATTTTTGTAGCTAGGGCAGTGAGAATGTGTGGGTGGTGTTTTTTTGTGTTTGTTTTTTAGTATGGCATGCTAAGTGCTAGCATATTAAAGTAGTGACTGGAAACAAATAAGTAATTCAAATCTAAAGAAGTGGGAGTGGTATAGTCCTGGAAGGTCCAACAAACATAAACCAACTTATGTTTTATGTGGATGGGGAAGTCTGATATTTTTCTTCTATCTTTGTTTGTTTGTATTACAGTAGCTCCTAGACACACTCCACCAAGGTCAAGGCTCCATTGTGCCTGGTGCTGTACAAATACCTCCTGGCCCTGAAGAGTTTAGAAGCTACATGGCCAGACAAAGGGTGGGAGACAGGAAGTATTCTTCCCATTTTATACACTGGGAACTGAGTCAAAGAAAGATTCAGGGTCTTACCCAAAGCCCACTGAAGTAAATGAACAGATAACTCTTGAGTTTAATGGGAGACTGATTTGGACCTGAGGGCCATATTTTAAAAAGATATTTAGGCACCTAATGATGAAGATATCTGCCTACTACTATTTTCAACAGCATCTAGGCATCTAACAATAGGAGGTAGGCCCCTTTGCAAACTTCATTAGGTACCTTTCTGTATTTTTAGGGCCTGAATACCTTTAAAAAATGGCTCTAAGGCAAGGTCTGCACTACCCAGTGATCAATCAATCGGAGATCGATTTATCGCGTCTCTTCTAGATGTGATAAATTGATCCCCGAGCGCTCTCTCCGTCGACTCCAGAACTCCACCGCCTCAAGAGGCGGAGTTGACAGGGGAGCAGCAGCAGTTGACTCACCGCTGTGAGAATGCCGAGGTAAGTTGACTTAAGATATGTCAACTTCAGCTACACTATTCGCGTAGCTGAAGTCGGCCAATCTTAGGTCACCCTCCAGTATAGACCTGGCCTAAGTAATTCTCCTAAGAAGTCTGTGGGAAAGACCTGAATGAAATCAAGGTCTCCTGAGTCCCAGTCCAGTGCTTTAACTACCCTGCTTTGAATCTGTAGCCTGAGTGTGAGGTTGGGTAAGTTCAGACAGCTCGGTTCTGTTCCTGACTTATGTGGCTTGGAATATGTTAAACCTCCTTCTGTGCTTCAGTTAGTTTCTGTGTGAAATGGGGCTAATGGTGCTGAGCCACCTTTGAGATGTGTTTTGAGACCTGGAAAAAATGCTGCAGCTGTGTAAGTATTAGCATACTTGAATTCTCTTCCCCAATGATTTCAATCTTTTGGTTCTTCTGAACACCACCTCTCACGGTTCCTCACTGTTGGACCACGTGGTGGTTTGATAATACAGAAGAATCCTCACAGGAGACTAGATTAGAACCCAAGTCACTTTCACGTTGAAGCTGAGGTTTTAAGAAGTGACAGATGTGTTCATCTCAGTGCATCTACACTTACAGTGGCATGTAGAATACAAACACCGCCTGACCAGCTAGCATGGTATAAAATAGCAGTGTAGTCAGTGAGGCTTGGCTTAGGTGACTGCTGCAGAGTGGAGCACTGTATGCACCTGAACCCTGTGTGTGTAACCCAAACAACTCTCTGCTCTCCCAAGCAGTGCCTCCAAAGTCTACACTGCTATTTTTATCAGTGTGGGGGTCTCATTTCTTCCCCCGCCAGAGCCTTTCTCCTCTGCCTTCCTACTGCCAGAGCCTTGTCACTGCGATGAGTAGCTGCACACTCCAGTGAAAGTGTGGACACAGCCTGCCTTTTACTGCGGAGTATAGCTGTTCACGTAGTGCCTGTAGTGTACGTGCTGATATATGGGTAGACATGCTATTGATGCTGGTGTCTGAAGGCCACTATCCTGTGACATGCTGAGCACCCACAACTCCCATTCATTTCACTGGCTGCTGATTAGCACCCAAATGCTGCTGAGCTGAGGGTGCTTAACACCCTACAGGATCAGGTCCCAAGTTCACAGTGAGCCAAATATAAAATCAAATGATTTAAGAAATCCAATCCAAATCAATCGGACTGCAAGAATAATGATACACCCATGTAAATTTGACAAACGTAGGTCTGACTGGGTGCATGGCAAAACTGAAAGCAAACTAAGCCAATCTCTGTTGATTATAACTGCAGCAAGGACCGGGACTCCAGTATGCTAGATCCTGTATGAACACAGGACAAAGATTCTCTTCCCCAAATAGCTTACAATCTACAGGCTTGTCTAAATGACAAGTTACTGTGCAGCAAGCCAGAGTGTCAATTTACAGTATTGCAGCTTGCGGTCTAATAATGTCCTATGTGGTTACTACTGCAGCGTCGAAGTCCCAGGGTGCAGCTTGTCCTACTATGTTGTGAAGGACTAGGTTGACCAGGTGCACTCCAGGACTTTCAGTGCACTGTAGCAGTATCCAAACAGGATGTAAGGCATGACTGGCTGCTGATCGGTAGATTTACACTCTGGTTTGCAGTCACCTGCCATATAGACAAGCCTTAAGTGTAAGTTAAGAGACATGGGGATAGAGAGACCAGCAGGAGAGTATAAGGAAACAATGAGAGGCTGTGGGCTCCTAGAATATTAGAGTTGGAAGAGACCTCAGGAGGTCATCTAGTCCAATCCCCTGGTCAAAGCAGGACCAACACCAACTAAATCATCCCAGCCAGGGCTTTATCAAGCCAGGCTTTAACCTCTAAGGAGGGAGATTCCATTACTTCCCTAGGTAACCCATCCCAGTGCTTTACTGTCTTCCTAGTGAAACAGGCTCAGCACACCAGCAGCCTACCTGTTGGGGTTCTTGCAGGTTTCTCAACAAAGGAGAGCTTTGAGGAGGGTTTTGAAGGAGGCTAATTGACTTACTTCTGTGGATGTTTATGGGGAGCTTCCTCAAGCATGAATTCAGCCACAGAATTATTGTTCTAAAATACTGAATTTTAGACATTTATTTTCATTACTTGGCTATACAAAACATGTACCCTTATGACATTAATTATCTGGTCTATAATTGTACCATAAATTTTTAATCTGTTCATTTCTTCCCCCACACAATTGATCTCAGTGGATAACTTCTCTGTCAGTGTCTCTAATCTCACCTCCGGAGAGAGAAACTTTAACCTTCATTTTGTTACTTATGACTGACATATTTCACCCTATAATCAGATTGTTTTCCTTTAAATTAATGTTGGCACCATGCTGCTTTTTTCTATTTGAAGGTACTAATGAATAAATTTAAACTCTGAATTGCAGGTTTTTAAATTAGCTGAAAGAATAAATGTATAGCTAGATTCATAAATATCTATCACAGCAGTCAAATGTGGCGCTATATATTCTAACTTCGATGTGCATGCAAAATTCTCATTAGTGTTAATGGGAGCTAATGTGGTTCTATGGAGGGGAGGCTATATTCCTGGCAGAAACCTGTAGCCAGATTTTTTTTATTCCTTTTGGTATGCTGGCTCATTCTCTAGGTAGTGTTTGCGGTAGGAATGCAGCATTTGTATTTTAGGAAACATAATGGGGGTTCATGGCTGTATTGAGCCACCATAACAAAATGTGTTTCCAAGGCATCGTCTGTTTCATTGCACCTGCTGTTCACTGTCTACACAGTAGCCATGACGTCTGATTGCTGCTTGTGTAAACTGTACCGGGAGATAGCTGTAATCCTGCTATCTCAGGTAGGGGAGTAGAGAGGCCATGGCAGCGCAGACTTGAGCGCAGGCTAACTGCCAAAGTAATTACCCAGGTTTCTGGATGGGCTTTTACATGCTACACTGAGGCCCAGGCGGCTGTTCTGGCTTCACTGATCCAGTACCTGGACTGGCTAGATTAAAGCTAGCTCAGGTAGATCTGCATAAAATGCAGTCACACCCCATGATTGCCATGTAGACATACATGGGACTTCAGCCCCTTGCTGTTCTATCTTTACTTCCATCAGCAAAGGGAAATGTGTGCAAAGACAGAGGCTTGGGATGAGGTTGTAACAAATGTATACGTCTTTCTTAGGATTACACCAGTGAAGGGGGGAGAGGTCCTCGCTGAAAAAACCAAACCCACGCTTGGCATTAATTATTGGCAGTCTCTGTACAAAAGCCATCAACAGGTCACAGATACAAAAAGGTCTCTCCCCATAGGCTATGGCTGAAGCATTTTGATGAAGTGTGTAGCACCACAGCTCATGCTGTATCTGCTTTAGAGATAAATAGAGCCTTTCCCCTTTAGGGCTCTCAGTCCACCCCTTCACTATCACTAGATTCATAAATCACCTATAAAGACCCTCGTCCTGGAAACACTTCAGTGTGAGCAATTGAGTTGAGTAATTGTAGGTTGCCAGGAGTCCAGTTACCAGAACACCCAGACCATGATGGCTCTGGTCAGCACCGTTGACCGGGTCATTAAAAGTTTGGTTGGCAGTGCAGCATGTGCAGCTTCTGGGAAGCAGCCAACATATCCCTCTGGCTCCTAGGCAGAGGGGTAGCCGCAGGAGCTCTGTGCGCTGCATCTGTCCTGAGCGCTGGCTCCGCAGCTCCTGTTGGCTGGAAACCATGGCCAATGGGAGTGGCAGGGGCTGTGTGTGGAACCATTGTGGCTGTGCCTCCACCTAGGGGCCAGAAGGACACGTCACCTGCTTCTCAGGAGCTGCCTTAGGTTAGTGCTGCCCCGAGCCTTCACCCCTTGTCCCCTCTTAGACCTCAACCCCCTGCCCCAGCCTTGAACCCCCTCCCACATTCCAAACCCCTTGGACCCAACCTGGAGCCCCCTCCTGTACCCCAAATCCCTCATCCCCAGAGCCTGCACCCCCTGCACTCCACCCCCACCTCAGCCCAGTGAAAATGAGCTAGGGTGAGGGAGAGCAAGTGACAGAGCAAGGGGGAATGGAGTGATTGGGCCTTTGAGAAGTGGTGGGGCAAGGGTGTTCCTTGTTACAAACATGACTTTCTAAGTGGTCACTATGTGCAGAATAGTACCAATTCCAAAGCTCTTGGTAGCCTAGATTTATTACACTATAATGGCCTATCCCTTAAGAGCTAGTCATCTTCAGATGCCAAACATCAGCCTGAATGATCATTTCAGGTTGAACAAGGTTCCTGTACACTGATGATTGATAATTATGGGGTCATCCTGGAAAGTAAGAAGTGCAAATAAGTATTACCACAGTTAGCACATCTGCTGTTGAAAATCTGTATTCACTTTGACCCCAATTCAGCAACATACTTAAGTATATGCTTCCATCCCCTGGGACTTGAGCACATGCTTAAGACCTGTGCTGAGGTAGGGCCTTGTTACAAGTCAGGATTGCGATGTTTTATTTGTGAAATGTCTAGCAAAAAGGATGCTGGCTCTCAGCCTAAGATTACAAATCTACAGCTAAATTGAAGATGATTTGGGGGCACAAAAGAAAAGTGGTCATGAAAAACGACACTACCTATGTCAAAAGTAACCCAGAGAATTTGTAAAGGCATTGGTGAAAGAACACCCTTCGTTCCAGGGGAGCTGCCAAACTGGTCTTTCTAGATTAGGAGAAACTTTTGGGTGAAATGGAGTTACATCAGCCTAGAATTTTGCCATATACCTTGAGTCCTACCCCCAGTAAGAGCAAAATCCTGCTTTTCATAGATTCTAAAGCCAGAAGGGACCAATGTGATCATCTGGTCTCACTTCTTCTATAGCACAAGCCATAGAACGCCCACTAATTAATTCCTAGAGCAGATCATTTTTAAAAAGGGTGAGTGATGGACTATTCACCATGACTCTTGGTAAATTGGTACTGATCTGGCCTTTACTCTGCTTGCACATTATAAATGTGATCAAGTCATGATCATTTGGACCTAAGCTAAATTCTGTGGTCAGTTCTTCATCTGTTCAGACAAGGTCTAGATAGAATCCCCCCATATTGGCTGTAACACTTTTTGAGGTACGGAATTGTCATATATAATTAGAAATTCCAAGGATGTTTTAGTACTGAGAGCATGAG
Source organism: Dermatemys mawii (assembly GCA_007922305.1). Taxonomy (NCBI): domain Eukaryota; kingdom Metazoa; phylum Chordata; order Testudines; family Dermatemydidae; genus Dermatemys; species Dermatemys mawii. Next base: position 1,808,874 of record ML677383.1, read on the forward strand.
ACCTGCATAAGTCACTCAAATTGAAATCCCCCATGATCACACAGGGTTTGGGGTTTTTTCTACTCTAGATGGGTGCATACAGACATGGTCAGCCTGGTCCCTTGTGTGACTTGGTGTGTAACAGACACCAATGAGAACCCCATCTCGTGCTTTATCTGTTAGCACATTGATCCATAAGCATTCAAGATAATTTTTTTCCAGAGTTACCAGTGACTCGGAAACAAGTAATGCCATTTTTGATGTAGAATGCCACTTCCTTCTCTTTTTGCTTTCTTGATCCTTTGTAAATAGGTTCTAACCTTTGATTTTCTTTTAACATTCCAATCATGTGACCCATCCCACAAGATACATAATACCTACTAGATCAAATTTATGCTCCTAAGTGAGCAATTCCTCTCTCCATCCCCCCACCTTCCCTCCATTGCTCGATCTTCCTCACCCTCACTCACTTTCACCTGGCTGGGACAGTGGGTTGGTGTGTAGGCAGGGCTCTGGGCTGGGAGTGCAGGCTTTGGGATGGAGCCAGGGCTGAGGGGTTTGGGGCATAGGAGGGGACTCGAGGTTGGAGTTGTGGGATCCCAGCAGCACTTACTGCAGGTCTGAGGAAGCAGCCACCTAGTCCCTGCAGCTTTTAGGCACATGGATGGTCAGACATTCTGCATGGTGCACACTGCCTTTGTGCCTGCAGGCGCTGCCCCCACTCCCACAGCTCCCATTGGTTGTGGTTCCCAGCCAATGGAAGCTGCGGAACCAACACTCGGGGCAGTAGCACATAGAGCTTCTGTGTGTGTAGGGGCCGCAGGGACCTGGTTGTCACTTCTGGGAGCTGCGTGGAGCTAAGGAAGGCAGGGAGCCTGCCTTAGCCCTGGTTTCTGCTGTGCCACTAACCAGACTTTAAAGGTTCAGTTCAATGGTGCTGGCTGGAACCACCAGGGTCCCTTTTTGACCAGGCGTTCCAGTCGAAAACCAAGCATCTGGCAACCCTAGTGTTGACCATGGCTGATTCTGTTTAACAAGCACTACTTATTGTCCTTGCAGGAGATGTCCTTCCTACACAGGCTTCTCTCCACTTGCGGAACTATCTCAATGCTGAACTGTCTGCCTTGGATTCCTTTGCATAGTACGGCTGCAGCTATCCTTGCTCCTCCTTCACTGAGCTAGACAGTCCCGATGCTGGGAGAGCAACTCTCCAAGTCAGAGTCTTCAGGGGACATGTTGTTGTCCAGCATGGCTTCCTCCCTCAATCCATTCAGATCCTTTGGGGATGGTAGCACCAGGAATTTGGGAATAATTGACAGATTGTGCTGATCCAGTTAGAGATGCCCATAATCCCCATCAAAATAGATAGAGCAACCTGCAGTAACCATGTGGTAATGGTTGTAGGGCACCTCCTATAGAAACCATTTCAATGGTTCTGGTGTACTTTTGTCCTATTGGGCTGACACATATTTAGGAAGAGTTGTTTTGAAGGAAGATGGCCTTTTTGTTGTAAACATACCAAAAAACAAAAACATGCTCTCTTGGGGGAGGGGGGAATCTTTTTGTGCTTGGATGATTTTTGTTGCATAAACATCAAAAGCCCCATTCTTGGCACAAAGGCCAATCCTTCTGCTAAATTTCAGTTCTCTTCTCCAAAGTATGGAGGTGCCAGGACTACTTGAGGAAAATAGTTGTAGGAATCTTTTTAAATGAACAACATTTTCCCCTCACCTGAGTCTGAGGAATGACAGAACCATTTCTGGTTTTAAAAAAATTACTAAAGAGATTCAACCTGAGACAGACACCTGGAACGGAATATTTCAGCCCAAAGAGTTACAATTTGGCAAAGTTGTGAACAACTAAAAGGGTCTTATGGGAAGTTTCAAGCTACTAACTCTGCCTGTGAAAGCTCAGAAGCTGACTTCAAACTAGAGAGCAATGAGGATTATGTGTATGGAAGTGTCATATACTGAGCTATACCTAGAGAAAGGGAACATGAAACACACGTCTTATTTTTTTGAGACAGAACCATACATTACCAAGAAAAACAGCCACACTTAAGAAATTAAACTGACCTGAAATAGGAACAACTTTGGCTTTATACATTTCCTTGTCAAATTTCAGGAATTTTTGACTGCATAATTGACTTCTTGTCACTTTTCTGCAGAGACATATTTCAAATGATTGGTTTTGTGCTGAGATATTACTCAGATGCTGCTAATCTTTCATTTATGCAGGAATAATCAAAAGCAAAAGCAATTTAGTTTAACTTCTTCAGTACACAGCTTATGATGCCTTTAAAAAAGAGAGCTGTCAAGGCTTGCCTGCTGGTAATGTAGGAGACCAAGTTTAGAGCCTGAACTTGACCTTTTCCACTGGACAGGAACTGGATCACTGTATAGGCAATACTCAAAGTCTACAGGTGGAGGGCAATATTTAGCATCACTTAATCATCTTGTTTATAAATAAAGGATCCTTCCCTGACACAATGAATGTAGCCATCTTTCACCATGCTCCCATTGTGATAAAGCTTGTTGAGAAACTAATAAAACAATCACTCCACACACCTTTTGGTAGCTAATATCCTAGATCCATCCCAGGCAGGCTTCAGGCCAGGATATGGAACAAGCAGCAGTGGTGGTGATTTGTAGCTACCCATCTATCCAGGGCAAATGTGCATTCTCCTATTCCTGGATCTCTGCAGCTTTCACTACAGTCAATCAATAGGATGCTGTTCTCCTACGCGGAGGCAGGTATCTAAGGAATTTGTCAGAAATCACCTGAATCCTCCTTCTGAGGCTGCATCCAGAGTAGTGACTGAAAACTGCACCTCTGCCAGCAGAACTCTCATCTGGGGAGTATCGTACAGCTCAGTTTTCCCCCTTGTCCTCTCCCATATTTACTTGCCTCCCTTAGGAGAAATGACAAGATGCCAGGGGTTCAAAATGCCAGTGCGATTTATCCCTTTATCCTTTCTAAAATCTGACCTTTCCTTTTTTGTCCTCTCCACTCCTGCATCCTTTTCACCTTGATTATGGTCATGTGACAATGGTAAAGAATCACAGCCATTTTCTGCTAACACTGAACAAGAGACTTTGTCTTTAAGACCCTGACTTGTATTTAATTTCTTACACTATATAGGAGCTGTCAACTACAAGCTCTGCTGTGCCAGTAATGGCACCTTTTACTGCCTTAGTCAAAATTTCCCATGAGCATCTTGGTGCTTTCTCCTATGCCACATCTCATGCTTGGGATTACTCCCTGTGCAGATCCACAGAGCCCCTACATTAGCCTCCAAATCTCTCCTTAAAGTTCACTCAACAATGATTAGGCACCTGAACTGCTCTGATTGCCTATTATGGTGATTGTAAATCATCTCATTGTTACTTTGTGTTCTGATACATCTATCTGGTGTATCCACCTATTGTCTCTCACCATATACTCAGATGGGAAGCTCTTTGGGGCAGGGACTCTTTACATCCTATGTGGGTACAGTGCTTAGTACAATTGGGTCTGATCTGACTGTGACCTCCAGGCATTCCTGTAGTGCAAATAATACTAACAGAGTACGGAAAGCAGAGCACTGCATTACCCCTCAGAGATCATGAATGAGTGTGATTCAAGGAGGTGCAGCCTCTCCTCGTTGTTCTTGTAGTACCTACGAGCCCTAGTCATGGTCTAGGACCCTGTTCTGTGTTAGGACAGTGTTTTTGTGCTAGGTGCTGTACAAGGAAGCTTACAATCTAAGGCAAGCGATAACAGATGGATACAGACACATGAGGCTGTACAAGGAAACAGAGAATATGGATTAGCATGATCTCAGTGGTCTCAGCACTGCATGCTTCCCAGTGCACAGAGCGACCATTGTTTTGCTTTCTCCCAACTATCTAATGGGCTTGCTCCAGTTCCATGGGCTGGTACAGAGAGAAGGGCCATCTCTTTCCCCTGCCCCCCAGGGTGAGATCTGCCAATGACAAACACAGAGAGCAGTCCCTTTGCTCCCATAAGGACAAGAATAGTGATTATCCCTGGTCTTTGTGCAGAAAAGGCTTGCAAGGAGCAGAGAAGACTCCTTCCCCTGCATCCCTGTGCAAGGATCAGAGACCATCACATACATAACCCTCTTCCTATAACTTTTGTCCTCCTTCTCCCTTAAAATCTATCCACAGCTCATTGTCTATGGTCTAAAATTAGACCAGAAGATGCTCCAGGACAGATGCTCAGATGTATGTTCCATGACAGTTGTGTGATAAATAACAATCATTTTATTTTTTTGCCTCCTTGTGTTGAGAAATTGGTCCAAGTGGCTACTTTAGCTACTAATTTGAAAAAGAAAATCAGAAAGAAGATGGAAGAAACCCAACAGTAACCTGCAGCTTGAATGAACTTGCCTGGCTATCACTGGAATTAGCTGCATCTTGTTAATCTAATTGTATACAATAGTAGTAAAAGGCGAGGCTCATCTGCAGGGATCCGCATGTGAAAGGCAACAGTTATTTTTATGATTCATCAAAGAAGCTTCCTGTGTTTCTTTTTCCTTTGGGCTTACTGATTCCTCTGATCTGAAGAAGAGCTCTGCATAAACCAGATGCGTGCCTCTCTCTAACAGAAGTTGGTCCAATAAAAGATATTCCCTCACTCACCTTGTATGTCTGATTTCTTTGGCCTATTTCAAACATCTCTGTCTAGCTGCTGACTTTCCATCTCAGACTTTGCCTGCCCTCCTCTGGTCTCTTCACACCTTCACAGGCACGGGAATGGAACTCTGAAGTGTATGACAAAAGGAATGATGATAAAATGAATGTGGATGATGAGGAACTAGCTAACTTGACAGCTCTGAATGTGAGTTCTGGTTTCCCCTTGGGACTACACTGAATGAACGTAGAAGCTCACTATTCTGTTTCTCGGGTCAAGGAGCCTTTATGTCCAATTAATATAATCTCTATACAAGCTACCTGTAGTGCTATCTGCATTATAGTTGTGCCTGGAGGCCTAACTGAGATTCCATTGTGCTAGGGGAAGTATAAGCATCGGAAGAGACAGTCTGTGCTCCAAAGAGTCTAAACAGGAGTGTGTGTGGGCGGGGGGGGGAGGGGGGGAGAGGTGAGAGAGGGCGAGGAGAGGAACGGGACAAAGTATTATTGGGTAAAATCTGAGAACCTGAATGTCTGATTAACTTAGTGCATTAAATTCAAGGACCTAACAGCGACGTTTGTAAGGAGGGGCAAGGATCAATGTGTTTTGGAAAAAGCAGCAGGTCAGGTCAATATAGGAATTCATGAGACTGCTGTGTGGCTGACAGCCTTTTTTTTTTTTTAAAAAAAAAAACCTTTATTTTATTTTAAAAAACCCCTCAGCAAATCCAGTATTCTCCATCATCTCTAGTGGCTGTTGAGCTGAGTGCTCTATTTACTATTCTATCAGCTGGAGGTTGTGCAGAGTATCTGCTCAGTTCATTCATAAAAAAAAAAAAAGTGCGTAGAAAATTAGAAATAACTGTGGGTTTTCTGTGGCAGTTTCTTTGGTTACTTATCAAAGGTCTCTATTACGCTGAGCAAATGGCTACTTTGCAACTGCATCTCCACTGCGTATGCATGCAAGCAGGAAAGGAAGTGTAGTACGCAACTGATGAAAGAGGAAACATTGTGTGGGTAAAAAAAGGCATGTCCTCATTGAAAGGTCATTGAAAAACATTCTGTACACGCCCCCATCTTGCAGTTAAGTCCAAGAGAGATTTGGCTGTGGAAATGCAGGAGCAAACTGAACATGTACTTGTCTGGTATGAATGTGGGCAGCGGGGTGGGGAAAACTGTAAGCACTGTGTCGTTTGTTACTCCTTAAGCTTCCAGGCTGTTTCGCTGAATAGGGGAACCTTTTCCAGCTTGAAGCAAGGAACTGATTGGGCTCAAAAGGCAGAATACACTTGTTCAGTTTTGCCCAGCTCTCCATCTTTAAACATACTGTAATTCACCTCTGAGCCAAATGGCTTATTAAAAGAAAAGAAAACTTCTACACCCACAAGGCTTTCTGCCTTGCCTTATCTTTTCCAGGTTCCTGATGTAACCCCAGCAGACCTCAGTCATCCACAGGTGCGATCACACCTGGGGCCTCGGACCTTAGTGCATGAGCCTCTAGTGCATAAACTAAAAGCCAACTGGCTGTTATCTAAGACTGTAGAGCAGACTCGTTTTATTCCTCTCTAAGTGGTCTCGGTGCCACTAGATGGGGCAGAGCACAACCCCCCAGGAGGTGTGGGGGTTACACTGACATACCTCACTACAGCAGCCAGAAAACAGTTAGATCATCTGCTTCAACAGCTGCTTGCACTCCAGTGACACTCTATTACTCTGCCTAAAATTCCCCTGTACTTCTGCTGGACCTAGTGTTCTTTGCTTCCTCTCTTAGGGCCCAATCCTGCATCCACTGACACCAATGTAAATGTTGCCATTGACTGTGGCATGATTTTAAACTCTCACTCAGCAAGTTACATTGCACATGACTCATTTAAGCATGTGAGCTGTCTCTTTCACTTAGTGGGAATGAGAGCAAGCCCCTAATCTGTGGAGTGTTCAACAGCTGCTGTGTTCCTTTTTAGACATGGCTGTATTTCAGTGGTGGTGGGGAAGCTTTTCCTTTGTATAGTTTGCAAAGGCTTTTGGGAGTCTTTGGAATGAGAAACTACCAGTTTTGCAAAATCAAGACAATTTACTAACTTGGTCACAATCACAGTATCTGCTGGTTCACTGCTACCATGAGGCTGATAGAAAAAGCAACTTATATTTTTTTTTAATACAGCTCACTACTCCAAGTCAAGTACAAATGGCGATATGCCTACCTCATAGAGCTGGAAGGACCTTGAAAGGTCATCCAGTCCAGCCTCCTGCCTATACTAGCAGGATCAAGTACTGGCCCCATGACAGATTTTTTGCCCTAGATCCCTAAATGGCCCCCTTGAGAATTGAACTCACAACACTGGGTTTAGCAGGCTAATGCTCAAACCACTGAGCTATCCCTCCCCTCTAAATAATGTAGATGTATACCAAGCCCTAGTCCCACTCTGCAGAATATAAGTAGGTGAGAATCGTACACACCATGTACACAGCAACAAGCTAATTATTGTGTTGTAAAAGGCCAGAGAATAAGAGCAGACTGATGAAATCTAGTCAGTTTTTCCCCTCTACATAGACATGACATTTGCTCTAAATTCTTTATTCTCAAATGTTGCGGCCTGTGCTGTAGGTGGAGTGTGGGGGTGTGTGGAGGTGTATGGCATGCAGGTGTGTGGCAGGTAGTTGAATGTAGTTGTTGCAGCCTGTAGGCAGATAAATATGGCTTATGTAAGGAACAGTGCAATGGAAGATTCATGACCGAATGACTGTGGTTAAGAACAAGGAAATGCTTGCTTGTAGATGGAACAGATATTAGGGTGCTGGATTCTCACTTACACCAAAACCCCTTTACATCTCTCTGGCTCTGTAAATGTAACGTCTGCCCAGTTTGAGGTCCTTTATGTTGCCAGATCGGTATAAACAGGTTTTAGTGTCAATGAGAATCAAACCTTTGAATATCTAACTCACTTTCTATGTGGTCTCCTGTGCTAGGGTTGTGGCTAAACAAGACCACTGAACTATATAGGCTCATTATTACTTCTGTGTCTTTATAGCATGGCCCAGAACGTGTTAGGTTTTTATCTACTCATTTACATGTCACTATCATACGACTAGGGCTGTTACTTTTTTTTTTCATGGGCATTACACTATTATAGGCACCAGTGAAAGAAACTCTACTCTGCTTTCAGAGGTTTAGTGAAAAAATTGTACCCATAAATAGCCTTTTTCTTCTTAGAAACTGTCTCTGTGGTCATTTATCTGAGATCTGTGTACTGATAAATTGCAGTCTCTGGAAAGCAAACCTTATTTATTTTAAGTTATAGCTAAGGCTTGGGTGTCAAATCTACATAAGAAATCAATTGAAAAAAGTCCCTAATTCAGATTTCACACTATAACTCTAGTTAAACTGTTCAGTTTTGTCTATTTAGTTATGATAAATGAACATGTACATACCCTAGACATAGTACAATACCTAAGTATCTGTAGCCCCTCTGTTTGTGCGTAAGGTTACAATAATGCCATAGCAAAAATATGACTAGGCCTGGAAATGTTATAAATCTTAAAAGGGTTTCCTACTAGAGGAAACTCACAGTGTGTCTGTGTATAGAAAGCAAGTTAGGTAGCTACTCATTTACTCCCGTGAAATTATTATGGTATGTAAATAGTCTAACCATGCTTGTTATTGAGAACAACTGTAGTTATGTGGTACAGTAGGGCGTGGCTTTGGGCAAAGACTCATCAGTTTTTAAGGTGAGAGAGACCACTATGTTTATCTATCCTGGTTTTCTACACCTTGCACTAAGGAGAGTTTCAGGCCCATAGATGCTGCAGTTAAGAGGGTTCTAATGTTCAGTGGAATTCTTCAAAATTCAGACTCAAAGAAAGTAGGGCTCATTGGACTAAATGAGGGCTGGTTGGTTGTTTGATTTTTAAATGGCAGTTCTAATATATGCATGAAAAGAATGGCTGATAGGAAAAGATTGATTCAGCTTAGTTTCAATCTCAAATGTACAGCTCAGCAGCAGAGCCAGGATTTCCAGTCCCAAGAAGTTTTACCTTCACCGGGGGACTATAAACAGAAGGGACAATCTTGGCTTTCTAGCTTTTTTCCTTGCAAATAGCCTTGAACGGAATCAACAGCTGGGCTCCCCTTCTGCAGCAACAGCATGCAGGAGGCCTAAAGATAGCCTCTTCCTCCTGCTCTTCCTCAACCCCACACCATTTTTATGTAAAATGGAGCTTTTAAGTTTTATGTTCGTTCCAATGAACCCTCTGGCTAACCCTTCCCTCAATCCTCAAGCCACCCTTGTGTGTTTGAGTGTGACTCTGATGGACAGCTATTGGTTATGGTAGGCTGGGCGCATTGGCAGAATGTTGTTTCACTGGCTCACCCAAAAATGCCAAGATTGGCTGTGCTCATTATAAATCAAATTTTCATGCAAGAGACTTGACTTCTCCAGCAGGTCATGCGCTCTTATTTCTAGCTCATTTGGCAAAAGTGTTTTGCTTCTAGTTCTGCTCGTTTTTATTCTTTACATACCATATCTGGTGAGGTAAGCTTAGCTCGAGAAAAAAATAAATGACTCATTATTGATCATGCCCCATAAGTGCAAGGCTCTGTACAGACAAATAGTAGACATGGGATCCAATTTCCAAAAGACTCCATATGACTTAGGGCCCTATGGCTCATTTTCAAAAGTGACTAGGCACTTAGAAGCCTAAATCTCAATGAAAGTCAATGGTATTTAGGAAAGCTTCGGAGAATGGGACTTAAGGACTTTTGAAAATTTTACTCATGATGGTTTGCCTCCAAGAGGCCAGTCTTGAAATCCATGGAGACACAAATAAGTAATGGACTCTTGCCAGTAGTCCCTTTAGCTTCAGTGTGTTAGCCAGAGATTAATTTGTCATGAAATAGGTGCTGGGGGGTCAAGCAATTTTTTTTACACTCATAACTGATGCAGCAATCCCAGAGGTGCTGGGGCTATGAACTGCCAAGACTACAGGTGCCGGGGCTATGAACCACCAAGCCTAGAGGTGCTGGGACTCAGCCCTGGCACAAATTAAAGACTGATGTTAACCTAGACATGAGTTAAAGCAGGATTCCATCTTCAGCGCAGACATATGCAATGAGTGATAGTAACAGTCAAAGGGGAGATTAAGGAAGGGAGGATGAGGGTTATGACAATATATGACTCTAGTGGTGACACTGGTTTGCTATGTATTTGTCTCAGGGTCTAGGTTTTCTCCTTGTAGCGCCTATCATCATCTTCACATGAATTATTATAGGTAGTGCCGATAGCACTGCCTTTAGGTAAAGTTACCAGACACTTCCCATTCTAAGACTCTGTTTTCAGTTGCTTATAACTTTACTAAACTTTAACCAGTTGGGCTGAAATTTCCAATGCTGTGTGTCTGCTTCATGCTGAATTCTCTTTTTTTGAAGACTTTAGCTAAACCAGCTCAACCATTTAAGAGAACAAGGTTAGGGATAAACACGTTGTTTTTATCCATATTAAAAATGTTACAACTATTTTGACAAACTCTAGAGACTCCATGCTTTAGAACAGAGACTTGAAATGTGGCAGGGAGTCTTCCCAGTCCAAATGAGCATGCTCCATCCCAGGCTTGCAGGGGCGGAGCAAGCGTTTCCCTGCAGTTGCTCCTCCCAGACGCTGGGAGTTGCTGTGGGATCATGCACTGGAACTTTGAGCAGAGAGGTTCTCAGTCCTGTGCTCTCAGTGCTCCCCCTGCTGGTGCCCAGGTAGCTAAGGGAAAAGCATCTTTAGCACCAGTTCAGAATCTGTAGTTGAAATTTGCTCAGTAAAATTTGGGACCTAATTAGTACTATTCGGCTGCCACTCTTTGCAAGTTACAGCTTGTTATTGACTTAGCAGGTGTTACTGAATGCCAAAGTCTTGTCTAAGCCCTAACATTTACCCATTGCTGCTAATAGATTCAGCTGAACTGGTGCTGCAACTGCCAACAGGAATAAACTATTCTGTTCCTGTTTCAGAAATTCTGGATGAATTTTGCCTACTGGCTTCAAAATCAGAGCATCCACCAGACACTATTGGAGAGTCCACTAGAAATTAGCATAGTCACTAAATTCAATCTCCACTTTCGATCCAAAACAAAGATAAATAAAAATCTCACCTCTATATAGCACGCTTTGTCCCAGTGGATCCCAAAATGCATTACCCGCTGTATATAAAAAAGAATAATTTCATTTACTATTAAAATGCAGCCATGTCTAGGGTGAAAGCAAGTCGTATTTAAAAGCACAAAGCAATGCAAAACCGTAGTTTAGGATAGTGAATGAAGAAAAATATGATGTCCAATTATAACTACGAGAGGAAATCAGGTTTGTGTTATGAAGGTCTTCAGTTGGAGTCTGGCCAGCTCATCAGAGATAGTCCCTTCTCTTTCAAGTAATGTCATGGGATTGTTATTGAGCTAAAGTGGCCAAGACCTCATTCTTATGTTTAATCTGAAAATAGCACAGTGCCCCTGAATATGTTGCTGGAGAATTGGCACGCTCAGAGAGAGGAGTGTCAATTCTTTAATCACAAACACTACTTCCTGGAGCTTCCTTTGTTTCAAGTTGGGCTCATCTCAACAGCTGGGTGAGTACGTTGTCATTTCTACTGTTTGCGGTGAAAGGATTTGAGTGGTCTGAGGATTTCATTTTGTGGGGCTGGTTCAGAAACGTTGGATTGGCTCATACATTTGCATTAAAACAGCAAGCTCTAGTGGTCAATAGGGTGCAGCAGAAATGAGTGAAAAGTAGAAACACAGTTTATGAGATGGTTTTATTGCCTTACTAGCGCTCCAATGCCTCTGGTGTTCATCAGCAAGAAGGCTGGTTTGTTGTCTTCTGCTTTCAGGGTGGCCATAAAAATCCTTTCAAAGAGCCAGCCAAATTAATTCCTGGACTGAAGAGCTGACACAGCTAGAGAAGTTTAACAAGGGTGAGGTCTAGTCCGATGTTAGTGGAAATCCTGAAGTGGAATTCATGAATTCCGCATGTAGCTATTACTATCTTGCCTCTGAGTAGGTGATGGTGCAGTTGGTATGCCCATGGCCATACCTCGACTCCCAGAGCCTCTATTAATATGCCAGGAGAGACTATTCCCTCCTATCTCTGGGCTTCTCATTCAGTTCAGCCCTGTGCCTGTGAACACAAACCTCAATTTCCTAGTTCCCAAGTGCTTTCACTGTGTGAGCAAGAGCTATCAGAACGATCTGCTCCCATTCATACCCCGAGATACCATTAGCCTATAACTGCCAATGTGTTTCCTGCATCCTAGTAATATGCATGCACCTGTTGGGGCAAAGACTGCCAATTGCAAATTGCTCTTTGGGGAAAAGAAGCCCCTAGGTCTGTTAAGGTTTTGATCCTGGGAGGCCTTGCACAGTGTGCAGCAGAGAGCACAAAGTTGCAGTGCACCACATGCAGTGTGAGTGGAGCCTACATGGAGGCATAAGATTAAATATTAGCAAAAACAAGGAGTCCTTGTGGCACCTTAGAGACTAACAAATTTATTTGAGCATGAGCTTTCCTGGGCTAGAACTCACTTCAGCAGATGCATGGAGTGGAAAATACAGGAGCAGGTATAAATACATGAAAAGATAGGAGTTGCCTTACCCAGTGTGAGGTCAGTCTAACGAGACAATTCAATTAACAGTAGGATACCAAGGGAGGAAAAATAACTTTTGTAGCGGCTACCACTCGGAAACGTGTCACCATTAAATACTGGGTACATTGCTCTGCACTGAGTCTCCAGGCCCTGCTAGCTCTCTTGCAAAGGGTAAGAGAGCACAGGAGGAGCATGAGTGTCTGAGGAGACATGGGGCCAAATTTACACTTCGTATAAGCAGTTATAACTCCGCCCAGCTCAATGGAGCTGAACCCACTTACTTACATCAGGGCTAAATGTGGCCCATTGACTTGACCTTGTCTTCTTCATAGTAATAACACTGAGCTGCTGGCTGCCCTCTCTAGCCAGACTTCTGTTCCTCAGGCCAGAGTAATGTAAAAGCTGCCCATGGCTCTTCTGTTAATGAAGGACAAGATTCCCATGTGTCCTATGTCCTGCTTAATGCTTATTATCTAGCGCCTATCCGTGCTACACTCTCAACAAGCAGGACTGAGCAAGATCAAGCCCATAATGTAAATGTAGGCTTGGAAGGGTTAGACTTTTTATCAGTAAATGTCAGTAAACATCATTTTTACCATTCATACACAAACCAAATAAAATATTTCCCTCATTAACAACCAAAATTTAAAGATAGGCAAAGTAAGAAACACTACTTAGGAACTTACTGGAGTTTAATGCAAGGATATTGACTTTGTATATTTGCGTTTTAACACTTCAATTTTTTGAATCTCTACATCTACTGTCATTAATTGTCTGAGCATCTCTCCATAATTTCCCACAGCTGTGAAAATTTAAATTGACAAAAATGAGGGAAAATGCTTAAAAATAAACTTGGATATCCATCAGTTAAAAAAATTGAATTCTACCAAGCCTGTTTCTTTTGTTTTAATTTCCACGACTTTCCACATTTTCCCATTGCTGTTTAGCACAAATAGGTCCACCGCCATCTCCTTGTGATGTCCATTATTAAAGTACCTTGCATGAAGATCCAGCTGTAGGCTCCTGTTCTCCACGCTCACTGGGCTTGAGCTCTTCAGGGCTGGCGTGGGGCGGGGAAATGGAGGTGGGAGAGTTAACTGTGCTTGAGCCCCAAGCTCAGAGAGCCCCCAAAACAGCAATTATGGGGATGAAATGGGAGGGAGCGGGGCCCCAGTGAACATGATGTACATGGGCCCCACATTTCTTTTGATGGGCCTGTTTGTGACCTTTGAGGTTGTAGTACTTGACTTCAGAATTTGTGTATATGGCCATTTCCAGTGATCTCCTTCACACAGGTAAGGGAAACTGAGTTACACACCTTAGGACACTTGCACGACCAAGGAACAAAGCACTGGTCTTTGGACTTCCAGTCCTGTACTTCCCTCTCAGTTCCTCTTCCTATCAAGTAATGAAATATAATAGACATACAAATAAACTATTGCTAAAATAAAGCAGCTTGGTTCAGGTTCTTGCTAAAACACTATATATAAAGACAGCTTTCAAACAAGAGGGGTGTTTTTTTTTTTTTTGTTTGCTGCAAAGCTGTTTCCTGCTTTCTCTGAAACAGCATACCATGAATTCGCAGCAGTTGCTGCCCGACCTGTATCTGCTGTTCTTTAAGCAGCATCTTACATGTTTTTCGTTTGCACATGGCCTTTGGAGCTTTTAGGTCACATATCTATACGCTAGTGGTCTTATACCACCGCAGGATTTCTAAAACACCCCACCTTCATTTCACATCCTTTCTTCTGACTCTTCTGGCCACATGCATTTTCAAATTAAAGTATGGCCTTGACACTCATCTCCTACCCTAACCTCCCTCAGAAATGTCTGAAAATACTCACTGCATAACTCTTAGCAGGCCTACATGTGGTTCTCCTCTTGGGTTTGAGTGAGTCATCGTGCAATGCCATGGTGTGGTGGTCTCAGCACCTAGAAGTACTGCAATGGCTATAATGAAGAAGGGAGCTAGTCAAGAGATCAGGGAAGGTTACCAGTAGTTGGTGGGGGAGGTCATAGCTCTTCTGTAGATGGTACTTTGCTCCGCTCTGCCAGAATCCTTCCCTTGATCCTTTGCACATGCATTGCTCATGCAACATGCTTTGAGTGCCTTCCTAACCCCTAACTCAGGCACTCAGCCTTGGGGGTCGGGATGGCTGATTGAATTAGAGTAGCTATGCCAACAGGGAGAGGAAGGCAACTGATCATGATTAAAGGGTCAGGTTGAGATGCTTCCTTATAGGTTTGCATGAGGTGGTGTATCTGGAAGGGGATTATTTTCAATAGCTAAGAGACGGATCTGAGCACTGGTAGACTTACCTGCACTGAAGACATCTAAGGACTAGGATTCCCATCCTCCCCTGTATTAGTGCTGTTTATCCATGGAAGTTAAGGGAAAATGTGTGCTTTATAACTTTTTTTTAGCTTTAGGAATGTTGCTCCAATAGAGTGTAACTAAGAATAGGATGCAGGTCACTGAAAACCATTTGAGGCAGATGTTTCTGATGCCCCAGCATTTTGGGGCTGCCCATTACCATTATTTAATATCTATATTAGCATAGCATTAGAGACCCCAAGCAGGTATGTCTGATTCTGAGGGCCTGTGGCAATTAGTGTAACTTTACAAAAGTACCACCAAGCATTTGCAAATGAAAAGTATGTGAAATGCAACAGTTTTGCTTCACGTTGGTTTAGGACACCTGACTTTTGTGTCTGAGTTTTGGTTTCGAGTATAAACAAATCTCATCTGAAATCACATTTTATCTTAAAATGTAAATCAGGCATCAAGATGACCCAAGTCTAACATTCCGCTAGGGTGTGCCTTGTTACCATGGTATTAAGTCTCCGTAAAAACCCAGATAGGTAAATTCCTCACGTCTATAATGCAAAGGCAATTACAGTATTCAAAATAAGTTGGTACATGCATGGTTATGGAGTGCGTGTGTGTATGTGACCATAAATATCTGTATTTTATTTTACCAAGTTAGCTTGTTTCACTTATGGTGGTTGGTTTTACTACACCAGTGCAAAGTAAAGTTTTTCCAATATAAGTTGTGTCTACCTCAGGAGTGCTTTGCTGTATCGTACACCAATATTCATTATACCTGTAAAGTGCTCTTAATGTAGACAGGCTCACAAAGAGGATCAGACATATCTCTCCTTAGGCCAGTAATTACAACCCATTGAACTGAATGGGTTTAACTGCCCAGAATGGAGAAGCTATTAGGGAGCATTCTCTTGGATACGTCCTAATTGCTCCTGCTGACTGGGGGAAGAAAAAACGGAAACAAAACCAAAACCATTTGAACAGTGTATGTTAAAGTCAAGCCTGAGATACCCACAGGCCCTGTGGGTATATCTGCACTACAGAGACTATACAGCATAATTCCTATGTGTAGATACAGCCGATGCTGACTGAAGGGATTTTTCCTTCAGGGTAGGAACACCACCTCCCTGAACAACAGGAACAACAGAAGCATTCTTCTATTTACCTGGCAACCTCTACACTGAGGGTTAGGTCAGTCAAGGGTATGGATTTTTCACACCCCTGACTGATCTAGACATTAGAGAGACTAGATGGTAAAAGTACCACATGTCAGGCCAATAAAAGATATTACCTCTAACGTCCTGGGACTTGACATAGCTACAACAACACTTCAAACAAAGAGGTAGACATGTCATCCTAACTTTTAAGTGTAGACCAAGCCCCAGACAACAGCAGGCAGAGGAAAGATCAGCAGGCTATTCTGTGCATCAGAAGTGGCTCTGGACTTACATAGGAGAATGTAAGTTGGTTCTGTTCCTGTAAATTAAGAGGAAGTCGATCTAATGTGGCTTGTAGTGAATCATGTGACTAGATGAGATTAAACATACATGTGAGCTGTTTGAAAAATCTTCCAACTACTAAAGAAGCCTACCAGTTGTGGAGGTGGGACTCTCAGGGACCAGAAAAGGATCCAAGATGCAATTAGTTCCATAACTTGTGAAAGAGAATTTGCTTAATTCTTTCACGGTTGATTTGGTACTCTTTGGTGATATATTGGCTTAACTGATAGAAAAGTGCCATTGCCTTAGAAGACTGAGATCTAATTTGGAAATGGTCATTTCCCATGTACAAATAACCAACATGCACATTGAGTCTATATTCCTTTTAAATTAAGGAAACAAGAAACAAAGAGCAAACACACAATTTAAGTGGGAGAGGAAGCAGAATAAACCTCCTTGACTTTGCAAGATTCTGTAAGGCCCAGCAGGTCTTGAGTCTGGGCCTGCAGAGCTACTAGGCATCAAGACAGGCCCATAGTGCTCCCCAGCAGCACCTCTAATAAGCTTGTGCTCAATTACCCATGACCCACTGTGGACACAGACCATGGGAAATCCCACCTCAGAGAGTCTGATAGGCAGCAGCCTCCCTGGTTCCTGATTTGCTCCTAGCTATATGTAAATCTAAGGGGTGTTCCAGGCAGTGTGGCTCTCCTGTAGTTGCCATGGTCATTCCTGCTCTTGAATGCCTGGCTTTAAACTTGGCTTGATTTGGACATCACCTTGTGATCCGGACCCTGAAATCTGACTTGCACTCTGACTCCTGGTATTGACCCTGGCCTGGAACCCGATTACGAATTCCTTCGCTATTCTCAGCCTCAGATTTGACCCTGCTCTGACCTTTGGGCTAGCCTGGCCTTGTTAGGATCCTGACAAAATCTCCCATCTTAAAACTCCTCAAGCCTTTTTTCTCTTGCAGAGGGGCCGGCAGGCTTTATTTTATTGATTTTAGTTATTTAGGAAGTTTTAACATGGTGCGGCCCCGCAAGCTGCTGAACACCGACCCTGATCAGCAAAGCACTGAAATGCACGCTTACCATCAGACAGGTATAGTGCCATAGAAGACAGTGGAGCTACTCACTAACTTACAGCTAAGCATGTACTGAAGTGCTCTGCTTTAGATCAGGGCCAGAGTCCTCAGAACCTTGACAATTGAGCCTTTATCTTGCATCCCAGGTTCCTGTCTGTAAAATGAGGTGGTTATGTCCCTTTTTTGCAGGATGATAAATCCACTTAGGTATGAGAGGTGCAGGTTTTTCTATGGTGCACTACCATAAATACATAAAATATTATATAATTATGATAAATAGAGAAATGATTAGGTTGTCATAGGTGAATATTCCATTTTTATATTGATTTTTTTCCCCCAGCACATCTGTACTGAGGAGTTTAAAAATAATAAATGAATTAAATCACTCATTTTGTGTCTGGGTTAAAAAAGAAGCATGAATAAAAGGAGATATAAAATAAAATCCTCGAGCTGAAAACTGATTTAAACCCTTTCCGTTTGACCTCATATTAAGTGAATGGGAATGTAATCCTGAGTCTTCTTTGTCACACTGCTTGCATGCAGAAAACTCAAAAGAGGCTGAAATAATACTGAAAAATTCTGAGTAAAGAACTTTTTGGTGGAGAAGTGCAATAAGAGGATGGGACATTTTTTTTTCTTTTGTCCTGAGTTAAAAATATTTACAATGAGCAAGTCACATTTTCTAATTAAAATGTAATTGTTAGGTTTGTCTGCTGTGAACATATGACATAAAAGCCATTCAGCCTTTCTCCCTTTTTTGTGCATGACATAACTTATTCAGACAGGAATTTTTCTGCTTCTGAACATTTCTTGTTTTGTTTTACTTAGGTCGTGCTTTCCTTTTCACAGAGTTACTATTTAAGATGACAATCCCCTTCGTGTTTAGGGCCAAATCTTCAAATGTATTAAGGTGCCTAACTCCCAACCAATAGGAGTTAGGCACCTAATTACCATCTGAGGATCTGGGCTTTAGTGCTTTCAACTATCTCGTTGGGAAGAATATTAAGGGTATAAAAACAGTGGACAACATGGTGGTGGGGAGTTCTCAGCAGCAGTGATGTTAAACTAATACCATTTCCTTCTCACAAATATGTTGCATTTTCATGGACCTAGTTCTCAAACTTTGGATCTTCCAAGTTACTGCAAGTATCATCTTATCTACAATTTTTCTTCTGCAGTGCAACAAGATAAAAAGCACAAAGATGAACCCAGTTCTTTAAAAGTGGAGGCATTTTCCTTATTTCTCCTCTGGCTGAGTTAACTGATCTTCTGAATAGTTAAGGCTCCATCTGACTACTGAGCAGGTCACATTTAAAATAGTCTGTAATTGACAAATTGTCATACTTTGTGGTTTGTGTTCTCATTCATTCATCCATCTGCAAGGAAGATTGGATTAGGTAGAACAGACTCTGCTGGTTTGAACTGCTCCTTTGTTTGGTAGAAAAAAGTGCTCATTTCTCAAACATCGTTGTTTACTGTCATTCAAAGGGGATGTGCAGCAGCCCTTGGGTTCAGATTACTGGCATATAAAAGTCTTCAAAATCACCACAGTGATGCAGAGTGTAGGGGTACAGTTTAATACCTCTGAATGGCTTAATTTCAGCTAAGGGAGAAATGGAAGGAAAGGAAGCGTGGATCGGTGATTAAAAAAGACATGGTTGACTTCAGAGCCGCATCTTTAATTCAGTGGCATAATATTCCTGTCAGAAGTCAAACCTATGGGGTTACACCCAGCACTAATTTTTCTTATTTAATGTTTCTTAATGAAACAAATGAAGTGAGAAATTATGTAGCCAAGTGTAGCTAACGCCCTCTAGAGTGGAATTAGGCCAAACAGGCTCTGAACAGGTTGATTTCCCCCTCAAACAACCTCACGTGCAGTGTAGCTGTGAAAGCTGATGAAACAATCCCAAGACAATGACCCATCAATCAATTTCAGACTGTTCGGTTCTGAACTCCTGGCCCATCCATTCAGTGTAACCTGCACTCTTGAGGGTGTTTTGATTGTACCTACAGACCTCTGTGTATGCCCTTTGCTAACATCCATGTGGATAGCCTCTAGTTTTCTGTGTAGTCTGTTCTTTCTTGGCATTAAGCGAGGATTGGTTAATTGACAAAAGAAATACCCAGGGTATCAATCACAATATAACATAATTACAAACTGAAACAGTTAATCAAATCTAAATATTAATATTAGATTGGTGTCGTCTTTACCACATTCCTTTCCATTCTGTATTAAGCATAATTATTAGGAAATTTCACCATTCCAGCGTGGAATCTTCAGTGCACTTCTGGTTGCCCCATCGCATGCCAACAAAAAAAATAAAACAAAACAAAAAACTATTAGAAATGAAAAAGCTGCAAAGAAGGGCGACAAAAATGATTAGGTGAATGGAACAGCTTCCACACGAGGAGAGCGTAAAAAGGGATTGGTCACTTTAGATAAGAGACAACGAAGGGGCAATATGATAGAGGTCTATAAAATCATATACGTCATGGAGAAAGAACAGGGAACTGTTATGTGAAAGGGTAAACACAAAAATGAGAAATTAATAGGCGGCATGTTTAAAACAAACAGAAGTACTACTTTACACAGTGCACAGTCAACCTGTAAAACTTGTTGCCATGGGATGTTATGAAGACCAAAAGTATAATGGGTTCAAACAAGAATTAAGTTCCTGGAAGACAGATTTGTCAATGGCTATTAGGTGAGATGGGATGTCCCTAAACCACCAGGACTAAATGATGGGATGGATCACTCACTGATAGAAACCCATGACTCTGGTTTATGAAAGAACTGACTGTACAGCTTTAATCAAAGGATAGGAAAGGGCAGCGGAGGGTGGGGGAGGGGTGGGAAATCATAACTGTGTCATAAAACTGATCAGTTGAAAAGTGCAGACATCAAGACGCACAAGGAATTTTGGGGGGTATTGGAAGGGATATGAGATGGAATTACTCAAAGGAAAAGTTTGGCTGCGTATCAGGCGAATCTCCTAATGGTGTGATCTATTCAACTACAGAAGTTTTCAAAGAGACTTGATAGCCGTTTGACTCTAGTGGCTGAAATATTGAACAGCACCACACTTTTGAATATAGTGTCATAGACATGCATTGTCAGGGGTATGGACTACATGACCCAATAGGTGTAACCATTTCTAATTTTTTGTGATGGGCGGGGTAGGGGGAGGGAAGAGGAGGAAATCTTCATGGGGTAGTAATCTCAAATTGTTCGGTGGCACCTGTCCTTTCTACTCTATTTAGAAATGTATAATAGCCTGTTGATTTTCTTAGTCAGAGATTACTCAGAGTATATATCTAATAACTGTAGTCATGGGAACCAGTCTCTCTTTTGCCACAGTAGCATTCTGAATGCACTCGGCTATTGCAATAAGCTAATCAGTGAATTACAGGGGATCTCCTGTTGTGGTATTTAAATTGGCTTGGTGAGAACAGTAACATCTCCAGGTAGTCACTGATGTAAAACAATGCTGTTCTCCCCCACACCTCTCAGAAACCAGGGCTTCCATACTGTTTGTCAGCGAACATAAGAGGGAACCACATCCAAAACTTTACTCAACTGAATCACTTGGAGTCAGGTCACCGCAGCTCAGTATTGGTCAGCCTGATAAGCAGTAGTGTCAGCACACCAGCAGCCTATGCATAAAGCTGGCGTCTCACCAGTAGGGTGGCCAGACACCCGCCCCCCCCTGCAAAACACAAGACCAACTACTTCAGTGACGCTCACTTTTACTAAGTACATCAGCTCAGTGAAAATCCTCTTCAGGTCTCCTCATGAAACAAGGGTTATAATCCAATTACAGATGTGCTAAACTGTTTCTCCCTCATGTCAAGAGTGGGTGAGCATTTGCATTTGCAGGTTCTCAAGCCTGACTGCACAGCATGTACCCGTCACAGCTCTGTACTTTTTATAACCTGAAAAAAACTGTTTATGCTTTCAAAGCCAATTAGCAGTCAGAGGCTGCCTGGAATGCAGAGCCAGGAAAGCAAAAGAGCTCTTCCCATCTGCACTGGGGGGTCCCAGGCCTTCTGCTTGAATGAGTAGTCGTCACCTTTGTGGATACAGATTCAATATCCAAGGACTATTACTACTAGTCTAAATATTGCTCTCTTTACCTCAGGGATACGTACTGCCACTCATTACCATGATATTTCAGCACCTGATTTTCAGGGGACCTGGGTTCAACTCCCAACTTTGTCATAGCCCTTGACCTTGGGCAAGTCATTTCATTTCTTTGTGCCTCAGTTTCCCATCAAAGTGGAGATGGTGGTAGTAATTCCCTTCTCCTGTCTATTTAGGAGCTATTCTGATTTCACCAGCTGAGGCTATGGCCCATTATTTGTTAGTGGCATAAATGCATCCTGAGATGTGATAATGAGGAGTAATTCAAAAAATAATTAATAAATACAACTAGAAATGAGGGTGAATGGGGGAAGCCAATCAGATTCAGATTTGAGCTTTGCCTACTTCAGGCAAACTAATTCCATAATGTTCTGGGCTCAAATCTAGTGTTCCAGGGTTGGGTTGGAAGGGGACCATCTCTGGTCACTTATATGTTCCTTTCTCCTAGAAGAATCCTAAAGCTTTTTTACAGACTGTGCATAGTAGTTTGCTTTCCTATTCCTTCTTATTGGATGGAGATCTAAGACAAGAAAACTTTCCTATCTATGATATTTTTTTCCATAGCTGCTTTTTACATAAATGCATTGCTTCAAGATATTTAAAGGTCAGCTCTAACATGCTATGAACAGAAGGCAACACAATGAGTATTTTCTTTTATTGCTCAAGGATTGTTCTTTATTCTCAAGATATTCAAAACAAAAACTGTTAAATTAGTTTCCAAAATGGAAAAGGAAATGTCAGAAAGCCCTGAACCTCCCTGACTGACTGAAATGATTTTTTAGAGGGAATAATGACTGTAGTTTCAACAGGAAAAAACCCACTGAAGGAAATGCATGTTTTTTGTTCAGTTCAGACTCTTTTACAGACAAAGACGTTTGAAGTCTGAACTGTCGAGCTTCTTTGGCAGTGATTATCCCTCAACAGTACTTCATTCGGCCGTGTGTGGGATTTCCTTTTCACTTCCGCTCCAAGCTTTCTCGTATGCAGCTCTCTCAAACAGAAGCCTTTTCTCAAACCCCCAAGAATCTGAAGTTTCCTTGTAGAAAAGGAAGTTTCCCTTTTATTGTGACTTGTTTCAGACATATTCAGACCAATCCAGCCTGTGCAAACACACACACACACACACACACACACAGCTTTAAATTAGCATTTCTGAACAATCTGGGTTTCTTTTGCCAGTGCTGAGACTTGACAGTTCAGTTCCCTGAGTGAAATATTCACGTCTATTTCTGGCTTGATTTTCAGACATGCTGAGCACCTTCACCTCCCTTGGAGTTCAAGAGCTGTGATTGCTCAGGGCCTCTGACAATTAGGTCATTAAAATTTATGCAGAGAGTAGAGAGAACAATGGAAGAGAGGAGTTCTGTTTTTTCCAAACACACATGTTTATATAATTTTAGAAAGAAAAAGTTAAGTGACTAAGGAAATTGGGTCTTAAAGTTCATGTTTAGAGAAGGGGCAGAACTATACATTTCAAAGGTAAATCCAAAGTGCAAAAATGTTTGAATTCAGGATTTCTATCTGTATCTATCTAGGCTCTGACATGGCATCTGGTGCTTAAGTTTTGTGATGCTAAGTGTCACCAGGCCTAACTATTACATGCCCAGAAAATCACTGGGATTCACAATGCTTAGGCGTTCAAATGTCCCATATAACGAATGCAGGGAGATACGCGCCTATATTCATACTAGGGAGCTTCCCACCTATATACGTAACCAGTGGACCAGTAGGCTACGCTGTTTTAAAAGATGGGCATCTGGAAAACGCAATACAGAATTGGGAGTTTTCAGTAAATTTTAACTGCTCTGGAGATCTGGGTTCTAATCCCAGCTCTGCCTCTGATCTGCTGTGTGACCTTGGCCAAATCACTTCAACTCTCTGCCTCTGTTTTCCTTTCCATTCTTCATCTGTCATCTATTTAGATTGTAAGCTCTTCAGGACTCTTAGTATGTGTTTGTACAGCACCTGGCATAGTGGGCTTCCAGTCAGGCTGTTAAATATTTGACTTACCTCCCATTTTAAAGTGATAGAAGCTTCTAAATTCAGAGCAGGGAGCTGACTTATGCAAAGTAAGAGCTATCCTGGGCCTTCACTCATTCTCTAAACTGATCACAAATCTTTTTTGCTGGGGGAAGGGATCAGTAAATCTGTCTTCTTGCAAAGGCCTCTGATGCTGCCACTTCTTTTGTCTCCTGGACGATATTCTTTGGGCTGACCAGAGTCCAGAGAAGTCAATGGAATTCTTTCCACTGATTTTAACAGGTTAGGAATCAGACCCTTTCTAAGCAAATCTATACACATAAAATAAAAACTCTTCCCTCCTTCTCCTTATCCACTCTTGATGATTCTTGGAAAAACCTGACTCAATTCTTTGCTAAGAATTTAACTGGTTTGGTTCATTCTTTTTAATCATGATTCTCGGGTCCCTGTCCACCTAGATTGTAGCCAGGTCACAGAAATTTACTAAAATTCCTAGAGCAGATCTTTCAGAAAAACATTCAACCTTGAATTAAATAGCCTTGGTAAATGGGACAATTTATCAAGGGAGGTGGTGGATTCTCCATCATTCACATTTTTTAAATCAAGAAGACCTTAAATCTGGAAGACCTGAAGAACAGCTCTGTGTAAGTTCAAAAACTCATTTCTTTCACCAACAGCAGTTGGTCTAATAAATGATATTACCTTTTCCACCATCTCTCTAAAATATCCTGGGACCGATACAGCTGCACCAACACTGCAAACAAGTTATTTTTATCACCTCTTTTTTCTTTTATGGTAGACATGCATTTTCACACGGGTGGTGCTGTGGTTTGAACCAATACCTGAGTATCTTACCTTTAGATGTTTGCTTCATCTTCAAGTATCACACGTCCAATGCTGCCCACTCACTCTACCCACCTGTATATGGGTTTTGAAAACCAGCCTCAGTCAAGTAAACAAAACAGGGTTGTATATCTTCAGCCTCCTTCCACCTACAGCTATCTGCTACAAAAGGGGCAACTGTCATTGATTCAAGTGAGCAGTGATGTGCTGGGTGCTTGATAATAAAGTCTCTGTGGTACCATGATTGCAGGGTTTCCCATTAAAATCTGGAAGTTCTATGCCTTCTCCAAGAAAGTAATTGAAATACGACCACCCGATCTTGCAGTGTAAACCACTCTAAATTGTCGATCTGGATTGTAGGATCAGGAAACAGGAGAAAGGGTTTCTGTGGTGTCAATGGCGGTTTCTTGAAGCACAACTCAGTATCTTCTAGTGTCAGTTAAGAGTTGCTCCTGCATTGGAGAGAGCTGATGGAGAGGTCAAAGAAAAAGACCATATTGAATTCTTTCAAATAGAAAAGAGATGGTCAGGATTATACTTCTCTTTGCTTTAAAACTAGGCTCCAACAGATGTGTGCTAATCCCTCAAAAATAACTTGGTTTCTTAACAAACAAACTCTGGAATCTGTCACGCATGACCACAGCTGCTAATAGAAAGGCAATTCAATCCGAAGCCCACCAAAATCAACTAAAATCTTTCCATTGACTTCAGTGGTCTCTGGATCAGTCCCAAAGTGAGCTGGAAAACCCGAACGCTTCTACATATGTCTTAATGCACATAACAATTTGTGTGTGCGTGAGACTTGAAATGCCAAATTACTGGTTTCTAAAAAATACAATACAAGAGATTTAGACTGACATAAGTGGTAGTGTAGACATAGCCTCAGTTTCTGTTTGCTAAATTACTAGCCATTTAAATGATTCACCCAATCTCAGGTACTGCAGCACTTTTCTCTAGTAGTAGAAGATATTCTGTAGTAGCATGGGAATTGACTGTCTGACCCAATAATTCTTTCTAGATTCTGTGACAGCAGAAAGTGCTTCCAGACACGATAGTCTCCTTTTTAAAAAAATTATCTATATTCAAATTTTAAGCATGTGTGCTTAAGTACTGTCTTGGCTGGCAACATCTTAGCGAATCTTTGAAGTATAGTAGAAGGCTGATAGAAAATTGGAGGTTGAAATCAAATTGCATGAGTCTATGCAATCTAATAAGTGCTTAAAACATTTGACAGATGGGGAAAGTGAAGCACAGGGAGGTCTATGACACATCACTGCAGATCTATGACAGAGCCAAGGACTGAACTCGAAGCTACCAACTCCCAGCCTAGGGCCATAACCCCAAGAACATCTTTCCTCTAAGTTTAGTTTTTCAAAAAGTTAATATTTTAAAGCTGGTCGGGACTTTTCTTTCAGAATGATTTTCCAACAGAAAATGCAGCTTCTGCAAAATCTAAATTTTCACTAAGAAAAAACTGATTTTGTTGAAAAGTCAATTTTCCGTTGGGGAAAATAAAAAAATGAAACATTTCCATTTGAGCTGGTATAACTTGAATCAGAATATTTAGGTTTTTTTAACTGCCCCAAAATGTTTTGGATCAAATCAGTTCAAGACATTAAAGTAATATTCCCTGTCAGGGCATTATCTTATGGGGGTTGTAGTTTGTGCTCCCTAGCTCTCCTATTGGCCAAGCTCCCTAAAGGATTACATCACCAAAATGCAATGGAGATTTCCCTCGGACAGAGCTGCGTGGTGCATCAAAGAAGTCACAGCACTCTGGGTATTTTACAGGAGTTGTAATCTGACCTGGAATCCTGACCCTTAGAGGAGAATGGAGGCATCAGAGTCCTGAACTACAACTCCCATGATGCAATGTTCCACTGTGGGAAAATACCACTTAATATTAAGCTGACTTGAAACAAAGCATTTCAGGTCAGTTCACTAAACCACAATGAAATATTTTGATTTGAGGAATGTTTGAATGGTTAGCTTCATTTGAAAATGTCAGAATGTTTTATTTTGACATTAACAAATGGAATTCTTTCCAAATTTCTTGTTTTTGTGGGGAAAAAAAAAACACAACTTAAATGCCAACATTGCATCCCAATTTAGGGTGAAAACAAATGTTGGAATTTCATGTACACAGAAATTCTGAATTGTTTGGCTTGGTCAGACTTACATAATTAAAAGAATAGAGTCAGAAAAACCTTTGTACCCCACAGCATTCAGAGTACATTCAAGTTTCGAAATACCTCCAGTTCATTGAAGTCTTCCAGTCTCTGCCCATCTGCAGTATAAAGTTGACTCTTAGATTCTGGAAGGAGCAAAATCAGTGACACTAATGAACTCGAGCTCCAGTACAAGTTTTCAGAGTGGACACATTTCAGTGAGCTTCTAAGAGCCCTCCTGTGCGTGAATCACTATGCTAGCTTCAGCAGGG
The DNA here is from genome assembly GCA_007922305.1 of Dermatemys mawii. NCBI lineage: Eukaryota > Metazoa > Chordata > Testudines > Dermatemydidae > Dermatemys > Dermatemys mawii. Next base: position 1,835,362 of record ML677383.1, read on the forward strand.
AGATAACCTTCTTTGTTGCAAAATCTTGGGTACCAAAAGTAGCCACATGAGTTTCCGTCCCAACCAACTGTGAAGGCTCCCAGTTGGGTCCTTGCAGACTGGGATCGGCTGAGCTTTGGGGAGAGAGATGAGGAGGCTTGCCATATGTGTCAGTTGTTCTCTTAACCAAAGCCTGGGGGACGACCCTTGCAATATAAACAGTGTTGTAACCTTCACAGCTCTCTCTTTTAAAATCACAGCATAGCTTCCAATTGGCAGGCTGCCTCTACTGTTCCTGGCTCACAGACCTTGCTGACTGGGTACCAAATCTCCACCTCGCTGCCAAGGCAGTTGGCCCAGTTAGCCTCAGAACTTTACAGGGGATAAAAAGCAATGATGAAACAAGGCAAGTTCCAAGAAATCTGATGTACTGTACCTTAAAGCTACAGCCTCTCTTCATATAAAGGAATGAGATTTTAAGAAACCACCTTCTAAGCGGAAATGAAGAGAAGATTGTTTTTGTAATAAGGTGGCCAATGAAATGCAGGCAACTACGCCACTGTTTCCCAAAATGTGGGGTGAAAACCAAAGAACGAATGGGAAGCTATAGAAGGCAGAGCATGTCGATTAAAATGTGTAGGCCTTTAACAACAGATGATGGGGCTGGACAAGAGAAGGAGTCGTCATGACTGACAACGAGGAGTCTGGTAGCACCTTAAAGGCTAACAAATTTATTTGGGCATAAGCTTTCATGGGTTAAAAAACCCATCCACAAAAGTTTAGCAGATTTATTTGGGCATAGTCTTTAAGGTGCTACCGGACTCCTCATTGTTTTTGTGGCTACAGACTAACACGGCTACCTTTCTGATTATGACTGATTTCATTTTTCTGAATGAGGGGCTCAGCTTATAAAGGTTTGGGAAATGTTGCCCTAGACTGAACCCCCTATGACATGGTCAGAGAAATGGGTTATTGCTACAGTAAAAGGAAGCCAAAAAAATTGCTGTGGATTTATACTCAAGAGAGTAAGAGAAAGTTTTATGCCCAAATTGCATCTGTCTAAAGATCATCTCTGGAATTTACATATGTTCCCAATACATAAAAAACATCACTGATGTTCATTGTTCCTGTTCAGTCTATTGTCTTCCTGTTCAGTCTATTGTCTGCCTAGAGCAAAGCACTTGACTGCTTTGTACTAAGTTGAAATGTTTAGCAGAGTAGGGCCTTTAGACAGAAAAGTGGAAATAATAAGTTTCTATGTTTTTTAATTCTTTCTAAGAACCTGCCTGAAGAGCTGGTTTAGTGGGATAAAAAAAAATGGAATAGTTTTGAGCTGCCCTAAACTCTCCAGTGCAAATCACTGAAGCCACTAAAGACTGATCATATCAGCTTAGCTCTAAGCAACTCAGTCAGCTTCTGGTCTGAGTTTAGCATTTCTGTTAACAGACTTTAGAACTCAAAAAAACCTCACAGAAAGGCCAGCCTGTGTCTCTGAACAGGGGACAAAAATAATTTTGTAGCACAGATCACTTGAGAAGGTGCAGCTCAGCTGAAGTTAGTGCCCGCTTGAATAACAGTCCCATCCCTCAGACCTTTCCCCCTGTGGTTTGTATAATATGGCTTCAGAACCACAGCAGGACATGCATTGACATTGCAACTGCAAAGTAAGTTCTCAAAGAACAATTTGATCCTCCCCAGCTGTTGGTACTCTACAGGCCCTGTCCACACCAAACTTCTGACTTGAGTTCCTTTTAAACTTATTTTTAAAATGACCTCTTACTAATGTGGGGCCAGATTTTCAGCTGATGTAAATTGATACATCACTGGAACTACACCAATTTATACCAACCCAAAGCCCTGCCCTCAGTTTTAATGCTGTGGATACATTTAAATCAAGCTATTAAAATGACCATACCATCTAAAATACAGGTGTTATTAATTGTTTTAGTTAACTACAGCCCAGTGCTGTCCTAAGAGCTTTACAATTCAAATAGAAAGACAGGTTTCTTGTCCAGTGTGGTTGTTAAGAGCACTCAGAAATGAACTAGCTCTTCTCCCACTGAAGTCAATATGAAGTTTGCCACCATCTTCAAAGGGGGTTGATTAGGGCAACTCTGAGCTCTTCTGAAAATTCCACTCTAGCCTTTAATTTACAGGGTGATGTGATGAGTGAGATCACATGCTGTCGGGAGGAGATGGGGTGAGGAAGGATAGAAGGATAAGGGTTACAGCAACAGGATCATACAGTTAATCCATTTAGGTATCTGCACAGTTAGGTGAGTCTATTAAAAACCCCCAAACTTTAAAAAGTAGTATTACTGCTGACTCACTACATGTGACTACTGGGAGCTGGAGTGGAGGAAATTGTTTTAACACTGTCTCACCCCTTCCAGTTTTGCCATTTTAGCCTGATACAACTAAAACCTGGTTTTAGTACAAAGTGAGGACACTCTCAGCAAATCAGTATCAAAGCTGGGAATGCAGCCCCAGCTCATTGGCTCCTAGTCCTGTGCTTTGACCAATGGAAATATTCCCTCTTCTCTCACCTGGCAAGTTAAGACTACAAAACATTTTTCATTGACTAATCCATGTCTTGTAAATATTAGTTATGATGGCACTTTTAAATATAATTTCTAGACTGCAGAGATCCGTGTGTTCAGATTCCTTTCTAATTCATTGATGGTTTTTGTTTTTCCTGGTCTTGTATGTAAGGGAATCATGCCCCATGGAATTACATTACATGGACTTGAAGCTGCTGTTTGGATGGATAAAAACTTTCACCACACTACGGCTGTTCTGTATCTTTCAACCAGCCATTGGAGCTTTCTTCCAGTCCAGAGGAAAATTGGTGTATGGCCATGTTTCAGCTCCTATGCCACCTTCCTCATGATATATGGGACTTTCTTGAAACCAGTAGAGCATCCACAGTAACAAAGGTGGTCTCCAACCTTTTTACACCCAAGGTGTAAAGATCACTTTTTCAATTAAGGGCAACCCAGGATCTACCCTGCTCCTTTCCTGAGGCTCCACCCCTCTCACTCCATCCAGTCCCCCCTCCCCATTGCTCACTCTCACCTTCCCTCCCTCACTGTTCCCCTTCTGAGCTTTCAGACTGGTAGGCTGAGAAAGATGATGGGAATTTTTCTTTCCATTGGGGCTTGAACATCTCACACATGAATGATTGTTTTGAAGACAGTTTGAAGCTTTAGTTACTCATTGCAAACAAATCTGTTTCTCCCCCACATAAGTACAAGTGTGTAATGGGTATTTCACTGCACACACACACACACAGTCTCACACACACAGATCTGCCTTATGTGGGTGAGGTTATAAGCCAGTATGTTTTTCTAACCTTTTGTCCCATCCAAACAACAGATGAGTAACATTTCCATTCTTCACAGTGTGTGGGGGGTAATGGGCAAAGTGCTGCCTAGCAGGCAGGTCAGAGCCTGGGATAGTGAAGGACTTTGAAGTCTAGTTGCTTATTTTCTTTTTTGACTGAGGGGATGTCCACACGTGAACTGCTATAGCAGCAACGGTTCTCCTGTCAGCATAGATAAACCCTCTCCCGGAGAGGAGGTAGCTAGGGCAGTGGAAGAATTCTTCTGTTGACCTAGCAGTGTCTATACCGGAGGTTAGGTCAGCATAGCTCGGTCTTTCAGGGGTGTGGGTTTTTCACACCCCTTTGCCAATGTGTGTTCCCAGCACAGACTAGCCCTTTAAAAATGGAAATTTTTATTGAGCTTGAGTTGAAGAATATTGGGAATATCAGTCTTGAACGATGTGCTGCTAACGTTCACAATTACCACGTATTTCTGGAGACTAGGCTCCTATTTTTGAAAATCTTTATCTCTAAAGTGAGGCATCTGACTCCTTTATTAGGCACCTAAATCATTGGTCTGATTTTCAAACATGCTGATCATCCAGCAGCTCCCAGTTTACATGTATGGATCAGGAGCCTATTTTAAGCATCCATTTTTGAAAATTTTACCCTGGGAGTAAAACAACAGTCCTCTTGCCAGACAGCTGTCAGTTAGCTTCACATCTCCTCCAAACTGAGCTGGGCATTAGTGGTACTACTTGTTACTTATCTGGAGAAACTGAAGAGGTCACATAAAAGAATGCAAAGGACTGTCTGGTCTTGTTTGGCGATTGATATTGGTTTTGCTTTCTTTTTCCTTTCATTTTTGAGAACCGTTTGCTTTCTTTAGCAAGGTGCTTATAAGCATGGAGGCTTTTCCTCTTCTAATCAGGGTAAATGTGTATCAGGGACAGGACTGTGTCATGAAGTAACAGAAGGACTATATAAATAAGAGGTTAATTCTACATTATGCTGTTGAAGAATAAATGCACTGCAAATGAGGGGTTAGAATCTAAGTAGGGCTGCATATTTCTAATCACTAGCAAATTAGAAATATCAAAATGCTCAGTAGTCTCATGACTCTATGAAGAAGTCTGCTGAAGGTCTGGGGCACTTTGGTTGATTCAATTTAAAAAATGCAGTGGACTTTCTATAGTTGGACTTTCCAAAGGATTGCCTGGTGTTACAAAATTTGAAAACGCTATGATGACCTTTGAACTGTCTGAAAATATCTGTCTCTTACACAGACCCTGGAAGCTACTCAACAGGTCTGGCTGAGTTTTACACTGCGCTGGAACTAACAGGGCAAGGACTCTATCCCTTTTCACTCCAGTGTACATGCAACACTCTACAAGCACCCACCAACCAATCACCCCATGGATGTCAGACACTGTGCTTGGGCTCCATGGAGCTTTTTCAACCTATCCAGCCCACTGGCACCATACACAGCCTTCTAACCCCAAGACCATGCCACAACCTTCCCAAACAACAGAGTAAAATATGTGAGTAAATGTACTTAGGCGGCCAGAGACTCTGGAGGATCATACTAGAAAGTTAGGGTAGAAGTCCTTTAAGAAGTCCTCTCCCTGGGTTCTGTTCCATAGACTTGTTAAAATGTGAGCTGCACTTCCCATTTACCATCAACTTGTTTCTAATTTAAATCTAGTAGTTTATTAACAACTTTCCAAGATGTGCCAAAATCAACAGGTGATGTGCTTTTTACTGGGACACACAACATCCTGTCTGACCTGTTACAACTAACTGTAAGATAGTCACTAGATTGATGGCAGTGACATAAGAACCTGATTAGAAAAGCATTTCCAATGTCTATCTATGTATGCTGTCCACACAGCCAGTGGCCCAGCTCTGTTCTGCCACTGTGGATATCTTAGATTGCATAGCCAGCCTGCTCAGTCTTGTGGCTTCAGACATCCTGAATGCTGTTTACTTGACCTGATCAAATTAAGATTTTGCTGCAGTGGGGTTCCAGCCATACTGCCAAAATATACAGGGCCTGATTCTCCTCTCAGTTGCACCAATGTAATTTAGGAGGAACTCCGTGGAGTTTCATAAGTGTGAAATTAATTTAAGTGAAAGGAAAATGTGGTTTAGGAGTAAACTATATCTTATTTAATCATTGACCCTTTGTGACAATCTGGATCCTTATGTTTATGCTTTTTACAAGACTATGATAATTTTTTTAGAAAGTATGCCTTGTCAGGTATCATTTGGAAACTCATAATTTGCTGATCATTGTTGTCCTCATAAAATATGTGTGGCAACATTGTATGTAAAGTTATAAAAATCTATTAGATTGCATTGCTGAGACACGTTCCAGGTTTAGAAAAGCAGGCACAAACCAGTTCCTCAGAGGCAAAAGGCAGACTGATGCCTCAGTCAGGTGTCAACAAAATCAAATGGACTACCACATGGTTAAGCAGACATTTTTTGGCAGGAAAAAGTGTGTGAGTGAGAAATCTACATTTTGGCAAAGAAACAGATGGAGGTTCCCGTCCCCATAGATTTACTGTCTCCTTAATCTCAGCCGGAGACGATTTTCAAAGAAAAAGAGAATTATAATACAGAGAGAAGATGCCCCAAAATATCTTTCCCTTCATCTCTACTCATGGCATTGACAATGTTTGAAGGACAAAGGAAACATCACTGTGCTGGTGAGGATCCTGTCAGAAAGGAATTCAACCTATAAGACTGCTAGAACACATGGTGAGAGACATCTTCGCTTTGAAATCAATTACCTTGTTAAGTTAGGTGTTAGTTGCATTTTTTACCTTTTATATCTTTGTAACCAATTTTGACTTTTTTGCCTCATTTCTTCTAATCACTTCAAATCAATCTTTCTATAGTTAATAACCTTGTTTCATTGTTTTATCTAAACCAGTGTGCTTGGACTGATGTGTTTAACAAACTCCATTTGAGATAACAGGATTTGTGCATATCATTTCTATTAATAAAATGATGGACTTTTTATATGAGGTCTGGGCAGAACAAGATGAACATTTCTGGGGGGGAGTTTGGGACTGGAATTTGCTGATATTGTGTTGCAGTGTAATATGAGAGTGACTGGCCATAGCACTCATATAGTATGAGTAATTGACATGCTGGAAGCTGTGTGAGAGCAGACCAGGAGTGGTTATTCTCACAGTGAAGCAATGTAAAAGGTACCCCTGGTTGGAGAACTGAGGAGGCATAGCTGTTCAACAATTTAGATTGCACCCTGGGGAATGTCACACTTCCCGCCATCTACTTTATACAATATACATGGTGTTGGAGGGAGGTTAGGGCAGAGTTAAGGTTGTTTTTAGTGGCGAGTACCTATGATACTGGCAGACCAGGTGGCAGCTCATGCCAAGATCTACATGTCTCAACTGAACACTGACAAATATAGAGCTGAAATCAGTCTGCCTAAGGTGTGTTAGTATTGTTAAAATAGGTATTGGGTTTAGACGTTATTGAATGCTTGTGAGCTGCTGTATGTACTCATCTCACTTGTAACATCGGTATCCTCTGTTGTGAGGTAATATGTAAGCATTTGTATTATAAGCATCTCTGACTATAAATCACCAGACAGGTGAGAGACCAGTGTGAAGTGATGGGCTCCAACAGAAGGTGATATGCCCTGGCCAAAAAGGAAAGCCCATCAACACTAAACTATTGTGGAATATTAAAGAGGACAAAAGACATTTGTTGTTTTGCCCCTCCTTCCCCTTCTGTGAAGATGAGTCATACAAGTGGATTGCTCCTGTCAGCCATGTTTACATATTTACCACCTTAATGTCAATGTCATTGTAATGTTTATTTTGTGGGGATGGGTTGGACAGTAGTACTTTGAGGTAATATGGTCCCTTTCATTTGAGGATCTCAATGACCATGTAGCCCAGCATTATGCAGAGAGGCGATATGGAATAAATTCAGTATTGCCAACCTCAAGAGATCAAAAATCATGAGTCAGCCCCCCTTCCTCCTGGAAAAAAATCATTAGATTCGTCCCCCCAAGAAATGAGATTTCTTTAAAATCAAATATTATTTTTAGTACGTTTGTTGACCTTAACTCTCCTCTATTCCTCTGCCCTGTGTGTGGTAGTGTGAGGTTAAAAAGTCAACCTTTTATCTGATCCCTCCATCTCTCACCCGATCACTGTCCTCTTCCCTCCTCAGCCTCCCTCCTGCTCCCACATCCCCAGCCTCCTTTTCCTCTGCAACCTGTAAATCTGCCTCCTACTCCTTCCCTCAGCACCCTGCTCTTCCTCACACACCCATTCTGCTGCTCCTCATAGTCCCATGTCCTCTCTAACCCCCTGAACCATAGTATGGCAGCCATTTCGTTTGTGGAGGACTTCAATCTCCTTTAAAACAGTGGGAGGAAGGAGCCAACTTTTATTAAGGGCAGCATTACTCCCACATGCGGAGCATGAAATTATGGCCATTTTGCTGGCTTCAGCCCCACTTACAGTAAGAGGTGATGGGGCCATTTTGAATTAGGGAAAACTTGGTCTTTTTAAACACTTCTGCCCCCACCTCCATGCCCATACACAATTACTACAGTCACGATAAAACTGAGAGTTGGCAATACTCTATCTTGCCCCCATGATAAATTTCTTCCTGACCTCCAATAATTAAAACTGGTCAGGTCACACACTAACCCAGTGGCAGAGTCTGTAATAACCCGCCTACTCTCGTGATGGTGAGCCTCTTGCTTTTACCATTAGGCATATTCCTTGATGAGTGTGGCATGGAAATACATTTAGTTAAGTGTGGTATTTCCATGCCACACTCATTAAGTGTGGAAATACCACACTCGTTAAGTGTGGCATTTCCATGCTACACTTAACGAGCATGGCATGGAAATACATTTTAATACTGTAACTGACCTGATTTGGTGAAAAAATTCACTGTCACTGACAAAGAATTACTGTTACCCCGCCAGCCAGCCAACCACTCCTCCCTTCACCTATGATTCCAATGAGGGCTTCATTGTGAACATATCAGTGTTTAGTCTTATCTTTAGACAGGCTTATCATACAGCATCAGTCATTGCTATAAGTGCAAAGATTCTGAACACCCCTCCTCCCCAACTGTTGTCAGTGGTTGTGGTAAAAGGTGTCCCTTCAGTTCTTGTTCCATGTTGCTGAAAATAAAACCAGATTCTTATAAGTCTGTCTAGTCGATGTTTATTTATAACTGCACGAGAATAGCCTCTCCTGGCTACAAACTGTATAGTAATGAATATTGGCTATGCTTTGGTGAATTTTCTGCTGAAGTGGAAGGCTATTTATTCCACCTAGTGATGGCCGAACCTTGAGTTTCAGTGTTTGGATTCAAATTGCAAGCTTATGAAAATGACCACATCTTTGGAGCCCCCTTCCACCATCTCCCAACCCATAAAATCCTTCCTTATGTAAGCAGGGTCTGAATGAACTCTCCCTGACAGCTACTTCAGGATCGGTAGAGACTTCAGGAGCAATCTGTATTTACTTGAAGACACCAACTCTTCATAGGTGCCAGGAGTTGTGTAGCTCCAAGTGATCAGCTTTCACTGTTGTTGGGCTACAAATCACTTTAATATTGAATGCGGGGGCAGTGAAATGCTGTTATCATGTTGTTATCTTCATTGTATGAATAAAAGGGAGCAGAACGGTGCTTAACATGTCCCAAATGAGGAGGCCACTCTCAGCTGAAAGGACCTTGTTAAGCCAGGGGCTCGAATGCCAGAGCCCGTGAAAGTAAGAGGTATGGGGACAGGTGTCCCAGCCAGGAAGTATGAATGCTCCCTAAAGGTCCCTGGGCTGGCTTAACCTGTTCCACCCCATCGTTCAAAGATAGAGCTAAACAGGCTTCATTAGGAGCCTTTGTTGTTTTTAAAGTGCTCAAATGAGAGCTGAAATCACTTGTGATGGGGCAATGTTTCTGCCCAGCCTGCAAAGAGCTGAAAATCACTGAGACTGACCTGCAGAGGTCACAGAAGACAGGCAGGTGGCAGCAGAAGGTGACTGATAGTTGGCTGGCAAATGAGCCGCTGGTGAGTCGGCCCATGGAATGAGTGGCTGCGGTGCAGCCAGCCAGAGCGAGCACTCAGATGGCGGAGCAAGCAAGGTGCCTTCTTTCCCGCGTGGGAGGTGAACTGACACATCTGCACCTCTGAACCGTGGGTCCTCACTGACCAAGGATAAACACTGTGAGTGGAGTATGGTGAGGAAGCAGAAGGGGGCACAGGAAAGGAACTTTTAGTTGTAGAACTCAAGTACATGAGGCAAAAGGCACTGCTCCGCATGCTCTGGAGTGGGTTTCCTGCTCACAGTTTTATGTTTATGAATCCTGCTTACAGCATTTTCCCTAATTAATGTTGGGTGAGTTCTCTTCTTTAATTAAAAGTTTATTTTCTACATTCAGATTCTGTGCTTGTGAGTGGGGAAATATTGCATCTCAGAGGCACCCAGGGTAGTGTGTAACTTTCACACGTTACTGGGTGGGTGCTCGAGCCAGTTCTGTGGTGTTGAGAGGAACCCCTAGATATTGAACCTGGCCCTGGTTGTTGATGGCTCCCACCTGGCAAAAGGGTTACACTTAGAAGTTCCCATTTTCCCCTAACAGATCCTGAAACCCTCCAAACAACCTAATCATCACGAAAGAGACTGACTTACTTCCAAAACTGGCCAAAGTCCAGGAAGAGATAAAGTGTTTTATTGAATTTCGTCCTTATGCTGGATGAAAATGAGGTGGGGGGATGTTTTCCTATTGCCATTTTCATATCTTTCTTCTGTGAAGCATCACTTGGAACTGTAGCTGGGTGGAAAACAGGCTGGTATTATCAAAAACACGTCACCCCAGTTGCTTGATCCAAATTCCGACCAAACACTTTGTCTGAATTTTCTGACCAGCTCTAATAGGGGCACTTTTGTTTGATCTTCACTGCTCCCTTTCATTAAGTCTAAAAGTTCAGATGTATCTGTGAATTTTGAATATGCATTGCGGTCCATTAGGATATTTCTTTCAGTTTGTGCTGTCCGATTACCGTTGATCCATCCTTTGTTTTGTGCGTACAGGAAAAAAAAAAAGGAAGGGTTGGCTGCTAAGCATTAAAGGGCTTTGCACATTAGTCACCTTTTTTCACTTCTGCAACTCCTTTAGATTTGTACTCTGACCACAGTGAGTGGAGGAAACTGCTAAACTTTTTGAGTGTGTTGGGTTTTCCTGTTCTAAGCAGGTCTGAAAGTCATTAGCTTGTGAAGCAATAAAACCACAATAGTAAAAACCAGATACTCATTACACTGGAAAATAAGTACTGCCTCTTACAGATTGGCTCAAAGAAAGTGTTACGCTTTTTGAGGGGGGTTGTTTTTTTGTTTTGGTTTTTTTTAGTACTATATGATTATGTGAACGCTACAAAGATCAGGTCAGTTGTACTCACAAAAGTCATCTTAGTATAACATGCTTCCACTTTCATACATCATGAAGATCTTAAATTTAGCAAGAAAAAGAATAGAAATGGTTTGAAACTTTATAATGGGACAAGAGATAGCAAGATGGGTCTAATTAATTTTTTATAATAAAATGCTGTAGACCCAGATTAACTTTCTGTTCAATTCTTCTATTATATTTAGCCTGTCCTGCCTTGCAATTGCAATTGCTTTGTGAAACTGACATAAGATTTAGTGAGACAAGGTGGGTGAAGTAATATCTTTTATTGGACCAACTTCTGTTGGTGAAGGAGACAAGCTTTCGAGCTACACAGAGTTCTTTTTTCAGTTCACAGCTCTTTGTAGCTCGAAAGCTTGTTTCTTTTACCAACAAAAGTTGTTCCAATAAAATATATTATCTCACCCACCTTGTCTCTCTAATATCCTGGGATCAAAACAGCTACAAGAAGACTGACTAAAGGTTTGTCTGGTTTTGGTGAAGGTTATGCAAGTGGCACAGCAATGGGTTTTGATGTAACTTACAGATCCAGAGCCAAGCAAAATGCTCACAATGAAGGTCAAAACTATGCAACTTTTACCTGACTTCCATTTTATGATCCAAATATTTGACTCAAACCTCAGATTTGCTTGTTTTGATGCAAAACAATGTGACACTCATGTTTTTGCCATGAAACCATGTTTATTTGGTGCAAAACTTGGTGATTTTGACTGCACTTCACACTGAGTTAGGTACTGTCTGCAAATCCATGTGGCTTTGGTTCAGAGGGAATGTTCTTGCAAACTACTATAATGTAAAACCTTCACGTTGCATGGATTTTGAATTAGTGTGTTCTTTCAGCAACAATAAAATCCAGACACCTACCCCAGCCCGCTCTGCTTGCTCTAGCGATGGTCATACAATGCCATAAAAGGCCAGGTTATGGTGACCTCTAGTCACTTCTTCACTGATGTCTAATGTGGAAAGTGTACTGCTAAAAAATTGAAGAGGGCTAAATCACATTTCAGAAGCATGTTTTCTGTCCTACTGCTTCTATTCAATTTGGTTAACATTGCTTTGTTTATATTAATCACTGAGAAGATGGAGAGGTCCTACAATATTATAAGTACACCAAGTGAAGATTGTGTACTTGACTCTTGCATTTCCATTAACTAAACTATAGGCTGGTCCACTTTCCATTTCACACCTTCATAAAGTAGTAGATTTGGCTGATCAAGTGATGTCAGATTTGCTTTGTGAGAGCTTCATTTGTGTAAGTAAAATATCTGCTGTGATGCAAAATCTAAAGGAGAAGAAAGTCTGAACGCTTTGGTGCAAAAGGCTGAAAAGTAAAAGTGAAGATACTGAGATAATGTGCTATATATATAGGATGTGATTGTAACTAACAGATTTAACCCCACAGAAAATGTAACACACCACCCACACAAACGGGGTAGTGCTAATACTTTTAGGCATGTGATTTTTAATTAACTGCACACAAACAACTTGCAGGGTGTTGACAAGTTCTAATATAGCCTCTGATCATGCATCAGTTCCTCAGCACTAGTGACTCTCCCTCCACCTAAGCGCAGGCCAAATTGTGATCCAGCATCTGCAGCCCCACCAGGAAGTAAGAGTGTAATGCACCCCTGAACTACTTAGAGTAGATCTTTGCTGCATTGTTAACCCAGGTACTTGGCAGCCATGTTAGTTGAGCCTTGATGTGAGTGTCCCCCCAGCAAAGCCCTTTCGGCGTTACAATGTCCTCACTGTGTTGGCACTCGCCCATAATGTGTCTTGCATATCCTGTGGTTCTTTGTTCTGAGACACTCTAGGATTCTTTCCCTGTCAGTTGTGAAAGAACTTGTCTGCCCTTCAAAGGGAATTGTGGGAAAGGCTCTGGAAGTCTATTAGCAGCTGAGTGACTTTTTTTTTTTTTAACCTGCATCTGCCCTGCAGCGTGGCTGTTTTCCAGTCAAAGTTAAATTATAGCTGGGGCTTAACCTCTACGTTGAGACATGTAAACTAGCCCATACTTAAAGCACCTCCAAACCTGGGTCAAAGGTTTTTCTCCGTGTGGATTGTTGGAGAGTGGGGGGTGGGTGCTGGACTGAACCAAGGCAGAAGTCCAGTTGACTGTACAGTGAAGAGCTACCCATCCACATTAGGGCTTCCAATTTTGGTTGGACGTATTCTTGGAGGTTTCATCCCAACATCATTTTTAATTAAAGATTTAATCTTTAATTCCTGGAGATTTCAGCACTCTCCTGGAGGGTTGGAAACCCTATTAGATCTGTCACTCCTACTGTGAATAATTGTGTGAGGGAGGAGAGGAGCCCCTGCTTGGTTGCTATGTCCCTCCCTCTCTTACGCATGTGGTTGCGATGAGGAAGGCAGGCAATGGGTGAAGTCTTGATTCCCTTCTCCTTTAACGCTAAGCTGTGTGGTGCACTGGGGGATATTTGCTGAGCCATGTGTAGGCCAAGCACAGAATACTACTACTTCCCTCCATGCCTGCCTAGAGAAAAAGGATTGTGAGTCTTGAAATCACAGTCTGTTTCTTGGTCTGTTCCTGGGACAGCACAACCATGTGTGTGTGTGACATGAAGGTCATGTCAAAGCCAGAACTTAGCCCTGTGTGATCAGAATGTGTAATCTGTGCCTGTTTGATGAGGTTCTCTGTCTCCCTCTAGTGGCACCTAGCCCAGCTAGAGCTCAATGAGTCTGCTACAGCTATAGCTAAGAGTCATGTTGCTTTTAGCTCATGCAGTAGAGGTTCATACGCTAAGCTTTAGTAGTCCCAAGTTCAATCCTGCCGACTGGGGATTGTCAGTGTTATAAAGGCCCATCTGAAAGTGCAACCATACAGGTAATGATATCCTAAAACCTTCATTTCACAAGCTAGTGGTGACACACTTGTGTTGCAGTAACACAGCATTTCATTACGTTCCCAACATTATGCCTTATTTTGAGCAATCTGTAATAGTGAAATTAAACATTGCCATTGTAACCTACAGGATGAACAAGAGCTGCTACATGAAACACTGAGAAATAAAAACTGGGGGCCTGATCTCAGACCCTTTTCAGGCAAGTCATCCTTCCCCACACTAATTGTTCACTGGATTATTCATCAGCTGAAGTATGTTAAACATATATTAGTGAGGTCTTGTCTAGACCACGATTTGTGGTCAAGTTATAGTTCAGTTTTTCCCTCTAGCTCAGCTCTTACTAACCCTGTATTGGTATTTTTAAGTCCCTCCTTTTTTTTATGAGTAGCATTTTAGACCATGCTAAGTAACTCAGGAGGAGGCTTTGTTTGCCATATCAAAGAAAAAATTATGAAGTGAATTAGGCCATGTCTACACTTACAAGTTTACAGCGGCACAGCTGTACTGATACCGATGCGAGAGAGCTCTCCTGAAGACATAATAAAACCAGCTAAATGAGCACCAGTAGCTATGCATGTGAGCACTTATGCCAGAAAACTTATTTCACTCGGGGTGTGTGTGTTTTTCCTCACTCCTGTGCAACAAGTTTTGCCAACATAAGTGCAAGTGTAGATGTGGCCTAATTCTTTAAATACCTATGTAACCCACACCTCTCCCTGGTGCAGTGGTCTGTCCCCTCTAGTGGAATCAAGATCACTTAGGCCAGGTCTACACTATCCACTGGATCGATCTATTGGGGATTGATTTATCGCATCTCGTCTAGACGCAATAAGTCTATCCCCAAACGCTCTCCCCATTGACTCTGGAACTCCACTCCTGTGAGAGGCAGGAGTGGAGTCAATGGGGTCAACTTGGCACCATGAGGACTCAGAGGTGAGTTGACCTAAGATACATAGACTTCAGCTACGCTATTCACGTAGCTGAAGTTGTGTATCTTAGGTCGACCTGTCTCCCCCACCCCCACTCTCCAGTGTACACCTGGCCTCAGAGATTAATGAGTCTGCTGCAGCCTTAGCTAAGGGCCATGTGGCTTTTAGCTCATACATTAGAGGCTCATGCATTTAAGTTTGCTAATGATCAGAGTCTGTCAGTGTTACACCTACACAAAGAAGGTTTTAATATTGGGTCTTGTTATGCCCCAACAGCTGGAAGTTAAACTTAAACAAATTCAGACTGTAAATATGGTGCATATGTATAAAAGTGAAAATATTTAACCACTGGAACAGATTACCAAGGACTGTGGTGGAGTCTCCGTCACTTGAAATCTTTGTCAGGTTGGATGTCTTTCTAAAAGATATGGTCCAGCTGAACAAGAAGTTATCAGATTAGTTGCAGGAATTACTGAATGAAATTCTGTGGATTGCATTACGCAGCAGGTTTGACTAGAAGTGCTCCCTTCTAGCCTTAAACTCTGTGAGAGTAAGGACTACCTTCAGTTTGGGTTTGTGGGAACAAAGCTTTGGACCACCAACTAAAGCCTAAGAAACATTCGCTGTGAAGAGGGGAAAAGGCTGAATATGAAGTTACTAAGCAATGCAGATATATCTCAGCATGTCAGAACTCTTCAACCCAAATGCACTGTGGCATTTTCTGTTCCTCTATTTCAATTCAAATATAATTTTCACTAATTTACATTTTCCCCTTAGCTGCTTTTTTCTGCTCTAGTATGGAGAGGATAAGGAGGTTCCCAAATGGCAGAGACAATGGTTGTGGCTCTTATTTCACTTACACCAGTTTCACACACACGTGTAACTCCATCCATTTGCTTCAGAAGAGTTCTCTGACTCCCACCAATGTAGATGACAGACTTGGGCCTGTACACTTAATCTGGTCAAATGGAACTGTGGCCCACAAAAGATAGGGAGCCATTACTTTAAATAGTAGATCAGTGAAGACTCAGCTGTCTGCTCTAGTTTGTTGTGGTGTTGTCGGGCTATTACTCCAGAAAAAAACTGTTACTGCCTTAAAGCGGGTCAAAATCATTTTCTCCTTCCTGGGTCTTATTCTGCGATATTTAATAACAGCAGCCAACAACTCAAAAGGCACAATAAATGTCCAATATTTGCTTTGATACTATCCTAATACTAATGGAAGAGTGATACTGCACATCACAACAAGCACCTTCAAGAACAGCACAGGGACAGTCTCAAAGGCTGGCACCAAAGAAAGCTAGTGCTAGAAGATTGCAATAGCATAGGCTAACTCTGCCTTCTCTCTACCCCTCCTTCATCTAACCTATTACAAGCTGCAAAACTGTTGCAGAGATAATGAGAACTAAAGAATTTATAGCTGCTGTTACACTGGGAGGCAGTGGGTGTTATTAATGGTACCACTTGTGCCCATCTAATTCCAGATAAAACAATCTCCTGTACATCTGCAGAATAAAGAATCTGATGGTGAGTCAGAGACTGGGGGAAAGTAAGTTGTGACTGTTAGTCAAGCACTGAGCCTTATTGTGTAGGACGACTCATATCTCTCTCTGTGAGTGATCCCTGGCATAAATCTGGCCATTGACTGGTTATCTACCAAACACAAAACCAGTCCACACTAGATACATGCAGCTGCCTTTATGCCACTGCTGAGATACAGCACACAGCAGTATGAGATACATCACACAACAGTTATTTATATTGAGTGGGAAGGAGAAAGAACAAATCTCCCTTTATTTTCTTTCTTTTGTCTCTTCCTTTTCCCTTGATACAGCAGGGCTGACGTACTTCTTCATCAAATCTCCGCTCTTCAGCCGGAAGGATCAGACAGTCCATTACCGGGTGCCCTGAAGGGAGTATCCAGGAAGAGTGAAATATGAGGTGTTAAGTATGATGTTGATACTGGGCAAGTGACAAATGGAGCTATGCCAGTTTACACACAGCCTGCCAATGGATCAAATGTGAGGCTATATACTGTACATCAAGTTTGTTATCCACACAACAACCCTGCAGTAGTGGGTGTAAGACTTGGGACCTTTTGACTCCCAAAATACATGCAGACAGAAGAGACTTTCCATGAGTAGGTCTGGCATTAGGGCTTATATGTTGGTGGTCCAGCCACTAGAGGGTAATGTGATCACTTGAGCGTGCCTTGATATTCCACCGGCATTTGTTACAGCAGCATCCTATAGCTGCGTTTAGCTTGGGACTGTCTTCCCTTGCTGTGGTTTCATGTAGCAAGGCCAGGGATTTCAGCATGTCTGTCTCTTAAAGAACCACCGCGCCCCCACCCCCAAAACAAGTCACCATCTCACATTACTACCCTGCTTATCACACAGTTCACATTCATCCCCTCCCCTTTCAGATAGCTGTGTCTTTAAATGGCTAGAGCTGGCAGAGGTCGCTTGACCGGCGGTGCTCCCTCTAGGTCGAGGATGGTCTCTTTCAGAGGTTTTCTTTTTCATGGGTCCTTTAGTAACTGAGGACCACATCTCTTGATGTGTATCTTGAGGGTGCCATTAAAGCATTTCTTTTAAAGCCTTCGTGGTGGTTCTCCTTTGGTGAGTTGGGCATACAGCCCAACTGTTTTGATAAGCGTACATCAGGCATGTCCACACACTGCCCGCTCCACCTTAGCTGGGGTTGGATAATCAGTAGACACAAACTGACCAACCAGTGCTGTTTCAGCACTGTCATTTATGCACTGTGCTGCATTAAATTTCCTGTGAAGTAAGTGTGTGTGTGTGTGTGTGTGTGTGTGTGTGTAAAAAAGGAAAAAAGCTGCCTAAGATGTGTCCCTTTCTCTCTACTGAAGGAGTGGGAAGAGGATCCTTACAATGAACAAGAAGGTAATAAGGCACTAGGGACAAATTTATACACAGCAATTGAAACTCCTCTCTGGACCTCCCAGAGGAAGGCAACTGAGCTCTAGATTCTATAAACAGCCCCCTGTGCATCTCTGGAAAGAGGATCTGAAAAGTCAAAAACACCCTGACCATGCCTATACAAGTAAAAATTACACTGCCCAGAGCCCTGTAAGCAACAGGCTTATTTGAAACACCAGAAGCATATAAATGTAAGTCATGGGAGAACAAGTCAAGACATTCCTTCTCATGTAGATACACATCTGCCTAAGATGCTGTTAGTTTGAGGATTTCACACATTACAACCGTGTCAATATTTGTGTGCTCTACCTGCCGAAAGCTAAACTCAGTAAGGCATTTTAGCCCTTCCATATGCAATTAAAGGATGATTCAAACTGCCTGAGTCAGGGAAAACTCCATGGCGCTGGAGGGATGTATAGACTAGGGCTTAAGAAGGCAACAAAGGCTGGGGAACCCTAGTTCCCAGCCTCACAGATCTCAGATTACTGCAACATCTGGCATCGCCAGCAAAGGGAGAGCCAGTAGGTGTGCTGCATTGACTCACTGCACCTGCTGCATTCAGTGACTTCATCAAGCAGAGACACAGAGCATAGACTCTGCCAGCTGTTTTGCAGAGGGCAAGGTAGCTACACGGTCTTGGGAGAAGTAGCCCCCTTACCAACCTTCCCCCTCTGAACTTTGAGATCTACTGATGAAAGGTGTGATGGATCAGCTAGATATTATTCCTGCCGTGATTGCCCTAACCAATTGCTCTAATTTATTACTGGCTAATTACTCTAACTCATTACTAGGTGGTGGGGAAGGAACACATATGAGAAATGTGACCAGGAGGTCATCTAGTCCAACCCTCTACTCAAAGCAGGACCAATCCCTAACACAGAAAACACGCTTGGAGTCTGCAGAAAGCTGCCACACCACGAGCTCCTCCCAATGGCTACTGAAATCAAATGGGCTGGGAAGCCAGCCAAGGCACCCCCTGTGAGAGCTCTGATGGAAGGATTGCCCGACTCCACTCATTGGTCCAGCTATGCTATTTAACCCAGGAGGCATCACAGAAAGTTTGTCTGAGCAACAAGGTGGTTTCCTGTTGTGGCTCCACCCACGCAGGTTTTGGCTCCTGCGTTACACTTGCCTTTGCTCCTGTTCCTACCAGGCTCCTGATCTGTGCTTGGTCCTTGCCTCTCCTCCTGCCTTTATGCCTTGCCTCCAATTCTCAGTGACCAGGCCTGGGTCCAACTCTATCCTTCAACATCTGGCTTTGGCTTTTGGTATCTAGCCTCGATTCTGGCTCTACTTCTGGCTCTTGTAATGTGCAGTTGAGTGTGGTGCTGACCCTTCGCTTCATTCCTCAACTTGGATACTTGCTCTGCCCACTAGACAATTGCTTCAGCTATTTCAGCAACCCTATTTCTCTAGGCTAGAGCACCTACCACAACGCTACAGTGGCTACCTCTCGGTCCATAACTGGGTTGGGCTAGAGAGGGGTTGAGAAAGCTATTGCCTGGATTTATTCATTTATTTAGATTTATTGACAGTGATGATAAACTCCAGGGGAATTGCAAAATAGGGCATGACTATTACATAGAGCAGCCCCACTACAGCTACAGAACGGGGTGCCCCCCCAGGCTACACCCATAACTTTCAAAAGAGCCTTTCCCTTTTCCATTTCCTCCAATCCACATTGCACTGTCCACAGCACCCTCCCCACCCCAATACAGCTAGAGTCTAGACAGTGTGTAACACCAAGCAAAGCTACCGTATGTTCTTAATTTAGACCCCGGCCATTTTCCTTCTGATTATCAGTCCCCTTTAAGGTGTCTCAAATTAGGCACCCAAAAATCATACAGCACTCTCAAAATTCTTGGTCTGTGTCCTCTTTTTGTTCTGTAAGGGGCTGGCACATTGTGTAAATACAGCACTATACTAATAGCCACAACACAACCACCCAGGTATGTCTACACTGCATTAGAACTCAAGTTAGCAAACCCTGCATTTGTTAACATAGGGTTTTTGCAGCTACATTCATCTGTTGAGGCCCAGGTTAGGAATTGTTGAACTCTGGGCCTCAACCTGGGGCTCCAGCATCTACACTGCATTATGAGGGCCTGAGTCCAACCACCCATATCCCAGACATCCTGGTGCCCTCCCAAAATGTGGCTGTTCTAGTCCTTTGTTCATGGTGCAGTGTGAGAAAATTTGACTGTCCACCAAACTTGAGTGTCCAGAGGACAAAAAAATGTTGGTCTGTGGGATACTTCTGGCGGATTTCCGGAGCATGTGTCCAATGGGACTGCATCTACACTGCAAAGTAATAGGGCTTGAACCATGAGTCCCAGCTTGATTCAGGCTCAGCCCCCCCTGCCATCCTTTTGGACCCTGGGTCTGAGTGCTGGCTTAGCATGATTTGTGTGTAGATTTGTGCGAGTGGGTTAGGCTTGAGCCTGATTTTGAACCCTGGGCTTACAGTGCATTGTAGAACTACCCTAAACTGCAAGAAAAGCCTTTTCAAACCTAACAAGGGGTCACAAGTCTCTTCAGGGAAGATAATTTTTTTTTCTGGAGACCTTTCTCAGAGGAGGAAATGCTGTAACTGCCCCAATTGATCACCAAGAAAAGGCTGTTTGTTCATTCCTTGGACGCCAACAAGGGTTAAGGCTGCACAGGCCCAGCCACTTGTCAGATTTGGCATGCTACAGCCAACAGCTGGGGGAGGCAGTTAATTAGTCCTCTGCCCTGCTCAAAGTTCAGCCTTTATTGGCAGGCCGCACCAGGCTGCTTTCCTCTTTCTATTAACAAAGACCTGTGCCATCAGATTACCTTGGCAAAAATCCAAGGCCTACATGTCATTTGCCTGCCTGTGCTTTGCCATGGCAACTGGAATGCTAGTCTTGCCAAAGTAGCAGCTGGTAGATGGGTGGCAGATTACCTGCCAAACAGATTTACTAGAAGGAAAGTGCTGCAGACCTCTTGGATGAGTTAAATAAAAGGAGACGAGGGGAATTCGTGACAAAAAGATGCTTATCCTCTTTAGGTTTTTTTCTAAGCAAAGGTTTCCTGGTGTCCAGCTGCTGATGTGTGGGTAGACCCCATCCCTATTCTTTTGGGTATGAAAGGCATTAAACAAATTAGTCTTTATCTTAGTTTCAAGTCCCCTGGGCATTACAAAAGCAAAAGGCTCCCTTTCCTAGCAGACTCATTTCCATAACTCAGTGACAAGCCTGGCATTGGCAGAGCACTACTGATTTTTCATTTCATTCTGTGGCTTTCTGTGTTGAGCCTGGCATTGGTTTGTGATTCAAAACCATGCATCTAAAATTCTCGTAAACTTTGGATCCAGGTCTGAGCATCATGTCTCACGCCAATTAGCCATAAAATACTAGAACCAGGCCAGAACTTGAATCATGTGCATGTTTGGGTCAAATCAAGGTTGAAACCTGCTCTTTGACATATGGGCCCATTCTAATAGTTAGCAGCTTTTCTGTGCAGCTTTCTTGACCCTAGTGAAAAAATGGCCAACTTGGTGAATCTCAATAGGTTTACAGTTCAGGTTTAGTTAATCTAAATGTCACAAAAGTCAAATGTTCTCCTGATTGCAGCCATTCCTCCCTGGAAGACAAAATTTACTACTGGCTGTCATGAGGAAGTGACTTTTCTAGTGAGATTGCATCAGCTAGGATGGAATCAGGAAATGGCCCTAAACCAAAAGCTAAAGTAGAAACTTCCTGGAATTTTGAGAAAATTTGGATCTGGATCCAAACATTGTGGTTGGTCCCAGTCTCTCACTGTGCTAAATCCAAATATAACTAAAACTGGGAATATCTCAGCTTACTGTAAAATACTGCCAACCAACACAGCTATTATGTTACTACATATTAACCACCATAATAATTCTTGAAAATAATCCCAAACAATAGAAGCAGAAATCTTATCTTGTAATCAAGCAAGGCCTTTTTTAAACTCTAATGAGTCACGTTAACTTGACTCCCATATGTCTCTTCTTCCTGCTGTCCAGTGCTGGACTTTTCTCCCTTCCTTTCTCACCCGCCAAGCTTCACCCCACTCCTCATTAGCCAGCGTTGGTGGCTTTATGCCACCAATGGCATAGGTAGCTAAACCTGTGTCTCTCAGCATGTTGTATGCTTTTATGCTTTCTTAGCTGTCTTCCAACTTAATGAGGTTATTTATTTATTACTGCTTTATCATCTCATCCAAGACAAATTAAAGGACTTAGCAATATGGAATGTATACTGTTCATTTTGTTTACCTCTCGCTATAACCTGATGTATGTATAGCAACTTCTTTGCAAAATTAAAAGGATACACATGGGCTTTTAGCTCAGTTCCCAAACTGAGCTCAGCAAACATGTATGTCGCATGAACATTGAATAGGCAGAATTGATCCGAAACTGTCACCTCAAATATATTGCTGGGCCAGCCTAGAAAATCCTAATAAATCTTTCTGGCTTAATTGCTAAGCTCTCAGGGCATGAAGACAGACAAAAGCAGAATGCTAAATGGCTTTCAGAGGATGTGAAGTTTAAGAAGTTGAATCTGAGAGCACATTCATTATCACTAAAGTGCTCTTATTATCTCGCACAAGTTTGCTTGTATTTCTTCATCAGAGTGACTTTATTGGAAGACAGTAATTGTCAAGGTCAAGCCTAATTACCTACAGTGTTGGGGTGTCCTCATTCCCATGTCAATCAAACCCCAAGGAAAAATATCAGCTGGTTTGGGGAATATTTCTGAATATAGTGTTGCATATTTGAAATGGTTTCTTGCATTTGAGGACATTTTTCTCTGTCCAATGGTAGCAATCTGCCTCTATTTAGGGGTTCTCTACTTGGGACCCCTGGAAAGGCCTGATTTTCAGAAAGGGCTGAGCACCTGGCCTCCCACCCCTTAAAATTGTCTCAAAGCAGGCACCCAGAATGAACAGTTGCTTTTGGGGGAAAAGAATGTAGGGCATTGTTGGATGCTGTGAGTAAATTCAGGGTTTCCTCCCATGCAGCAATCAAAGTTTTAATTCACAAGGTCAAATCTAGATGACGCATCATCAGCCAGTAAAGTGTGTTAATTAGCAGGCTATTTTTAGAAGGTTTGGCATCTTCTGGTGCCAGTAAGGGAAGTGGAGCAGAAAATGAAAATGAAATGAAGAGAGACTTCTCTCTTCACGAGGGTTAGGCATCAATAATACTATAAATAAAAGAGAGGCTGCATGAGCCGCAAGTCCAGACTGAAACGCTTGCTGCAGACAAGTGGGGGTTCTCCTCAGCCAGTCATCT
This sequence comes from Dermatemys mawii, assembly GCA_007922305.1. Lineage (NCBI taxonomy): Eukaryota > Metazoa > Chordata > Testudines > Dermatemydidae > Dermatemys > Dermatemys mawii. The sequence continues at coordinate 1,858,161 of ML677383.1, forward strand.
CTCTTTATTTATCTTCTCTGGAGCTATATTTACTGAAGAGCTGATCTTGTGATCAGTGGAAGTTGCAGGCCTTCATCCCCAGTCAACCTTACAGTATGTCCACACTACAGCTGGGAGCATGTCCTGCAGCCTGGGGAGACAGACACACATGAGCTCTGTCCAAGTGAGCATGTGAAAAATAGCAGTGTGGACATAGTGGCATGGGGCAGCTGCCTGAGTACAAGCCTGCCAGAGCCCAGGGTTCTCTACTCAGGCTGCTAGCCCATGCTGCAGCATTGAAGTCCACACTGCTATTTTTAGCATGCTCACTCGAGCAGAGCTAGCATGTATCTGTCTATCAGAGGTTGGAAGAGACGGTTCTCCACTGCTGTGTCAACCTCCCCCTGTGTGCTAATATTCCCCATATTGGTCTTTTCTACTCAGTATTGGAGCTATGCCAGCCTCAGATACTTTGGTCTGCAGGAGATTCACGTGACTCTTTTCTTCCAGATTCCGTTTGTGGAGGTTTACGGCCTTAAGTTGTCCATAGCTCTCTTCGTTTCTGAGAATGGCTGGGCTGATTTGAATGACAAACCCCAGTCAACCAAAGCTCTGCCCCAAATTCAAAGCAAACCTGCTCAATGGGCATCTCAAGGCCTGTCATTAAGCTCACAGAACACCTTGTTCTTCTGTTCCCCAACTCATGTGTGCGGATGCCTGGATAACTCAGATGAGATTTGTCTAAGCATCAGAACTTTTGGCTGACTTTCTGAATGGACCTGCTGAAGGTTCTCTTACTATTCATCACACTCTGACCCTTTTAAGCTGTAAGCATGCCTGATCATAAGCTTTCTGAAGTCAATGGGAGCCTTTCCATTGACGTCGCTGGGCTTTGGATTGGGTCCTGAATCTGTGTTCATAAGGTAAACAGTTACAGTTAAATTTTGCAAAAACATCCACAAGTTGCCTACTTTTGTGCTTCATTCTGAAGTCAAAAAAGCAGCCCACGTTCATTGAGAAGTTAATTAACACTCTTGAATCTTTGCAAGTGATCCACTGGCGTGTGTGTGTGTGTGTGTGTGTGTGTGTGCATTTACATGAAAACCTACAAAAGTGATTGTTTCATTGTGAAAGTTGGTAGCCTTGACCGAACGCAAAGTAAAACTCAGGGTGTGAACCCAGATGAATGGAAAATGAAGAAAAGGCTGGTCTGATTCCTTATGAAATGAGCCTGCTAAGTTTCACTCTTACTTATTTAATCAAGTGAGCTGGAAAGCCTAGCACCACCAGCCACTTAGCTGTTGTCAAGATTTTTGTAGAGCACCCTCGAGGTTGCTCTAACTATGCTGGGGCCAGGAGTGGTACTGCAAAGTGGGGAGTACTTGGTTCCCTGACAGACTTCCCACTCTACATGGCTTTCCTTAACTGAGCAAACCTTGTTACAGGAGGGAATCAGGCCATTCTCAGTGGAAAAACAGTGATGATAGGCAAAATTTGAATGGCTGCAGACAGAGATACATCCTTATTATTAGCAGTAATAGCATTTATTATTTCTATCACAGTAGCACTGAGAGACTCCATTCCTGGACAAGGGGCTCTACTGTGCTAGGCACTGTACAAAGGGATGGTTCCTGCCCCTAACAGCTTACAGTCAACATAAAAAACAAGAATCAACAGAGTATATGCAATAAACAGGAGAGCAAAAGGTGGCAATGAGACACTATTGGCCAACACAATAAGCAGTGGTCTCAGCACACCAGGTTTGTAGCAATTGTTATGTATTATGTAGTCTTCACAGCAGAGGAGTTTTAAGGGGGATCATCCTAAGCTTGTATGATTATCTGAAGATCTTTAGTGTGGAGCAGACTGGCAGAGTGTGTTGTCTTCCCCAAATGGGTTCATTTCCATCCAATGCATCTAGGGCCTAATCTTGGCTCTGCAACAGACTTCCTGTGTGACCATAAGCAAATCATTTATTTTCTCCACACTCCATGTGTCATGGGGGTGATTATGCGGCTTTGGTCTATTTAGATTGCAAATTCTCTACGGAAGTGATTGTCTTATGAGGTGTTTTTGTAGCCCCTGCCAAAATGGGATGCTGATCTTGGATGAGGCATCTAGCTGTTATTGGTATACAAATAATAACAGTGGTGCCTGGCCTCTGCACAGAGACAAATGAGGACTTCTTGTGATCTCTTCATGCCCTCTTCATTTCACTTGTGTCTGTGCAGGGCCTGGGCATTACTGCACTCTCTCCATTTACATGCCTCCATTCAAACTGATTCTTTAAGCAGTTCGCAGGAGAAAACAAAAATGCAACACAACTAAACACGGACCAAACGAGAACAGAGTGTAACGAATAATCCATTCATCCTGGCTGCTGTGCCCCCTGCCTGATCCCAATCCCCGGGATAACTGCAGAACTGGCCAAGATGGAAAATACTCTTCTTGAGGTTTGCAAGCACATCATTCTGAATCAGAGGGGCAGCCGTGTTAGTCTGGAATTGCAGAAGTGACAAAGAGTCCTGTGGCACTTTAAAGACTAACTAAAATTTTAGAGCATAAGCTTTCGTGGGCTAATACCCACTTCGTCAGATGCATGCAGTGGAAGTATCCAGGGGCAGGTATTAATAGGTAGGCAAGAACCAGGTGGGAGATAAGGTTAGTCCAATGAGGCTGAACCAGCTTGTTATCTCTAATCAGGGAGGGTGAGGTGTTCCTCTAGCAGCTGAACTGGAGGTGTGAATAGCTAGAGAAGAGAAGCTGTTTTTGTAGTTAGCTAGCCACTCGTAATCTTTGTTCACTAATCTTTGTACATTTTGTACACTAACACAGGAACAAATTAACATATCCTTAGAACCCCAACCGGGGTTATTCTATCTTTTACCCAAGATCCACAAACCTGGAAATCCTGGACGCCCCATCATCTCGGGCATTGGCACTCTCACTGAAGGACTGTCTGGATATGTGGACACTGTACTCAGACCCTACGCCACCAGCACTCCCAGCTATCTCCGTGACACCACCGACTTCCTGAGAAAACTACAATGCATTGGTGACCTTCCAGAAAACACCATCCTAGCCACCATGGATGTAGAGGCTCTCTACACAAACATCCCACACAAAGATGGAATACAAGCTGTCAGGAATAGTATCCCTGATGATGCCACAGCACAAGTGGTTGCTGAGCTCTGTGACTTTATCCTCACACACAATTATTTCAAATTTGGTGACAATATATACCTCCAGACCAGTGGCACCGCTATGGGCACCCGCATGGCCCCACAGTATGCCAACATCTTTATGGCTGACCTGGAACAACGCTTCCTCAAATCTCGTTCACTCATGCCCCTCCTCTATCTACGCTACATTGATGACATCTTCATCATCTGGACCCATGGGAAAGAAACTCTAGAGGAATTCCACCATGATTTCAACAGCTTCCACCCCACCATCCACCTCAGCCTGGACCAGTCTACACGGGAGGTCCACTTCCTGGACACCACGGTGCAAATTAATGACGGCCACATCAACACCACCCTATACCGAAAACCTACCAACAGCTATACCTACCTTCATGCCACCAGCTTCCATCCCGGACACACCACACGATCCATTGTCTACAGCCAAGCACTGAGGTACAATCGTATTTGCTCCAACCCCTCAGACAGAGACCAACACCTACAAGATCTCCACCAAGCTTTCTCAAAACTACAATACCCACACAAGGAAATAAGGACACAGATCAACAGAGCCAGACGTGTACTCAGAAGCCTGCTGCTGCAAGACAAGCCCAAGAAAGACAACAGCAGACCACCACTGGCCATCACTTACAGTCCTCAGTTAAAGCCTCTCCAATGCATCATCAGTGATCTACAACCCATCCTGGACAACAATCCCCCACTTTCACAGGCCTTGGGAGGCAGGCCAGTCCTGGCCTACAGACAACCTGCCAACCTCAAGCATATTCTCACCAGCAACAGCACACTGCGCCATAACAACTCTAACTCAGGAACCAATCCATGCAACAAACCTCGATGCCAACTCTGCCCACACATCTACACCAGCAACACCATCACAGGACCAAACCAGATCAGCCACACCATCACTGGTTCATTCACCTGCACATCTACCAATGTAATATACGCCATTATGTGCCAGCAATGTCCCTCTGCTATGTACATCGGCCAAACTGGACAGTCCCTACGAAAAAGGATAAATGGACACAAATCAGATGTCAGGAATGGCAATATTCAGAAACCTGTAGGAGAGCACTTCAACCTCACTGAACACACCATAAAAGATTTAAAGGTCAGCATTTAGCAGCAAAAAAACTTCAAGACCAGACTGCAAAGAGAGACTGCAGAGCTGCAATTCTTTTGCAAATTTGATACAATCAATCAAGGATTGAACAAAGATTATGAGTGGCTAGCTAACTACAAAAGCGGCTTCTCTTCTGTCGCTATTCACACCTCCAGTTCAGATGCTAGAGGAACACCTCACCCTCTCTGATTAGAGATAACAAGCTGGTTCAGCCTCATTGGACTAACCTCGTTATCTCCCACCTGGTTCTTGCCTACCTAATAATACCTGCCCCTGGATACTTCCACTGCATGCATCCGACGAAGTGGGTATTAGCCCACGAAAGCTTATGCTCTAAAATTTTAGTTAGTCTTTAAGGTGCCACAGGATTCTCTATCATTGTGAATGGAGTTTTATTTTTAGCCATGCCCTTTTTCTGTCACTTGTTGGCTTATTGTGGTTGTGTAAGGGGGGATCTACAAGCAGGCTAGACCTTCGTTGGATCTCCAGTGGCTCTACTGCCTTTCTCTTGTATTTACTCATTCATTCACTCACTCACTCATTCATTCAGCCAGTATCTCAGAGCCTGCCAGCTCCGTGGGCATGCAGCCAGTCTTGCTTTTACTACTGAGTTTTGCACCAGTCACAAAGGAGGGTGATCAGTGGATTCAATGGCACCTGACTGAGTTCTGTTAAATTCTTGTATTTGTTTTTAACCCTCTCGCTGCCAACATTAATTATGCCTTGCAATTCACTGAAATGTGGATCCATTTGGTGAGGAACAAGCCTTTACTAGACCTAACCCACGGAAAGAAGTCTGCTAGTGCTATTTGGATTTTTGAAACCTGGGTATTTTATGATTAGTGTGCAAGTAGTTTTATAAAATTCTATCTTCAATCTGTCTCAGGGTTTTATCCTGCATCCATGACCACAGTAACTGAGCACCTTCCATGTAAAATCTATAGCAATAGAGAAACTCATAATGAACTTTATGGAGTCTCTGGGTCTTCTCCCTTTTTGGGGTCAAAGCTTGACTTGGGGTAGGATTTGGGGAATTTGTAATATATATAGTTTATTAATTTCCTCTGCTGTTGGAAGGGGTGTATGAATACAATGGGGTGTCAGAGATATGAGTACCGTTCCTATGGTGGAAAGGCTTTTTCAAAGAGGAAGTTGGTCAGTTTTTTCGTAGGCATCACTCATTAGTTCCATGGGTTGGCACCCCTGAATTTCCTTGTCAGAACCCTAAACGCGCTGTGTACCAGAATGGCCAAGTTTTGTCTGGTTTGGAGTCAAAGCCCTGTGGAACCAGTGACTCTTATGCTCTCCATCCATAAGCATGTATGAGCCCAGGTGCATGTGAAACTTGGCCCAGGCTCATTGATAGGTTTGAGAAGCATGGCAAACATACAAGTGCACCAGACACGGCGTCATGCAATTTTCAGCCCACATCTTGGTCCCAACCTAGAAGACCATGATGGCAGCTCCCGAAAAAAGAAAAAGGGAGCATAGACCCTGGGTGTCTCCAGAAAACCCAGGGAAGATGGGGACATCCAGCCTCATCAGATATTGGCATATGTGGGAGAGGAGAGGTCAAGCTACAAGCTCTGCAAGAAGACACCAAAGAAAAGCAGGATGGAGGTTCACAGGGGTTAGTCTTGGGGGAAGAGGTGAAGTTTCTGAAGGTTCTGGTTCTGTAAAAAGCAAACTCTTAAGCAAGCCAGCAGGGGTTGGTTTAATAACTACCCCCACAAATGGATTGTAGCTAAAACAAGGAATTCTGCCCAAGAAACAATGGGACGGAATGAAATACTTTGGCTAAGAGCAAAGCAATTAACAGTATAACAACTAATTATGCCTGATGTTAACAACAAAATAAACATGATAAAATATGACCACAACATTCTGAGTCAAAACCTCATGGAGAATTACCATTTGCTTTTAAATCTTCCTAAATGTAAATTGTGCATCGTTAGCTGAGTATTAGCCATGTGTTTTTCACCACTGTTTAATTGCATGGGAGGCAGTTAAGCAGATCAAAGAGTTCTATTAACAACAGATAACCACAGAGCAAATATGATTAAAAGTAATTACAGTAAGTAAGTAATCGGCAGTTTCTTAATGGCTCAGAGGACTCACAGCAGAGTTATCAAAGTGATTCACATCACTGGGAATCGGAGTGGTACTGTAATGACCCAGTATGGTAGCTTGTCATTCAGAACTGTGAGCTTTATAAACTATGTATTATCTTTATTCAGCAACAGCGAGGCCACTTTTATTTAATGCAACAGTTGCTCAGATATGGCTGATTTTATTGATTTATTTAAAAATCTAGGATGATTTGGAAGCATCAGGAGCCACTGAGTCATGCAAGAGAGAATCATGCAAGCACAAGTTACTTCCATTACCTGTGTCCTCTTTCCAACTGGTCCTCTTGTTGATTGCCACACTCCCGTGTTGTGACTTGTCTCAGATTGTGGTAAATTTTCCATTACTTTAAATCGAGACTTGAGGTCATTTTCTAAAAGATGCTCTTATTCAACTATAACTTGCTGGGCTAGACACAGGAATCACTAGCTGAAATTCTCTGACTTGCACTGGACAGGTGGTCAGACTAGATGATTCTCAAGACTAGTCTGACCACCTGTCCAGAGCCAGTCAGAGAATTTCACTGGACGTGAAATATATAAAATGCATATGGACATTTCTCACAGGGCAACTGGCCACTTTATGGGCAGTCTGCCCAAGCCTGCCTTCGCAAGATCCTCTTGGGACCTAATTAAATTAATTAGCTTATTAATTAATAAACAAGTACTTGGGCTTAATAAAGGTTACACAAGCCCAGTTAGAGTGAGAGAGTCTTAAGGAGAGGTGGTCTGAAGAGGCCTCTGGGAGAGCTGTCGGAGATGGGAGACTTCTAGAGGGAGAACTGCAGGCTTCCAGGAGGGCCTGGTTTCAGCCTGGGTATGTGTGACTCAGACGCTGGCAGGAAGTCTGACCAGAGAGAAATCATGTGCTGCCCCTAGGGAAGAGTTGCAGTGGACAAAGCTCCACAGACCTCTGACTCCAGAGATGGAGCCTATTCTAGTATCAGCAAGAGGCCTACTGTCAAGGACATAGGCCTGACCTGAGAGAACTCCCGGTGTGCTTACCTCCTCTAGACTCAGGTGGGAGCCAGGTGGACTAAGAATCCTGTGGGTGCCCAGGTAGGATGCCAGGGGAAGGTTTTGTTTATGTTATGCATTGGCCTTTCTGTTAATAAATGAGACCCTCCAAAGGGTGTGTGTGTGCTTTTTAGTATCTAAAGTTCTATCTGGACTTGTGGATACCCTGAGTGAGTGGAAATCAAGGCAGGACTCACCTGCAACACTATGCCTGCCCACAACAGGGTGATCTGGGGAAGCCTGGATGATGACCACATGAAAGACCAAATGTTGTTTTGAATGCATGTGTGCAGCTCCCATTGAAGTCAATGAGAACCTCATGTGCATACTCAGCAGAATTTGTCCCCCCATGTAAAGATATAGAAGAGAGAAAGTTTCTTGCAGTTAATTTGAAATCAAGAATTGTAAGGCTCCTGTCTCCTACTTCATCCCCTTGTCTCTCCTCTGAAACAAAAGGAGAAAGAGCTCCGATTGGGCAAACCTAGATATCTAAATCCATCCCTCTTCAGCCAAGCACATAAGTCGGTGCTTAATTCCCAGGGCAGACTGCTGAACTGGAGTCAAAATGAGATGTGTGGGTGTGTTTATATACAAAATTTGGCTTTTTGTTAATCTCTCTCATCCCTTAGTCTTCTCTCTGGGCTGCCAGACCCACCTCTCTACTCCTGTTCCCTTTTTCTTTGCCCCATAGCCCTTGTTTCTCTCCTTCAATCTGTCCCCACTACCATCCAACTCCACTTGATCCTATCACCTACTAGTACTACCACTTATGTGCCTTGTAGCCCTTGTGCAAAATAATTACAAACCACTTACAGCCTGCTCTAACAACTACCACTCAACAGCTCCAATTGCAGTGTTCCTAATAGCACCCCAAGCTTCGCTGCAATGTATTTCTCCTGACCCACAAGATCCCGATTCAACCAATAAATAGGCTCACTGAACTCCCTGTGGTCCGAGAGGAACACACAGCTGTAACAGATACTTATTTAACATTTGGGTTTTATCTTCAGAGGGACATTTTGTGCACACTGAAATACGTTCTAGATTATTTTAAAATTAATCTGACCCCTATTATCTACTTTCTTGCTTTCTTCACTTTTTCCTTCATGCTATTTGGAACCTGACATTTTTTCCACCAAGAAATTTTAAGGTAAAAGCTTTTGCTTTACATTTTGCAGTAAATAAAAATTACAATTTTTCTAATATCAATTGGAAGCAAACACTTTTATTCTGAAATTTCTCATGAGAAAACCTAATTTTTTTCATCAGTATTGACATTTTCCCAGGAAAAATCTTGGTTTAAACAAAACTATATTTTTCAGAAAAAATGTTTTCTATATGTGAAATTTCTGCTTGTTTTATACATTTTTTTCTTTTCCCTCTGTCATAAGGGTCTAAGTCACAAAGTTCTCTTTCTAAACTTGGTGCATTCAGATCTGATCTTCTGGTTCAACATCATGGCTACTTGTTTGAGTGTTTGAGTATATGTGCTTTACATTCAATTTTCTGTCAGATTTTAACCCGTTTAGAGCAGGGCTTGTGCAACAATCAAATATCCCTTCACAGCATTTAAAACATGGATCCTAGTGTAATTTACAGAAACTAATTAAAACAAAACCATGCAAAGGCATTACAAACAGCAGAGGTAAATGGGTTGCTATTCTCATTGATCTTTGGGAGACAGTGGATATCAGGAAAATTCACAGATTCCTTTAGGGGATTCTTCAATGAAGATATATTATATCTATTAGGAACAATAGGTCATAATATTTTTAACTTCAAGAGAAAGGCAAAAAAACAGTTATGTCCTCCCTCCATCTCTACCCCTTTCCCCCCGAGAAAAATAAACACACTGCAAGGGAGGATTAAGTTGCTACGTCTGGAAACTTTTCCCCCCTGCAACTAGAACATGAAAAATGTTTTCAACAAATGATTCTTTCAGACTATTTGAGCAACATGGAGGTCTAGAATTAATTGTCATTTGTTTCACCCTGTCCAGATCAGAGCTTTATGAATTCTGTCACTAAAAATATTCCAAGTCAGGATAAGTATCAATGGGACCCAGATCCTGCAGTCTTTTTGCATGTTGATCTGGCTCAGGCTGCCAGGACTGATGGTAGAGTGGCTTACCTCTGCAGCCCTGGCTCTTTCCTCTTCCTTCTCATGAGTATTTTAAATAGCACCTCGAATAGTGACTTGTTTGAACTATGCTACACGTTTTTTATATTTCCACAATTTGTGTCAATCCTTTTACTGAGTCAGTGAACAAACTGTAAATGCTATTCAGGGACTATTAATTGGATTTGGAGGACTCGGACTTGAATTTTACAGGGCTCTCAGCCCCCTGTTCTTCTATGATCTCTTCTATCCAGGTGTTGTATGGCCATCATTGTCATAGTGTTTCAGCACCTCAGTCACTAATGGAATTTATCCTCATGACACCACTGATATAGGGAGGCATCTCCATTAACAGATAGGGAGCTGAGGCACAGCATTGATTAGGTGACTTGCCTAGGGTCGGATAGGAAATATGTGCTTGTGCCAATAACTGAACCCTGTTCCTTTAGGGCTTGGCTACACTTGCACGTTATACCACAGTAAAGCTGCCTAGAGCGCTCTACCTTATTCCCCATCCACATTGGCAAGGCACATAGAGCGCTTTGACTTCCTGGCTAGAGTGCTCCTGGTACTCTACCTCGGCAAAAGGGATAACATCTGTTGTGTATTGTGTGAGATGCTTCAGCATCAGTGTGAACGAGGAGTTATGTTACTGTGCTCTGATTGACCTTTGGAACTGTTCCATAATCCCCTTAAGTCAATTGGCCTCTCTTGTCATTGTTGTGAAATCGGCTGCAGGAATGTGGAAGTGCCCTTTCAAAGCTCTGTTTCAGACAGCGGCTGCTTATCTGCTCTGAGAAAAAGCAAACGTTTACTGTTTGCTTTAAGTGAGTGAGTGAGTGGCGGCAGGGGGGGTCTGAACTTACAAGACAGAGTGCTGACACACTCTCAGCACCCCCAAAACCCACTCTATCTCCCCCCATATACACACAACACACTCCCTGTCACATTCCATCCCACCCCCTGCCTTTGAAAAGCGTGTTGCAGCCACTTGAATGCTGGGATAGCTGCCCCTAATGCACCATTCCCAATGCAGCTGCAAGTGCTGCACATGTGACCATGCCAGTGCACTTGCAGCTGTCAGTGTGGACAGACTGCGACACTTTCCCTACTGCGCTCTCCGAAGGCTGGTTTAATCCAAAGCGCTCTACATCTGCAAATGTAGCCAAGCCCTTAAATCACAGTTCATTAGACTTACCCATTAGACCACCCTTCCTGTCCGTGGGCCATCTTCCTGCACTAGGCTATGTGTAGAGTTGCCAGCCCTCCCGGATTATCCTGAAGTCTTAATCTTTAAGTAAAGATAATGTCATGTGATGGAACCTTCAGGAATTCATCCAACCAAGGTTGGTAACCCTAGCTGTGTGCCATGACAGAGTTAGCCCAAAGAGGCCCCACTGAAGGATTGAGGCCTTAGATATAAATTAAACTGTAGGGCAGTTGCCCCTTTTTCTTCACCATTTAGTGCTTCAACCCACGTACAATCAATAAGGTGCCCCATAATTAATGAATATATTGGTTTTGGCACATTGACTAGATGTCTTCAGAGCTCTTAACCTGCCACATACAACTTCTAATGATATGTCAGTGTGAGTAAAACTTTAAAAATGTTTCTCTTTCATTGTGAGGCAGCAAATGTTGCATAAGACAAACCAGTATGTGAATGTACTGTAAGATGCAGAAATAACTGCTGTTGGTTGCTAAGCTGTAGTTAGGGTTTCACATTTTCACAGTTGGAGGCGATATATTTGGTTACAAAGTAGTAGGCATATAGCAAGCAAGATTGCTTATGTGGCCAGTTTGCTTTGCCCATTGCTCATTCAGTGAACACTGTTTTATATAATTTTGAAGAGGCAGTATAGACCCTGCCAGATATTTGTAGCAAACAGGTTAACCTCTGGTAAGACCTAAGGGCATGCTTGCTTGCCTTAAATGTAGCAAGTCTGGGGCAAATGTAGGGAAATAGCCCCGACCTGCTTTCATTGAAGTGGTATCTGTCTATGGACCTATATGGTCCTCATTGTCTCAGTAATTCCCTCACATTGACTTTCCCCTTTTCTTGCCCTCCTCCGCATTGCCAGGAAGATCCTTGCTCACATCCTTTTAAACCATCTCCTTCCTCTTGCTAAAGACATCCTTCCGTAATTCCAATGTGGTTTTAGACTGTCTTGGGGGGCACCACTGACATGATTTTTGTTGCACAACAGATCCAAGAGAAACGTAAAAAATAACACTAGCTACTGTATATGGTATTTATTGATTGACTAAGGCCTTTGATTCCATCAGTCGTGAAGCATTATGGAAGGTACTATCTAGGTTCAGTTGGCCATTGAAGTTCATTAGTGTTCTCAGGCTACTTGATAATGGGATGACCACCACTGTCCTCTATAACTTGTTGGAGATAGACCCATTCACCATCCATACTGATGTCAAGCAGATCTGTGTTATTGCCCCAACTCTTTTTTCCATCTGTCTTGCCATTATATTGATTCTTATTTGTGACTGCCTTTATCTAGAATTGGGACTGAGTATCACATGGATGGCCAGCTCTTCAACTTTCAGTGTCTTCATTCTAAAAATAAGGTCACCGGGACAGTTTCAATCTTCAGTATTCTGATGACTGTGTTATCCTTGCGCATGCTGAGGCTGACTTGCAATCCACCCTAGATCTCTTATTAGATGCCTACCATAGCCTGGGCCTTTCCCTCAACATTGGGAAGACTAAGGTACTACACCAGCCTGCCCCAGCAGAAGTTTCTCTTGTTCTCACACAAATTGTAATAGGTGGTGAACTCCTGGAAAATGTTGAGCATTTCCTTCACTTTGGTAGCTACCTCTCCCAGACAGCCTCTCCCTGATAGACACCAGATGTGGAGATTGAACATTGGATCCATTATGCTAGTGCATTCTTCGGAAAGTTGCTTTGTTGAGTCTTTATTGACAGATGGAAACAAAGAGCCTGGTCTACAATGCAGTAGTCATCTCCACTCTTCTTTATGGGTGTGAGACATGGATGATATATGAAGCCATCTTCACCATCTGGAGTGGTACCAACAGCGTTGCCTTAGGAAGATTCTCCATATCGGATGGGAAGATTGTTGCACCAATGCCAGCATTCTCTCTGCCGCCAACGTCACTAGCATTGCTGTGAAGATTATGAAACATCAGCTTCGCTGGGCTGGCCATTGTCTGAAGCAAGTCCTCTTTTCTCAACGTAGTCATGATAAGAGGACTCGCAGGGGAAAGATGAAACACTAAAGGGCACTGTGAAAGTATATCACAAGAAGGGAGGCATTGACCCCACAGCTTGGGAAGAACTGGCTGGCAATAGAGTATAATGGCATTGCATCGTACATCAGGCCTCATCCCATTTTGAAGAGAAATCACCTTGCTCAGGAGACTGAGAAATGGCAAAAGAGGAAGGAAAGCATACAGCATCCTGGCCAGCAGTTGCGCTGTCTCCAAGCAATCACCTGTCACGTATGTGGAAAAACCTGTAGAGCATGGATTGGATTCTTCAGCCATCTTAAGTCTGATCAATGACTTTTCCCCTGCAGACATCACCCTCATAGTGAGGTATAGCCAACGATGATATGGTCCCCATTACCAGAGTAACTGAGTACCTCGCAGTCTTGAATGTATTTATCCTTTTATGTATTTGATGCATCTATCACGTATTTATCAAAGTGAATGGGAATGTCTTTTCACTTCAATAGGAGTAATACTGTGCCCGTTGCATGCTATGGTCCCACTGCTGTAAACACGCACAAATGTGTTTATCTTTATACTTGTGAATAGTCCAGTCAGCTTCAATGAAATGCTCACATGTATAAAGTTAAACATGTGCAAGTATTTGCAGTATTGGGGCCTATAAAATGTATGTGCTGTGGATAGTCAATATCTCTAGGGAGAGGGCTGAAGGTAAAAATAAGGGATGAGGTTTTCTTTTCAGAACTTTTTACTGTGAATCATGGTTTTGATCTGTGCTTTGAGCTTGGCTGAAGCATGTCTTGATTTCTCTGGAATCTTTACTTTGGCTGGGGTTAGTCCTGTTGTATTTCTGTTTGGCTCTTAACTGGGAAGAGTATTCTTTGCAGATGATTTCCTATATTATGATAAAGCTAATCTCCCCTGAGTGCCCAGAAGCTTTTCCATCACTGAGCTGTCATTCACAACTGGTTAATTTAAAGAGGAAAAGTTCTTTACTTGTATTATTAAAACTGAAGTACTTTGCGTTTCCCAATGTATGCAGTTTTTTTATACTATGTGTGATGAAGTAAGTAAAGCTTAGCCACAGACCATAAAAGTCTGATGCTTTTAGATATTTTTTGGTGAGAAATATGATCTCAAATGGAAAGCCCAGAATGTCTTTTACCTGGACCTTTAAAAAACCATCCCTTAACCAAAAATTGGTAATTCAGTGACTAAATCCCTGAACTCCCTACTGGAGGCTTCCACTCTTATAGGAATCTTTTCCCAGCATGCTTTTCTTGTGGCTAGCCATTTAAATTTAGGAGAGACAAGCAACTTCAGCCTTAAGATGGCCATTTTTTCTTTGACCGCAGGCTGTACCCTCCAATTTTCCAGCTAGTGAGTATTTTTAGCTCCTCTTGTATATTCTTTTATTACTGAGGATATGATGTGTTCTTATATTTTGTATTTCATTCAGCTGAGCAATGAATATAGACTAATCAGTTTCATCTTTTGGCTCCAATGTTTATAGCACAATATTTAGATGTTTGGTTATGAATGCTGCAATGGGGGGCGGGGCAGAGAGGACCTCTTTCCCTTGAATTTAAAAACAAGTTAATTAAAAAGTTGGGCTTCAAAAAACTTTTGATTTAATGCAATCTAAACTAAAGGGAAGGTATCAAGTCCATACAAACTAAAATGTTTATAATTGGTAGCGTATTAATTCTGCAAGTATCAAGTATTTTTATGTATTCTAGCCCAAAACATGGGAACCCGTAGCTAAGCTCTAAATATCATTTAAGATACCTGAATAAGTGTCCTGACTTTCAAAAGTACTGAACTCCCATCCGCTTTCATTCACCTCATTGGCAGCTGATGGATGTTCAGTATTTTTGAAAATCAGGCTACTTATTCAGGTGTCTAAAGCCCTGATCTGCAAAGACTGACATATGTACATTTTTGCTTGAGGCCTTAATATGACTTTAAAAGACTAGTTTTATGTTCTTGGATTTTGTGAATTTTGGCCACTGACTTCAAACTTCCTGGTATTCCTTTTACTTTACTTTACTTTAGAACTACAGCATCTAGTGAATGAAAGATTGGTTCTGACAAATAACTAAGATTTCATTATCTGAGCAGGTGGGAGGACATGAGCGATAAGTAAGGTGTCATATAAATCACTGAGAAAAATGACTTTCTTTGTAGGCCAATCATAGCAAAATGGTAAATCTCTCTATTTGGTACAGATTTATTCTTAAATCAATACACAAATCAGAGCTAGGAAGTCAAATTCAACAGCAATTAACTTATAGGCAAACTGCCTCTCTCTCTACTGAAGAATTTTCTGTGGCACAGCTCTTTAAGCTTTACTGGCCTTTACTTTACCAACGTGCTGGCCACAATGCAAAGTTGTTTGAAAACAGGTCTACTATTTCTGGAGGAAGCTGATGTTTTGCTGTCATTTGGGTACCTAATGCTGGTGAAATAATTGAGCAGTTTGTCGTAATCCACATAATGAACTTGATGTAGAAATGCTATTGCATTACAAAAACTTTAAAGAGGGATATATACCTTCATTCAGTTTGGAGTCTTTCCTTGGCTTTAGCATATGTTTTGTGAGTATCAGTAGGAAAACATTGTCCTATTACAAAAGTCATGTTTCTCTTGCTACTCACTTTAAAATCTAGTCTGTTGCAATCTTTATTAACCTCCTTCCTTCACCTCTTCCTGTAAGAAATTAATTTCTATTGGAATATTTAAAATGTTATTTGAAAAGTAATTCTGTATGCTAAACATGCTAGAGTTGTTTTATAAATGAGCAGGGAAGAATGGGGGACTACATTTAAAGCAAGTAGCCAATAATTATTCATTCATTTAGCACTAAATCATTAATCATGATCTTTTTTGCAGAAGAATTTCACTGTAATATATATTTCCAGTTACCCCTACAATGTATAAATGCTACTGTAGCATGAAGTAACTTGTCTAGAAAAACAATAATTATTTGCCTTCCTAATGTGCCTTCAGGGGTCTCAAAGTCCTTCATTAGTGCTAATTAAATTTGACTACACCCTTGGGAGGTAGAAAAGCATTCATCTCTCCACTTTACAGTTGGAGTAACTGAGATACAATGTGGATAATAGCTAAGTCTTCAGAAGTTCTGAGAATCCAGAACTTCAACAGAAGTCATTGGCAGCTGATCAGCATCTCTAAAAATCAGGTCCTAAGTGACTTACCTAATGTTATACAGGAAATTTTTAGCAGAGGCAAGAATAGAGCTCAGATCTCCTGTGCTTTAGCTTCCAGATCTTGTATTCTCTCCAGATAGATGTGCTGCATGAACGTGGCCGTGAGTGGAAAGTTTGTTTGTTTGTTTTACACTTTTTAAAGGATTGTATGTTAAAATGCTTTTCTGGATTCTGCCCTGTACAGTTCTTTCTGCTATTTTGAATTCATTTCTCTAGTGGAGTATATTCTCCCAGTAGATTTATACTGTTTGAATTAAAAACCAAGTTTTAAAATAGTGGAAAGTGCCCTAAAAGTCTTCACTAAAGAGAAATCCAAGATGGTTCTTGAAATCTTGCACATTTAGGGACCCCACAATATCCTACACTTTTCCCTGTTGTCCATCACTCTTCTGTTGCACAAATGCAATTCAGAATATTGTGCTTCTTTCTCATTGGCTAAAACTGTCTTCGTTTTTTCAGTTCTCCAGGATGCTATAATAAATTGCCATTTCACTGGCAACTACTGTATAATGGGATTCCCTTCTTGTTCCTTGTAAGGATCCTCTTTACACTCCTTCAGTAGAGAGAAAGGAACACATCTTAGGCAGCCTTTTTTACACACACACACACACACACACACACACACACACACACACACACACACTAATGTAATGGGTGTTCTGATGAGTAAACAATTGTTGGAAAACATTGCTGCCTCTTCTTCTGACACCACTTTCACTCCTGTGCTGAGTGGTAGTCAGAGGTGAAAGTAAGCTAGTACGGCTTCCCCAGGTAGCAATTTAAAGGGTCTGGGGCTCCCAGCAGTGGCTGGAGCCCCAGACCCTTTAAATTGCCACTAGAGCCCCACTGCCGGAGCTATTTAAAATGCCAGGGCAGTAGAAGCAGGGGACCCCAGGCGCTTTAAATAGACCCCAGAGCTCTAGGGTAGCAGCAGCAGGGCTCCGGGGGCTATTTAAAGCGTCCAAGGCTCCCCCTGCCTCTATCGCCTCGGGCCCTTTAAATAGCCCCTGGAGCCCCACTGCCAGAGCCCTTGTAGCAGCGGCAGCTGGGGGCTCCGGCAGTGGTTTAAAGGGCCAGGGTGGTAGCGATGGCCAAGCCCTGGGTCCTTGAAACCACTTCCGGAGCTGCCAGCTGTCGTTGCTACCCTGGCTGAGGGGGAAGAGGCAGCACTCACCAGTACAGGGTGATCTGATCCAGTTCTGATCCCCAGCCCTGCCCCTTCCTCCCAAGGCCCCACCCCTCCTGGGGGCCAGAGCTGACCCCGGCCCAGCCCCGTCCTGTAAATCCCTATTTTTACTTTCACCCCTGGTGGAAGCAAATGTCTGGGAGCCTTGCAGGTGAGCTTTCCACTGGAGCAGAAAACAGTGACTCAGAATTTTAATATATTCTAAGTGTAACTTGCTTTATTGGCCCATATATACACCAGTCCTGGAACAGAGGTGGTCACAAACAGCACAGAGGGGCCTCCTTTCTTTCAGCCATCTCAACCCAACACCAATGTCCAGTTCTTCAGAAGCAATTCTGCCTCTAGAACTGATTCTAATCAGAACCCAAGGCAAAGAGCAAACTCTTGCTATGTTCGTAATATCCTGTCATAGAAACACAGCCTCAACAAAGAATCATCCATAGCTAAAGCTAACACAGCATGTCTTCCCAAAACTAAATGTTTGCTCACACATTAAGAAGAACTTGAAGGTCTATGTGTAACCGATAGGTTTGATCCTGCCCACTGACAGACCCTAGTTACAACAGCATCACCTGGGGCTTGTCATAATGCATACATACATCATAAAATCCAATCCATCACCAAGATGGAAAGTTTACTGCTGCTGCTTCAGTCCTTCATTATGAACAGAGAATTATACGGGAAAGAAATGGTGGTGTGTGAGCTGGGGTCTAAGAGCATTGTTGCCATATGTATTTTGACTACATTTCCTCATTCCCATTTCTGAGAGATGTCTCATATTAGCTGTTACCTAAGAGTTATAGCGCACACTTATTACATTCAGATAACCAAGGGACTTTTCAAGCTAACTGAAAGATGTCAAGGGATGTGACCTGGTTTTGGATAATGTGGGATGTTGAACAATTGAGGTTTGGATAATGAAAGTTATTCTGTAGTTGCGTTTTGCCTTTTGACAGAAGTTCTCTGAAGAGATTGTCTAACTTTCTGTGAATCATTGGCTTGCCCCCTCATACCGTGCTAATGAATACCCTTGCTTAAAAGCATTTAAGTCACTAATGAGGAATTAAGCATACCTCTGGAGGTAATCCCCTTTGAAAAATGCCACAGAAAATTGCAGAGCAAAGCCAGAAAGAGTTGTTGCTTCTGCAGAGCAGTTGATGAGACTGGAGTGAGCTTTAGGCTATGTCTACACTATAGCCTATATCAGCATCACTTATGTCATTCAGGGGTGTGAAAAAATCACCTCTTTGTGCAGTATAAGTTACACCAACATAAGTGCTCATGTGTACAGCACTGTGTTGGCAGGAGAGTTGCTCCCACTGATATAGCTTCCGCCGCTTGTAATGGTGGTTCTCTCCTGTCCGCATAGAGCATCTTCACTAGATGCGCTGCAGTGGTGCAGTTACATCAGTACCGCTGTATGTATAGACATGGTCTTGAAGTTGACTGCGTGGGGAAGGGCAAACATCCCTGGTTTAGTAGACTCATAGTATAATGTAAGGGTGAAAAACTGATGGAATCACAGGAAAATATCTGGGGGGAAGGAAGGCAGGGAGAGAGCAAGTAGTAAGTGCTTTAATTGTAGCTATGGCAACCAAAGTCACTACATTCTTCTTGGAAACTATGTAAACCTTCTCCTTGAGTTAACGCAACATCAGAATAAAATAGCTTGTCACTTTAAAATGTGAGGAACATGCTGGCTCTGACTGAACATGCTAGTGACTGCGTGGATGGAATTGGACTCTTGGGAATGAGTTCATATATCCTGATACCATAGGGCTGACATCACTAGAATGGAAGCTAAATACATTCTCCATATGTTCTTGCATGTCTAAGTATACAACATATGTATGTGGCAATTATATCTAAATCCTACCTACAGCATTGCAAGTGGGGGTATAGGAAATATTATGTTTAAGTGAAGAGCAATGTATTTAAATATTTTTGGCCAAACTAATCTTTAGTAGAGTTCAGTGGAATTATACTATTGATGAATTTGACACTTCTAGATTTATACAAAACTATAGCATGTCAGTGGAAGACACAGTTGTTTCTTAAGGCTTACAGTTTCAAAAGCGTCCGATAGTTTTGGATGTTGCCATGGCCTGGCGTCCAATTTAAGTCACCTCAGTGTATCAACTTGGTCCTCAAGAGAGCAAGGCACTCCAGATTCAGTGGCCACCTTTGAAAATGTAGGCCTGGTGGTTTCTTTTACCTTCTTCTAAAGCAATGGGTACTGGCCATATCAGATGTGGCCTTCATGGATGACTGTTCTAATCTAATATGGCAATTCCAATGATCCCATGAGAGAGGGTTGTGTGTTTATTTAAGTTTTAGACCTTCCGTATGTATCAGTGTATTGAAAGTAAGATGGTCAACTCAAATTGTTGGCATAATCTTCTTCTTGCAGCACCCCTGCCACCATCAACTGCAGTACACATTACAGAAGTCCACATGTAGTTTCATGGCAGCCTTTGTAGCAGTACAAGGACACAGATTGGGGTGTGAGGCAGTAATCTTGTGAGAACAGTTAATGTTGCAAAATTTCTGCTCTTGGAGTCCTGTAGGTGGATCTAAGGATGGAATTTAGGATAAGAATACAAACCTGGAACTTTTAAGATGGACAGTTTCTGGATTGGAGCACCACTACATTGGTTTCCATGTGACTTGATTTTTTCCCCCAGAGGTGTTGAGCCCAAACAACACCAAATGAACATCCAGAGTTTCCATTAGCTTTAGCACCTCTAAAACCCAAGTCTATAGGGTTTAAATGAAGGATATATTTTTCCCAAAACATTAGCAGGGTTTAACCAAAATCTTTATTTAAACAAATTCTAGATTTATTGAGACCCAAATGCCCTAAAAAGTTGCAGGTAAAGAAAGTGTATTTTATTTTGGTAGCGCTCAGATAATTCAACCATGATCTGGCCACATTTTGCTAGGTGCTGCACAAATATATAGAAAGAGACACTTTTCCATTTTGTATTAATCTCTTTATTTAGGTCATAAGTTCTTATGGGAAAGGAAACAATCTTTTGTTTGTACTGCACTGAACATCAGAGGGCTTTGATCCCTGTCCGGGGCTCTGGGTGTTGCTTTCTACTACTGTTTGCACACCACCTAGCTCAGTGGGGCCCCATTCTTGGTTGGCCCTTAGGCACTACCTAATAAACGTGATTATTATTAATAAAAATAGTATATTTAGGCTTTTTGGCATGATTCTCTTCTGCTGAAATTTTCCTTGACTGCAGTGGGAGCAGGATTATTATTATATATATTAGACTGGCACCTAAAGGACCAATATCAGGTCCCATTGTGCAAGGCACTGTACAGTCATGCAGTGAGAGTCCCTGTGCTGAAAAGCCTACAGTCTTAAATTGACAAGACAAAGGATGGAAGGAGAAACAGAGGCACAGAGAACTGAAGTGATTTGACCAAGGTTACAGAGCAGATTAGTGACTAAGCCAAGAATAGAAATCAGGTGCCCTATGTCCCGGTTCAGTGCCCTTCCCACTAGGCCACACTATCTCCTAGCCCACTATTCTCAAGCCTACTATTTAAGTGTGCTTTTAAAAATGAGACCTAGAGTTATTTTGTTAGAAAAGCTATTGGTTCTGGTTGATTCTTTATTTAATGCTGGCAAAAATCTGCTCATGTTTGAAATTCACACTGGAGGAAACAATGTATTTTCCCTGTTTCTTGGTTCTTCTACTCGGGGTAACTTTTGTTCTGGGGCTATCAGTGGAACGTTGCTGCAGGCTGTCTTTAGCCTTTTGCCAGCTGAATGATAATTGCTTCCTATCTTCCGAGCCCTGACTTCCATGCTTCCTGCTTGACCTGTACTGCTGCTCTGAGCTTCCTGTGAGGTCTCCGCAGTAACCCCATGGGCCTCTTCTGCCACCATATGTATGCAATCAGAGGCTGAAAACTTTTCCACCTCCTAATTCACAAGGCTGCCATGTGAGATAACTATCTACAGCTACCAACCCCTCACTGAAAAGAGTGCATTCGCCGCCTTGCCATCTATCATCCTCTTATGCTTTTGTCTTGCTGGTTTGGAATTGCTCTGGCATGAATATAATGATGGATCAATATTAAGTTAATCAGGCCAAGTAAGCCACTTGGATACCTAATAGCATGTCATGCCTTGTCCATATTAGGAAAGCTCTGCCAGTGTAACTCAAATCAGTGCAGTCACACCAGTGCTAACCCCCAACGATGCTACCTCCCTAAACTAAATTGTTTAAGTATGAACTAAACTGGTTTGAGTTCCTCTCATAACGAGATTGATTTAATTGCACTAGTGCAAGACAAAGCGTAATTGAGGAGATAAGATTTTGGCCCACTGGGGTTATTTCAGACTGACACCATTAAAATGGAGATCAGAATCTGGCCCACTCTGCATATGTTAGTTATAATCCATCATTCGTCTCATACTGTGCTGTCAATGGAAGCATTCTTACATCCACTGAGTGCATCTACACTGGGGGGTAGGTCTGAATAGCTAATTCTTTCCACACCTGAGTGCCATAGCTATGTTGACCTAACTTTTAAGTGTAGACCAGGCCTTAATAGGAGCAAATCCCTTACTAAGACGACAAAATACTGCTGCTTTTCTCATGGAACAGCACACAGACTTAAGGTTATATTTGAAAAGTAAAATACGCTCAAGTATATTTACACTTTCGTCCATTTCACAACATGAATGGAATGGAATCATTGTGGTTAAACTCCTGCCCACTCTCCCGGGCCAGGCTTTATCTACACTTTGAACTGGGAATTTTAGTCCCAGCTCTCACAGATGTACCCAAGCTAACCGGGGAGCACGGGTGGCAGATTGGGCTAGCCATTCAAATATGTATCCATGAGGTCTGGGGAATCATGCCTATAGCTCCAAGATCAGACATACCCAAAGGGAAATGCAATTTCCCCAATATTTATCTTCTTCCTTGTATACTTATATAGGTTTCTTTTACAAAACTTTCCAAACATATGCTCTCTCTCCTGAGTTATTCCACCAATGTAATTGAGTGGTAAAATGATTAATGTGTGGTGATGAATAACGTATATGGGTGTTGCTCTCTGTTGGTAAGCAGTTATTCAGAAGTGGAACTATGGGGAGAAGTCCACCTGGATTTTGAATCATGTGATCTTTACATAAGCCAGATTAAACATATTTTGCTTTAGACATTTTTCCCCCTCCCAGCCATTTGAGTCAATGGGTAATTGATCCTATCCTTGTGACAGGAGCGATAACCCTTTATAGCTATGATATGTCTCACCTGACACAGGCCAGGGGAAAAGGACGGTCTCTTGGCAACACATATTGGTTATGCAAAGTGGCTCTTGTGAAATACCAAATGCCTTCAACTCCCAATGGGAGGTGGGCATGCTCAGCATTTGCAGAGCTCGGTGTTTTGTGGACAAAACAAGCTGCCTTATCTAAAAACATGGCCCTGTGGACTTTGATGCTTGTGGGATAACAGTTATCTGTTGAGTTAAAAAGGGACAGTTTTTCATGCCTTTTCAAGCGGCATATAGAATTTTAAAGACTGAACACTGTTCAACACTGACTTGAAAATGTAACTTAGATTTTAAAATAATCTATTATAGCTATCTATACTGTTTTGATTTTTTCCTCACTGAACAGAGCACACTCGAAAGGGCCTATGCTCCAGGTTTCCTTATCTGTTTCCTGATCTTCTATTTAACTGATGGACTTGCTCTCCAAATTTGAATTGCCAGCTCTTGGAAATCCTCCTTAAAGGAATGGGCTCTAGACACCTAAATTCTATTGCGTGCTTTGTCTTGCTAACGAGTTTAGGGCACAATTGGCCATCCAGCTATGTGTCTGTTCTTTGGCTGGTTAGGGACTGATTTTTAGCCCACAGGAGAAGAGTGGACGGCAGTACTGTCTGAGGGGAGTACGTCTTCAGAGGATATGGAGGTCATGAGGAGGACTGAGCTAGCAGATTGCATTTTCTTGTTTAAGGATTGGGCTAGGATGTGGGTAACAATGGGGGTTAACAATGGGATGAAAGGCCCTCACTGAAGCGATAAACCTCAAGGAAATGATGATGGCCATGCATACAGGAAATTAATGAGCATGAGACGGGAGGCAACATTATTAAAGGAACGGTGACACCCCGATATGATGTAAAAAAGGGTTCTGTATTGGCAAGAAATGTGTGTTGTGTTCTCCCAGTGCAGTACATGTGTAGAATGTGTATGTTAGTGATCAAAAAGTCATCCATGCCCTTCTTCTGAGTCTTCTATTTAATGTCGGAGCACAACATTTTTTTGTGGTCTATCTCAGTAGTAGCCGTGTATCTTCACACATACTTGCTCTCCCTGGCGGGAGAAAGATGGAGCTCAGCCCCTCTTGGGAGCTGACAGACCAGCTACTCTATTGGAATTCATTCAGGAACTCCTTTGTCCAATCTCATCTCCATCAGTTCCCAATTTCAGGTCTCACTCTAACAAAACACATGCAGCACCGTGCTGCAAACTGCTCATTATCTTCACGTATTGCCCGGAGACAAGGCTTCACAAGCACCATAATGAGACATTGTGCCTCCCAGTTTGCACGCATAGCCTGGCCAGATATGTCATAGTGTCACCTTAGTGTCATCTCTAAGGTACTTGTGTATCCCCATCACTGTAATACCTGAACACCTCATCCTTCTCAAGGTAGTTTTCCTCACAACACCCCTGGGAGGTAGGACGGGGCGATATCCACATTTTGCAGAACTGAGGCACTAAGACTAAGTGATTTACCCAGGGTCACGTGAAGTCGGTGATGGAGCAGTGACTTAAACCCAGGACTCAAGTCCCAGCCTTGTGCCCTAACCATTGCACCATCCTTCTCCTAAGCTATGTCTAACTGGGAGGCCGGGCAAGGAGCACAGCAACAATTATTATGCTTCTGCCGTTGCGGGGTGTGGTGATAATTCCATCCAATTTACATAGCAACCCCGGGTGCTGATATTACATAAAGCAACAAGCTATGATTTCTGTGCTGTTCTGAAGAACTGGAAGTGTGTTAGGGGTTGTTTTTGCCTCCTCACTCACTGTGACCAAGTTATAATATGCGTGTTCTAGGCTGATTGACTGGAAATACACGTATGCATGAGGGCATGCAATGAAATGTTAAAGTAACAAAGTTTCTTATCTGGCTTGTTGAATTATTATTTAGTTGTATGGTGGCCTCTAGACACAGCCACAGTCAGGGATTAGGACAGTCTGGTGCTACACACTGTACAAACATATAACAGTAATATGACTCTGCTTCAAGTCGTGGTATATGGGATTGAGGATTACCCAAGGAAACTGTGAGATGATTTTGATCAGACAAGACAACACAATTTAGGACTGGAGCCACCCTGGAGAATGAGACTGCCTTTCTTCCACCCATGAGACATTCAAAGGAATTTGAATTTGGTTTGGCACCTTTTCTATGCAAATGTGAACATGAGGCATATACAGCTTCAGTCTTTATGGGGGAAAATGGGAAGCAGTGTGAGTCTTAATTTGGGTACACAGTGCTAGTTTTACTTTCTCCGCATTGTTGCAGTATCAAAAGTGGGTGGATCCTTTAAAACTGACTCATTTTTAAATGAAAGATTTATTGGAAAAATGTAGTAGTAGTGGTGGTGGTAGTAATACTGGGGTGTTTCCTAAAGGCTCCAGCAAAAATCAGGGCCCACATGTGCTTGGTACAGTACATACACATAGTAAGAGACAATCCCTTACCTGAAATGCTTACTATTTAACTAGACAAGACAGACAAAGGGAGAGCTATTATTCCCATTGAACAGACAGGGAATTAAAGCATAGAGGGATTAAGTGACATACATAAGGTCACACAATAAGGTCAGGTCTACACTTTTGGATGGTCAGCCTAAGTTATGCAACTCCAGCTACGTGAATAACATACCTGGAGTCAACGTAACTTAGAGCGACTTACTGCCATGTCTACATTGCACTGGGTTGAAGGGAGAAACTCTCCTGTCGACTTACCTTATGCTTCTCATTGCAGTGGAGTATCGGAGTCGATGGGAGAGTGATCTGCAGTCGATTCAGCAGGTCTTCACTAGACCTGCTAAATCAACCCCCGGTGGATCGATTGCCACAGTGTCAATCCCTGGTACGTGTAGACATACCCTAAGTAAATAGCACAGGTGGTAATTGACCCCCATCTCTTGAGTACTAGCCCAGTACTTTAACCACAAGGTTATCCTTCCTTAAGACTTGGCACAATGAGGTCAAGTGATTTGCTCAAAGTCAGATATTGAGTCAGCACCAGAACTGGGATTAGAGTCCAGGTCTCCTGAAACTTGTGGCCCTAACTATTGGAACATGCTGCCATCGCATAGCCCCAGATAACAATCCAGTTCTCCAACTCTTGTCATTGTGCATGTCTGAGAGAGAGATTGCTAGATAATGCATCCCAGCTATTAGTGGGTTTTTTTACTTGCTATTTTAAAGTACCAGTGCTGGTGTATGTTCGTTTTCATGTAAACCTCTGGTTAGTTGCAAATTAACATAACTGTTAAACACAGAGCATATTTACTATTGTGACTTTCAGCATGATTAGTGAGGCAGAACATTATTTTAATTTGTTTCAGATGGAGTAGAGCCCTTGGTTAAATTTTCCTCTCTAATTTAAGGAGTTTGTGGCTTAGGAGCTAAAGACCTAATTAGGCTGTGTGTCAAAAACAACAAATACTAGCTCAAGTGATTCCTTCTGGCAAAACTGCCTTTCAGTTCAGGCTCCCACTTTGACTTGGTACCAATGGCAGGTCCTTTGGAGAGGAGTTCATCTTAAAAAACCCATCCATACTTGAATCTTATCATTCCCAGCCCGGTAACACCACATCAGGCTGCTTCTAGCCATGCTGGTTCAGTTCAAGTAACGTTAGGGCCAGTATAGACTGAAAAGCACAAACTCTTGCTGATAAACCTTTGTCTAGCACCTCAGTGGCATATTTTCCATAATGCATTGTATGTGCGAGCCACAACTATATAGGTGTTATAAATACACAGTGCACAACAGCCAAATGGTAACTATGGCAATTGCTTCCATAGAAAAGTAATATTAGGAAACTACTTACAGCATTGTTAGCTGCCTTTAAGTAACTTAGCAGCTGTAAATGAGGAGGAGACAACAGCATCATGTGACAGCCAATTTTCCAGGAACCCCCAGTTCAGGCCTAGTATGCGTCACCAACCATGTTATGCACATATCATTGTAGTTTAATATTTGAAAAGTGCCATCCACATACTAGATGCTGTACATACAAGCAAGAGAGTGGTGGGGGAGGCAGGGGAGAATAAACACAGTTCTGTGAATTGCTGTGGGGAAAATGAGCTGTGCTGTGACACGGAACATGGGATGCATTGCGAATCCAGCGGTAAGAATAACTGAGAGGGTCTCCTTTTTAAATTGAGTCGTAAGGAGGGACTCAAATATGAGGGAGGCAGAGACTTGGTGATATTGGTGTGGGAATGCATTCTGTGCCTAAAGAGAATCCTTGAAAAAGGCGCAAGGAACTGAATGAGGCGATAGGCAGTGCACCTGCTCCAGGGAAATGTGCCTGGAATTGTGCACTAGGTGCCATAGGAGAGCTATGCAATCATGGCTCAAGGGAGTGCTGTGTGAGGAAACACTCAACCAGTTGACACAAGCCAGGCTGGTTAGTGAGGGTGTCCGGGCCTCTGTGGAAACAAATAGTGCAAGAAAGTCTTAGCCACTTCCTTCAGCCTTGCAACGATTGTCCTCTCATGTAACCTGGGCATTAGATGTAACTCTTCAGAACGTACACAATGTTTGTTTCCCAGCAAACCTGGAACAAGTGGAGTTTAATTCATATTTAAATATAGATTTACATAGTAACAAATCATTTCAGAGGCGTACCTCTGAAAACTGAAGTACAGTTTTTCATTGTGCTTTGAGGACCCCAACTTTCTTTCATTATTGAAAAAGCTCAATCTGAAGGACACTGCCTATTTTTTGGATGACAAGTAATTTACTTACCTTGGCCTAAGGATGATAATCAGATACCAACATATTTTGTTTACAGGATTCAATAAACAATAGATCACTGGTAACCTTTGACATTTCATCAGTATGTCTATCTGGATGCCTCCAATCTTTGTTTGCCACGATGCTGCTGCTAGCATAGATAGCAAAACTTCTTGCTGTCTGTCCATCTAGAACAAACTTCAGAAGTTGGTTTGCTTGGTAAAACCAAGTATTTTCTTCAGTGCCCTTTGGTTTCTTTCTCTAGTTTGTGAGTACCACATAGCGCCTCAAAAGACTTCTGTGAGGTGCTCCTCATGCTTCATAGACTTTTTGTCATGAAGCCTGCATTTCCTACTCAGAATTTTTGCTCCACTTGTTGGGGAAAGTAGAAGGGAGAAAAGAAAAATAAAAAGGCAAAGGAAAGATCTTGCAAGGCAGGGAAGGGTGTTTGATAAAAGTATTAAATAAAAATAGGTAGATGGCCAAAAAACCCCACACAAAAACTATGGGTGAAATCATGGGAGATTTGCCATTGATTTCAATGGGAGCCAGGGTTTCATCCTATAAAGGTCCATACACCAATTTGAAAAGCTCAAAAGCAGTAGTAGCCTGGAATTTGAACAGTGGAAGGAGATTATTACATATCAGAGGTTACTGAAATATGATGGAATGACAAAAATAAATGGGATACTGTAATACATGAGTATAAACTATACAGGAAATTGGTTAAAAGATAAGGTGCAGGGAATATTGAAACAGCAGACTCCTTCCACAGAACCTAATGGAGACCATACAATGGAATAAGTTTGGACACAAATCCCAAATCATAGGAGTACAAATATGCCAGTAAGGTTTTATTGCTGTTCTCCAGATCTGGAAAAATATACTCAGTTCATGATGCTGAAGAAGATCAAAGAAACAAGTAAATCTAATCACAGTCCTAATCTGTGATTTCAACAACCTACTTACTGGTCAAACTCGTCAAATGTCTTGTTTCTTGACTTATTAAACGAGTGATAATTCTGAAATGCTTAAGGAGAAGACACTCTTGTATTTGTCATTTGTAATAAACAAGGGTTAATTCAAGAGTAAGTTGAGCCATTCAGTCTGTGATTCCAGGGTGTCCAGGACTTGTCCCCAAAGCCATGTGCTAAACATGCCCAGGCATAATTATCAGCTAAA
Source organism: Dermatemys mawii (assembly GCA_007922305.1). NCBI lineage: Eukaryota > Metazoa > Chordata > Testudines > Dermatemydidae > Dermatemys > Dermatemys mawii. The sequence continues at coordinate 1,886,556 of ML677383.1, forward strand.
TTTATCTCATTTCAGTATCAGCCGCAGTCTTATTTTTGTTTCTTCCTGCCTCTATCTCTTGCCTTTTTAGATCCCTTTGGTTTATCTTTGTTTCTCTCTAAAGGTGTTTGCAATTCATCCCAGTTTAGTATAACCCTCCAATATCACTAATGTGCCATTTCATGGTAGTAGGCCAGTTTTTCCACCCATTGTCCCTGTAATTTCATAGGCTTCTCCTTTTGTTCCCTTGGCTCTGAATGGCCATGCAAAGGGGAAGGGTTGGATTTAGTGTCAGTTTGGAAGTGCTGCTGTATGTGTTTATTTTTTATTTTATAATTTCACAATCAGAAGCATTTCCCTCCCATAACTGAATCTCTTGGAAAGCTGATGCGGGAATTTTCCTTACTCTTACGACATCAGCTGCTGCTTTCTGTTAGGAATGCAAACACTTAAAACAAACATCCAAGGTGGAAATTATAAAGAGATGCCTTTCTGTGCTGGGAATTGTTGGCTTCCTGCCAGCCTTCAGTGTCTTTCTCACCCTCTTACTCCCTCCCCACCTCAACACTCTCTCCTTATAGAGCTTCACCTGACATCTTAGAAACCTAAGTACCTCTGTGCCCAGCTCTGTGAAATGAGCCTTACACATGTGCCATGTTGTTTTTAAACATGTGCTTGTTTTATTGCCCTGGCATCCATTCAAGAATTCCTGTTCACGGGCACGAGAAGTGCTTTATCGACTTTGCTTTTACTTGAGGCAGTAACAGATCTTGGGTGGAGATTGTGGCTCAGTGCCCGATGCTGGTGGGAAACTTATTTTCTCTCAAAATAGCCTTGGTTCTCACTAAGGTGAGAGCTGCAGCTGTTTCAGGGATGACAGCTTAGGAACTAACCTGATTAATTGGGAATATATGGGGTGTTTTGCCGTAGATCCTTTTGTGTTTAATTGGCTCCATATGTATCATGTACACCCAGTTATAAAAGACAAAAGTCAGGCATTCACTAAGCTACCGATAGGGAGCTGTAAAGTTGCTGGCCCCTGACCAGAGGAAATGTGGTGTAGTGGTTACAGTCATGAATGAGGAGTCAGCACTCTTGGGTTCTGTTCTTAGCTGTGTCATTGTTGCAGAGGCCAAGCTTAGGTGCCTAATGCAATCGGTTTGAATGTGACTGTGTGCATTTAAAATCTGGCAGCTAATGCCATATTTAGACTGGTTTGCAGAGATGTTGAGAGTGACAGCCACCGTGTCCACTAACCGAACTGGAGGCAGACAGAGATAAATGCATGAGCTGCTACAGCTTGAGCTAAAGAGCCAACTGTCTAACAGGTTTCCTAAAACACCTGGATTGGGCTCAGACCTGTTATATACACGTGCCAGTGGGTTACATTGAGGACCCATAGATCTCATCAATTTTGATATATTTTAGTGGGAGCTGAACACCTCTTAAAATCAAGCCAATTAGTTAAATGTCTAATTGTTGATTTTGATGTGGATCTTCATGTGCCTGTGATGGGGTATATACCCCCCACAGGCGCTGAAAGGGTTAGTACGGGCCTGAGAGGCCAGTTATCCTCCCTGGCTGCACCTGGAAGGTCAGCCAGCCTTAACGGAGGTTGAAAGGCCAGCGGTGGCTGGGCTGGGAGAGAATTATAAACAAAGACAATTGAGAGCAGAAGGGGACTGCAGATAGAGCAAAGAACTCTGCAGTCGCTCTCTCTGAGACTAGAGAAGTGGTGAGGAGACAGCCCAGGGGGAGAGTTGATCCTGGGATGGGATCCTCTCTGGAGTAGAGGAATCTGGCAAAGGGCCAAGAGGGAGGTAGAGCAGCCAGTGGAATAGAGCAGACTGTGGTGAGAAGCCCTGACAAAAGAGCAGGAACTAGACTTTCTAGGGAGCAAGATCTGAGAGATATTTTATTGAGAAGGACTTAGAGTCATGCCCAAGAAAGATAGAAGTGGGTTCACTCTTATATTTTATGGCTTGGGACTTTAAAAATAACTATTCACCCAGATCCAGTCTTTCCATTTCTGCAGCTTTAACGTTCCATCTGTCCTGGAGAAAGCAAGTCTCTTTTGTATGGGAACTTGGTATTATTTAATGAGATTTACCATGTAGGGCAGGAACTGGGTCAGGTAAAAGTTTAGAAATCCAGTCCAGTGAGGTGCCACATGTGATCAGCTCCTATGTAATAAGTGGGATTTGAGAGCACTTGGTACCTTGTACTATTATGCCCCCAATTTAAGTCCTATGCAGGTTTTGGTAAAAGACAAAGATTTTTTAAAAAGTTCTCCAGTTATCTTATCAGCATGTTATACACAATGTCATCAAGGGGAAGAGTGGGGGAAGATTGAGTACTCTCTTTCTCTTTGCTTCTGTAGACCCCGTGCCTCAGAAGTGCCCTACTTTCAAATCTCAGGAGAGACTAGAAAACACTCTCCGAACATTTTCCACTGAGTCAAAAATAGCATGACCCACAAAGGGGTAGCAGCTTCTGCCTTTTTAAGAATAGACTAGAAAAAAACATTAATTTGCTTGGGAGTGGGAGGTAGAGATGGAGTGGGAGACCCTGCTAACATGGGGCTAAACGGGATAAAAAGAGAGTACCCTTTATGGAACTACCCCTGCCCATCCTGTCAGGGATGGGGAAAGGGGGATTGGGGAGGGAGGTGATGGGTTGCATAAGGCCCAGAGGCCCCCTGATGGAGGCCTCAGTGTCCTGCCACACTCGTCCTTGGAAAGGAACAGTGGAGAGGTCCTCCAAGCAGGCTTGAGTGGCTATAGTGGAAGCAGCCAGAAAGTATTGAAGTTTGGTATTTCCCAGACCAGTTGAGGTTTAACCTATCCCAAATCCAAGACCAATATTAATTAAGTTGGTCCAAACCAGATTTTAAAGAGAGACTCTATAGATGAGTTTCTTTAGTTTTCCCAGACTTGAGATAGGTTTTGAAATTTTGCTTCCAAAAATTCATCCAACGCTTCCACCTTTGGTATGTATCGTATGTACAAGGCACTCTATCCCATCACCCTCAGCTCGATGGAGGGCTGCCAGCACAAGGAGACGTCAGGGTTTGTGGGGGAGGGAATAGGAAGATAACAATGGCTCAAAATGTCGTGGTAAGTCAAATCAGAACAAGTAGGATCCCTAATGTCAGAATTCTTTGCTTGTGTGAAAGAACTAAGCACACTGGAATGCTTCATAAAGAATCCTTTCTCTGTAAGATAACGTAAAGGCTTCATTGGGACGTAAATGACACCTTCATTGGTAAGCCAATATTGTCTTGACTCTCTAAGGTAGTTCACTCTGGGGAGGCAGTATGGACTAGTAGATGGTGCACAGGGGTCGTGTAGTAACTTTTGCTGTCGGAGGGGTTACGGTGCAATGAAGGGGGTTACGGTGCAATGAAGTTTGAGAAACTCTGTTCTGTGGGATCTTCTTGCCCTCAGAAGGAAGCAGGTTCCTCGTCTTATGTTCTGCTGGCCTCTGTTGGATGTGGCTCAATGGCCTTTTTCCTCCCCACTCCTACTATGCTGGAGATGGAAGGGATCCAGTCCCCTTAGGGATGGTGGGGAGGGGTCATTTATGTAAGGAGTTGAGAGCATGCTTGCAGCCTTCAGGCAGGCTTACAAATAGTATCAATCTCACAATACATCAGAGACTAGAACACTGATCAGGTGAAGGGGACAGCTTTTCACTCTCTCCCACAAGCAGTCATGTTATATGGAAGTCACTAGCATTGTGATCAGCACTGCACAAGCAAAAAAACCATGATCCCTATACGGAGGAGCATGTGGGTCTGCTCCAGACCTTACTAGCCCCAAGTAGCACCTACCAGCAGTCCCAATGGGAATACTCATGTGAGCTAGCGATACTCATTGCAAGGGATACACAATCTGGACCGCCTACATTTAAAATTCTCTTCTCAAATTACCAAGGGCAAAGGTCAGTGATTTTGGCTCTTGTACGTTTTGGTGTGCTTAATAACATCATTATGCATTTCTACAGCATCTTGGATCCCAAAGGATCTCAAAGTGCTTTACAGCCCTATACACAAAGGTATATTTGAATCTGAAGAACTGCACTGATGCAGTCTGCAGACTTAAAAGCCTATTATTCGTTTGATCTTCCAGCTACTGGGAAAAAAACACTTACTTTGATAAGTGATCATAGATTTGCTTGATTGGCTTTATGGGTGTATTGTTTGCAATGACAACAAAGTGCATTGACAGTTAAACTACATTGATCTCTTTTTGGAGTGATACACGGTTTTCCTAATTGAATATTTTTGCTTCATTTTTAATGGATGTGTACAGTCTATATTTCAAATTCCGGAGACCTGTGTTTTTCTTAGCTTCTAAATGGATTTTCCAGACCATGTGGTATTCTATAGAGAGCTGGTCAAAAGCCTAGTTTTTGTTGTGTTCTCCCCGCTCCCGCCACACACACTCACAAAATGTGAATACAATTTTTTGAAAATGTATTCTGATGTTTTTAGAGAAATTTTGAAACAAAATGAAAATTTTCCATATGACTGAAAACACTGATTTCAGTTTTGAATTTTTGGTTTGGGGCTTTTTGCTGTGAAAAAGTTTGGGGAAACTTTTTAAAACTGCTTTCAATTGGAAAAGTGTAGTTATTTTTTTAATGTAATATGGCAGTCTAGAAAGTAGCACTTTCCTTCATCATCACTTTTAACTTTTTTATATACTTTTTTCAATTTTTTACTTTTTTTTGTCCAACTTTTTCCACAGGGGGAAAAAAGCTACACAGGGGAGAATGTAGACTTCCCCCACTTTCTTTTGATTCATTTACATTCTCTCTTTTTCTCTGGTGGGGGTTGGGTGAGACAGGGCAGGGGAAAAGTTTACCAGAAAAGGGAAGAAAGAAATCTGAAAATTCAAATGTTGAAAACCGAAACCTGAAACTTTTCACTTTTTTAAAATGGAACTGAAAAATGCTATTTAAAATGAAAACTCTAATTTCATTTCAAATAATTTTATCAGAATTTCCTGATGAATTACGCTTTCCAATGAAAAGTTGTGGGATCAAAAACCTATTTTTGTTTATTTATTACTTGAAAAATTTCAACCAGTTCTAATTTTATATAATGTTTCCCATTCTTTTCTTCACCTGTCTTTACATTCCCTGACACCATTTGTTTCAGAACAGAACTACAGGATCATAGAACCATAGGGTTAGAAGGGACTGCAAGGGTCATCTAGGCAACCTCCAGGTCAAGATACAGAATTTGTTGTATTTAAACCAGTGGTTCTTAGCCAGGGGCATGGGGCCTCCTGAGGGGCCGCAAGCAGGTTTCAGAGGGTCCTCGAAACAGGATCAGTGCTAGATTTGCTGGGACCCAGGGCAGAAAGCCGGAGTGCTTTTCAACCAGGGGGCTGAAGCCTGGTGCCCTGAGCCCTGCCACCTGGAGCTGAAGCAGAAGCATGAGCAATTTAGCTTCACGGTGCTCCCTTTGGCATGAAGCCCTTGGCAACTGCCCTGCTTGCTACCCCTTAATGCTGATCCAGGCTTTTATGTGCAGAAAACCAGTTATTGTGGCACAGGCGGGCCACAGATGTTTTAAAGCATGTTTGGGGGAGGGCCTCAGAAAGAAAAGGGTTGAGAACGCCTGGTCTGAACCATCCGAGACAGATGGCTATCCTGCCTCCTTTTGAAAACGTCCAGTGGAGGAGCTTCCACAACCTTTCTAGGCAGTCTCTTCCATTGTCCTACTGTTCTTACAGTTAGGACATTTCCCCTATGATTTAATCTAAATCTGTCATGCTGTAGTTTGAACCCACTGCCTCTTGTCCTGCCCTCTGTGGCAAAAGAGAACAACTTCTCTCCATCTTTTCTGTGGCAGTCTTTCAAGTATCTGAAAACTGTTATCATATCCCCCCCTCAGTCTTCTCTTTTCCAAACTAAACACACCTAGTTCCTTCAGCTTTTGCTCATACGACTTGCACTCCATCCCTTTGAGCAGCTTTGTCCCTCACCTCTGGATCCTTTCCAGTTTCTCTACATCTTTTCTATACATTGGTGACCAAAATTGGACTCAAAACTCTAGCTGAGGCCTAACCAGCACTGAATAGAGCGATACTCTCATCTCCAGTGACTTGCACTCTATGCCTCTGTTAATACAACTGTGACAGGGTGCTGACAAGAAAGCGCTAGGCCAGCCCCTGTTCCCTCTGTTAGCTTGAGTAGACAAGGTTCTGCTAGCTCAGCTCCCAGCTGGGGAAGTTAATTGGCTGGCAGGGCGTGGGGCTTGAGGCAAACCACCTGGGGGCCTTCCAGGCCAGAGAGTAAAGCTCGCTGGAAGGATGTCACAGGGGGCAAAGAGGACAGGGAGGAACAAGGCGTGGTTGTTCCTGGCTAGCTGTGGGAGCTAGCTGTCCCCCAAGGCAGCCAAGACAGGGGGCTGTCTTGTACAAAACTGTATATAGGTGATGGTGGGGGCTTGCACAAGGGAATAAAGGGACACTGGCGCTTGCAACAGCGGGATCTCGGTTCATTGGTGCAACGAGCGGCGAAGGGCTCGTTTACAACAACCTAAAATTACATTTTCTTTTTCTGCAACAGTATCACATTACCAACTCATGTTGAGGTTGTGATCCACCACAACTCCCAGATCCTTCTCATCAGTGCTGCTGCCAAGCCTGTTATCCCCCCTTCTGTGTTTGGGTTTTCTTCCCTAAGTGTAGCGCCTTACATTTGTCTTTGTTGAATTTTATTTTGTTGTCTGTGACAGAGTCCTGTGGCACCTTAAAGACTAACAAAGGTATTGAAGCATAAGCTTTCATGGGCTAATACCCACTTCATCGGATGCATACACAGCTACCTCTGATTTTGTTGTCTATAGCCCAAGTCTCCAATTTATCAAGATCCCTTTGAATTTTAGTTCTATCCTCCAAAATGTTGGCAACCGACCCAAGCTTTGTATCATGTGCGAACTTTATCGGTATGCTCTCTATTTACATTCAGGTAATTAATAAAGATGTTAAACAACACTGAACCCAGAACAAGTCCCTGTGAAACCCCAGTTGAAACTTTCCTCCAATCCAATTTCATTCCATTAATAGTTACTCTTTGTGGTCGTTTAACCAGTTATGTATCCAGTTAATGGTAGTTCTATCGAGCCCACATTTCTCCAGCGTACTTATCAAAACATCATGTGGGACTTTGTCAAAAGCCTGGCTGAAGTCCAGGGATATTATGTCCATTGCATTCCCCGTATGCACCAAATCAATTACCCTATCAAAGAAGGAAATCAAGCTGTTTTGGCATGATTTGTTCTTGGTAAGTCCATGCTGGATGCTAGTGATCACCCCCTTTCATCCTCAGGTATTTGCAAATTAAATGTTTTATAAATTGCTCTAGTAGCTACCCAGCTACTAGAGGTCAGGTTGACTGATCCATAGTTCCCCATCTCCTCCTTTCACATTAGCCCTTCTCCAGTCTTCCAGGACCTCTCTTGTCTTCCATGAGTTTTCAAATATTATTGCCAGTGGCTCCAAGATTTCGTCAGCTAATTCCCCTCCCCCAGGTGAACAGTGTCCAGTTCCGCTGATTTGAATTATTTCAAATTGGTCAGAAGATCTCTGACGTGTTCTTTACTTATCCCGATCTGCATCCCTTCCTCTTTACTGACTTCGCTAGTCATCGGGTCATGTTATATTTTGTGAGAAGACTGAAGCAAAGTAGGCATTAAGCAGCTCTGCCTTCCTATCATCTTCTATTACTAGCTCACCTTCTCCATTGAGTAGCGGACCACACCACCAATCAATACTTGACTTCAGTAGTTGAACACCTGCATCCTAGGGAAGTGTGAAAATCAGGTGGTAAGGGTTCGAATCCTATCTCTACCACTAATTCATGCTCTTTAGGGAAGTCTCTTTGTTTCAATGTGCCTCAGTTTCTCCAACTGCAAAATAAAGAGAATAGCCACCTGTTTCATGTGTGTTGAGATCCTTCAATAAAAATGAATCATCTGGTGCAAAATTCAGTGACAAAAGAATAATTATGGTTTCTTTGTGGTTAAAGCTTCCAGAATACCTTTCACAGAGCGTGTGTCCAATTCCATACATTTGATTTGATTTTTATATTTTTAAAGTCATTCATTCTTAAAGGCTAAACCAAGTGTTTTTCCATGATGGGACTTTCCATGCTAAATCATTGTGGGGTATAGTTTAGATTGAGCTGACATCAGAATGGAGAAAGGCAGTTACAAGCAACACCATGGTGTCCTGCATGTGATTTGTGTAATGGAGGGACAGAGAAAGTGGACTGCAATTCTGGAGTGACTTGTTCCTGCATCATAGTTTTAGCAATTATTATATATTTGTATTCATAGCATTCATATGACTGCAATCCATTTATGCAGTGGTGGTGTATTTATGTGCATCTCAGATTATTAGAGAGACAAGGTGATTCCCATTTATTGGACCAACTTCTATTGGGGAAAGAGACAAGCTTTCAAGCTACACTGAGCTCTTCTTCAGGTCTGGGAAAGGTATGGAGAGTGTCACAGCTAAATAGAAGATCAAACAGCAGTTTACATAAGTGTTAGCACATGTTCTAAGGGACCATTCAAGGTGGAGTGGCCTATTAACACCCCTGTAGTCATAGGACAAAATGCAGGGTAGTCGGGGTTACAGATAAGTTTATAAAACTTTGTGTTTGGAGTAAGAAATCAGTTTTAGCCCAGTCTGAATTGTGACACTATCTATAAATAACTAAAATCTTTTCTGCATTACACCAGCTATCAGACTGAGTTTGCTGTCCACCTTAGAAACACTAGATTTTTTTTTCTTGCTAGGAAACCAAGAAGTATAACTTTGCAGACTGTGGTTCTAAAAATACTTCAAGAGCACTCTAGAAATGCATGGTACTTGTCCTATACATATATGTCTAGGCAGTCCTTACAATCGGCTTATTTTAGGTGAACCTATATTGTTTTCCATATTTTTCAGAGAGGGAAACTGAGTCAAAGAGGCTAAGAGACTTGCTTGAGACATGTCACAGTCCAGAGTCACGGTCATGATTGGAACCCACATCCCAAAGAAGTCTTTTATTGCCTTCGATGGGACCAGGACCAGTCATTAAGTATTATAAATAATCATTGCAGTTTTCTCTTTCTTAAATGAATACGTCTGAAATGGCAACTGTAGTGTATTTTACATAGCTGGCCTTTCTGAAGCCCTTATTGCAAGATACTTTCTGGTTCTTTAGAGAACCACAATCTGTCATCATTTAGAATGAGCTTTTGAAAAGTGCCCATCGTAACCTGAAATGTCCTGATGCTGAAATACACCCTGTTCTCATTTTTATACTCGATATCCATCCAAATCTGTCCCACAACAAGGCACTAAGTGAGAGCTCATGTTAAAGTCCTGTGTATTAATAGACACACAAACCCTCAAGAAGGCATGTCACAGACTTTGAAGTGTGGCACTCTAGCCAAAATATCTTAAAATTACAGAAAAAGAGATACATGGAGATAAAAATCTATTTCCCACTTATGAAGACCTCATGTTTATCTGGCCAAGGGCTCCCAGCCCAGAAATTCCAGGAGTCTGCTGGAAAAAAAAAAAAAAGACTCTTCATAAAGCATTACTTGAAATCTCAAATCCAAATGGCCTGAAGATGAAAGAGCCTCTTTAGTTAATTTTAGACAAAGCTCTCCTATTTTGGTTGTGGACTGGAAGCAGAGAAAAGTAAAATGTTTACTCTGAGAACAACAGTCCTGGGCAGCAAGCCTAACTACAGCTATCTTCCATAATTCTCATACCATATAAGATATGGTTCTTTTCAGAACTATTTACAGCAGTTTGAGCTATCATAATGCTTCCCAATACAACATATCATCCATTGACAGGACAGACTAATCTGGTGAAATGCAACACACTGTGGTGCTGCCACTTCACTAAGGCCATTATCCAGGGACTAATGAGAATCAGCTATGAGGATTTGTGCTTAACCAGTGTGATAGGAGATCAGGCCCATGACGTGAAGAGTTGTTCCAAGGGTGTGAGGTAGGGGGAGTGTGTGTGTGTGTGTGAGAGAGAGAGAGAGAGAGAGAGAGAAAGACAGAAACAGAGAGAGAGACCCACACACAGAAAGAGAGAGAGTGCAACAAAGTAGTAGGCTAACGATGAAGATTACGGTAGTGGAATTTTGGACCAATGGAAGAAAGGTGAGGTTATTATCAAAGACCCCGAAGGAGGGCTTTGCAAGTAATGAGAATGGGAGATGGCCAAGGCACAAACAAGCGATTTGGTGGTTGGGATAGAGAGGAAAGGCTGAATTTTAGAAATACTGCAACGGGATGGACAGAAGAGGAGTTCAAAGATAGCTCCGTGAGTCCCTTCTCTTCCTGTGCACTCATGCAAGGCTATATATAACATAGCCTTGTGTCTTTACAGTGTAACTGAAGTGCTACTCTGAGCTTTTGTTTTGAGTATTGTAAAACAGGATTTACAACCCGATGCACGAGGATCAGTTGGCTAAAGGGCATTGAGAACTTTGAAGAGGTAGAATACTATGGCCTCAATCTGCATGGGTCTGAGTATCTTTAGCACCTCTTGAAGTCCTGTGAGTCAAGAACAGTTTGCACCTGTCTGGATATCAGTATATTATGTAATCTATTCGGGCTCTTCCTTCTAATTCCTATGAGACTCTCAACCTAAAAGGAGTGGATCCACAGCTGTGGGATATCTCAATTCCCACCCTCCCTCTCCCTCTTTCCTCGCCTCAAAAAAAATCTTCCTGGTTTGGTATTTTTGACGCTGTTCCATTACAGAAGCATATAACCATACCTCCATATGTGATAACAATTCTAAAATGGAATGCTTGGTATTTCCTTGCTCCAGTACAGGACCTCAGAGAGGATTTTGAACCAGATGTTCTAAATCTGCAGAGCTCACATTTTTCCATCCATATGTTCCAATGACCCCTATGTAAAGGTTATGTTGTGATATCACCAGGTACTTAGGCCAAACTCGCTCTGAAAGGAGGATTTCCACATGGTTCAGTGGGACATGATCAGGCCCTGAGTAAGGAGCACTGAACAGGCAAGTTACTTCACCTTGTTTGTATGGCTGTAATACATTGTGGGGTCCTGATCCATGACTGGGGCTCTTCTGTGCTACCTGCTGAACAAACCCAGAACAAATAGACTCCCTGCCCCAAAGACCTTAAAACTTAAGTATAAGTCAAGATACAAAGGAGGACACAACCAGATAAGGAAGTACCAGGAAACAATGAGACAGTATCAACTATGATAGACAGTAGTCTCATTTCATCTCTTTGTGCCTCTTTCTGTCCTCCCCTTTGTTTCTCTTGTCTGTTTAGAGAACAGGGTCTTAGGGTATGTCTTCACTACCCGCCAGATCAACGGGTAGCAATTGATCTGTTAGCGATCGATTTCTCGCGTCTGATTTTTTGTGTCTTCACCAATCGTCAACTCCCGTAACTCCTGCTTGATGCGAGGCACAAGCTGGAGTCCATGGGGGACCGCGCCGCCGATCGCCGCCGCCATGAGGATGGCAGGTAAGTCGGCTGAAGATACGCAGACTTCAGCTATGTGATTCATGTAGCTGAAGTTGTGTATCTTTAGTCGATTCCCCCCCTTAGTGAAGACCAGCCCTTAGACAAGGCACTATATCAGGACACATGTTTCAAAGAAGTTCTTTATCCTGTTAGTGATTCACTGAACCATGAGACCATTGTGTCCTTTCCATATTGCTGAATGGGTGGGGAACCTCTGAGAGAGAGGAGTATGGAAAAGGCTTAGGAGTTGGAGCTGGTTGAGATTTTTTTAAAGCAATATTTTTTTGTTGGAAAATGCCGACTTATTAAAACCAAAACTCTTGACAAAAATTTAGTTGGGAAGATTTCTCAGATCCAGGATGGAATTTCTGATCACAACATAGGGCCAGCCAGATGCCCACCCAAGACTAGCCAATGAGAAAGGGCACACAACTGGAATGTGCGAAACCCAAGTCCAAATGCCTGTTCTGCCTGATTTAGAACAGAAACTTTAACATGTCTCTGAGCTGAGTGGGTGTGTGGGTGTCTGGGGTTTTTTTAATTACATTTTTTCGAAAGGTCTCAGTTTCATTCTGATGCATAATGACAACAGATGCCCAAACCTCAATATTATTTGCAAAATGGAATTCTTATTTTCCACCCGTCCTTATTGATAACCACTGCCCTAAAACATCCAACATCCTCCTCCATCCCCCTCCCCACTCTACCTTCCTCAAGGATTCTGAAACGAAACCAAACAGCAACACAATGCCATAGCATTGTGTGATCTTCTTTTAAGTGTCTAGATTTGTTTTTGTTTTTTTACTTTTCTTTGCTGCATCAGCAAACCTGCTGAAATCCAGTGTTTGGATCTGTTCCCACCCTTCGCTGATATAAATCTGTGTGTTTGTGGTGTGCTCTTCTTAAGCCCTGGTGGAAGAGCGTTAACATGAACTAAGCACTTGGCTGACTGCCTGGGATGAAATGAACTTTCCCCTGCAATCACCACATCAGAACATTCATTCACAATCTAACACAGCAGCGATCTTATAAAGGAATTGCTCTCTGGTCCTTTTGGCTACCATAACCTGTATTTATTCTGGGGACATATTGGAATGTGATAATTTTTTTTTTAAGATACCAAGTTCTCTTTCAATAACGGAATAGATGGTAGAGCAGCCTCTGAGTGTGACCCCCCTTATAAATTAAAAACACTTTTTATATATTTAAATGCTGGAAGCAAAGTGGGGCTTGGGGTGGAGGCTGATGGCTCGTGACGTCCCCCCGTCATGTAATAACCTCGTGACTCCCTGAAGACCCCCAGTTTGAGAACCTCTGTGTTAGAGTCTATTCATGCCATCCTCCTGCAAAAGCTTCTTCTGTTTCTTCCTATTGCCAGCTGTGGCAGACTTTGCATCTCTTTGTATTTGGCTTTGCTGACACCTGCTGATCACCCTGAGAGGCCAAATTCTGCTTGAAGTTACATGAGTGTAAAAGTAGAGTTACATCACTTACCAGTGAATGAGGTGCTGGGCTTAGGCAATTAAGGCGCCAGTGCTCAAGTAATTTTTTTTCATTCATAACTGATGGAACCAGCCCAGAGGTGCTAGGGCTGTGAACTGATGAGCCTAAAGGTGCGGGGGCTCAGCCCTGGAACAAATTAAGCACCGTCTCTTACTAAGTTTTCTATTGGTGTTGCTGAATTTGGTTCCTGGTGTCAGTTGTATTGCTAAGCTGGTGAAATGCCACTTATGCAAAGCTGTTAATTTCACACAGTTCTAACACTGACACACATATGGACATGCCAAGGGTCCCTGTTGACTTTCTACAGCCAACAGTGTCACAAGTAGCTTTCTGGCAGGATAGTCAGCCACGAACCTATGGTTCACCGTGTTGGGGCTGATCAGAATTAGCAACTTGAACTGGGTGTGTAAAGTTTGCTATTAGTTGAACATATGACAGTATCTGTGGTCTGGGCTCCATTACCGTATTGTCTGAACATCTCCCAGTCCATAATGCATTAATCCTCACAACACCCCAGTGGGACAGGGAAGAGCTATTATCTTCATTTTACACATGGGGGAAACTGAGGCACAAAGAAAGTGATTCATGCAAGAGCACACAGGGACTGTGGTTGAGCAGGGAACGGAAGCCCTGTCTTCTGAGTAATGTACTAACCACTGGCTCATCCTTCCTCAGTGGGGGATACAATTTATCCATGGGATTTATCTCTAATAGATATTACACCAGCAGTGAATTTTACCCCACTATATGAATGCCGAACAGTGGTTTTACTGACAGATTTGAAGCTCCCAATGCCCATTTTGTAGGCCGCTGCTACAGAAATCAACGATGGGCTTGAAACCTCTAGGGTTGGACAGAGTAGGGAATTGAAGAGTCTTCCTAAAGAACTGTGTTCCGAGGGCATGTTCTTCAAAAGCTCACCACAAGCAGAAAACCTCATTAAAATTAGTCCCAGGATCCACTGAGTTCCACTGTGAGCTGCTGCTGAATGAAAGGACCAGCTGCACAAGATCAAGCCAGCTGAGTCCTATATATCCTTAAGCTACCCTCCTCATGAAAAGGTATCTGGGGCACATCATGTGATTTAGCGAGGAGCCAGCCTGAAACAGGTGTTTGGTGGCTTAACTACAGAGTATGGGCCAAAATGAACCCAAAAATATGCTTCCAAATCCAAATATTTGAAATGCATGGAAACAAATACAGAGATGCATATGGCTGTGTGTACTGGCCAGCCTGTGAAGGTTAGAGAACATAAATCTATACATATGTGGGAAGAACATATTTCCTAAGGGTTAGAAGTGGTCTAGGCCAGCTGGAAGATATCAGTGTAGCAAGTGAAACAGTTGTCAATTGCAATACAAGTCTGGATAGTGCTTCGGCCTGATGATGCCTGTCATGTGTAGGTGTCCTAACTAGATTATTTCCTATACCACGCCTACAAGTATATCTGTAGTGATCTGGACTTGACAAAGGACACCAGCCAGGCCGCCTGGGCCTCTCCTCAACTGTTATCAAAAGCAGTTGTGTCCCTGGTAAGGATCTATATAGCAAAGCATTCTAGAATAGGTGACACATGTTGAAGTTAGCAGGACAGCTCTATCCAGCATTGCTGTTTCAGACCCCCACTGTTAAACATGGTTCATTTGTATTGTCTACTAATGAGTCTCCAATCTGTCTGTAATTTTCTGTTCAGTTATATGCAGCTATATAGTACTAACATACTGAATTAAACCTATAAAAGCTGGAGAAGTGAGTAGAACTAGATAATTGGGCTAGTTTTAACTGCACATCCAAAATTTGAATGCACCTACATTGTGCATGCAAATGGCCAATTATCCAGCTAAGTACTTAATTTGGGGAGTAAATGCCTTCCTAGAGGGGGATGATTTCTGGGAGAATCAATTGATGTTTGGCGAGCTTGTAGGTTTATGACATCAGAGATATCAAGGGAGAGAGCCTTGATTAATTTAGAGATGAAGTGATTTTCATTCAACTTAATTAATTTGCAATTCATTTTATGGCCTATTTAACTCTTCACACTGGTCACAGAGCTAGAAGAATGGATCTCTTTAAAGATTCAACACACCTGATTTTTTAAGGCCACCTAAGAAAGCTCCTAGTCCATATGTTTGAGTCCTTCAGCTAGCACTTCTAGCAAAACCAAAGTGAGAGGACTATTTGAAGTGTCCAGGTAACAGAGACCTTTATTTTTATTTTCTGTCCCTGTATCATAAAGATACAGTGTGCTGGCCCTTGCTCAGTTGCCAGCAGAAGAGATTCCCTGCCTTTTTGAAAAAGGGTTTGAGATCATCTTAGCTCTTGTGCTTGGGTGTGGATGAAGTGCATAGGGATTGCTTCCTTCATGCACCTCTTGTGGAGGGCATGTTGCCCAAAGGATATCAGGATGAATCTACACCCCTCTCCAGCCTGCTGCGATTGGGTGCTGTGGGGAAGCACTCTGCACCATCACAAGGGATTCTACGGTGTTCACATGGCCCTTGCACCTCAAAGACTACGGAGGGCTTAGGGAGGAGAGATACTACGCAGTGTGATTCTCCCTGGGTAGTATGTCTCTGAATTGCCACATACGCTACCTGCCACAGTATAGCCCTATATGTATAGCACCATGTCTCAAAGTGAGAGATGAAGTAGCCCATTGTGAGAGTAAGTACTTCGACAAGTGATAAAATGCATATGTATGTAACAAACAGTAATGGATCCCTGGGACCCCCTCTGGTGCATGCTGTAGATTTGTAGGAATTGATCCTCTGCCCAGGAAGATCAATGGAAGCATGTTCAGGCCCTTATTTACAACATTTTACAAAATATGTTTGGTACTCAAATGATCATGAGCTTTTCAAAGGACCTTTTTGCCTGGGTAAAGTATTATATTTAGATAACTCGAGGCATGTTCAGCAGCTTCTCTTGTGCCGGTGATGTCTTGTGTGTGTGGTAAAGGCCTCTGCTTTTGGTGTTGAAAGGCCCAGGTTGAGCTCTTTTATTTGTATGTAGGTGGCCATGGCTTCTTTTCATCTGTCTCACTTAGGAGTCGTAGTGGGAGTGTAGAACTATCAGGAGACTGGCTGTACTCGCAGAAATATATTCATTATTATTTACAGGCGCACCAAGAGATCTTCCAGCTGAAGTCAGGGCCCTAGTGTGCCAGGCAATGTATGCGCATTTAGAGCCACTCACTGCCCCAAAGAGCTGATGATTTAAACAGACAAGACAAAGTTTGAGATGGTAAAAACTTGCCCGGAGTGGTGAAGTAACTTGCCAAGGTCGTCAGCATGGGTGAGTGGCAGAGCTGGAATAAAACCCAGGTATCCTGCCCCTCACGCTGCCTCTCATTTCTTCCTTGGCTGAAAGCAGAAGGAAATGGGAATTCCCTGTGCCAAGCAGAACTTGGGGGGCCTTGTAGGGCAGCTTCCCATCTGGTTCAGAAGCAGGTGATGCAGAGCCAGCCATTTTCTTAGTGTCACTGATTGATTTACAAGAAGTTCACAAGTCGAGTTTCCTTGAACAGAAGTGGTAACAGATGTCACACAGGGATCTCCCTCTTCCAGAAACATTAGATCAGGCACCATTACCACACCCCCAGAAAGAGATCCTGTCTCTCTCCTAGGTCTTGCATCAATGTTGTTGCTTAATTCAGTTTCTTCTTCCTGCCTCAGTCGCTAGGTTTTGCACCTGGGAAGCTCCTCCTCCCAGGCTGCTCACTGGAACCATAATGGCCTGGAAAAGTGAGCCGGGGCATCTACCCTCCTGTCCTGCCTTTCTTTTGCAACACACAGGAAATTCAGAGCGCCAGGTGCTAGGCCGAGGAGAATGATGCAACCCACAGAAGGCCCTTAAAGACACTTGATGTGGTGACTACATAGCATCATGACTCTTTCTGTGGGAGTTTCATCCTGGATGCTCGCACCTCAGTGACTCCTAATGGAAAGCCATTATTGTCCTCAAACTGGAACAGATTCCTAGGAGAATTCCAGCCCAATTCTGCAGACTCAAGTTTAAGCATCCAGGCTTTGAGGTATTGTTTTGAACTAAGTTACTGAAGATTTGGGGTCAGATTCTGTGCTGTGCCTCTGAGGTGCATCACAAAATTTGCAGGCCAGCCAGAAGGAGGGTGGGTGCAGGTGTCATGGTAACTTTAGGCCACTTTTCTGCCTCTTGATCCTAGGCTGTTCTGGGGGCTGTTGTAATTACAGCCACCTTCCCATGACACCCCTGTGCCTGTAGCACAGCCTGGAATCTCTGCAGCACTATCCCCCAACAGCCCCACCCTGTCAGGTCTCCTTGCTTGCAAAGGGGTCCTTGGAAAGCAATCTGTCTTCCGCAGTGCCTGAGATGGGGGAGTCCTCTCTCTACCAGTTACAGGGCTTTCAGGGCCTCTTCGTGCTGCTCTGGGCCTGTTAGGCACTGTCAATGGGCTGTAGCGCACAGGTGATGACGACATTTGAGTTTTGCTCCTCACTAGTTGAGACATAACTATCAGAGAAGCCTTGACCACATAACTCAGCAGAAATACCCACCCAACCTGTGAGTCAGTTGACACTAAGGTTTAAAGTACTGTCGGTCAAAACCTTAGCCAGAAATACAGTTCAGAGATGAGTCCGTGTCATGCATAATAATATGGCAAGTGAATAAGAAAATGGACCTGTTTGAAGAAAGGGGAGGAAATGGGCAAGCTCAGAGGGAGGCAAGAGAAAACTGAAGTGGTGGGGGAAGGGCAGAAAACAGCGAAGAAAATGGTTACCGGGTGGAGAGAGAGAGAGAGAAAATAGCATGGTGATAAGGGAGAGGGTTTGAAGAAGAGAAAGAAATGAAGTAAAAACTATGCCCAAAACACACCAATTTGGGCCCAGCTTCATTAGCTGGAAAGTTTAGAGGCACAAGGAGTGAATTGTTGAGTTCTTTATGGCTAGTAAATTTAATTTTCTTCTCTAGCAGAAGAGGAGGGGCCTTCTTTCCCTTTCCCTTGTCCTTCAACTCCTTCCCCCGCTATTATAGTCCTCTCTTAAATGACATCTTAAGGCACCATCCTGAAAATAGTTGCTACCTTGAAGTGGCCAGTGATCACTGGTCATTGTAGGAACTGTGTGCAGGATCAGGCCTTTGATGGCAAAGGCTGTAGGGTGGAGACCCTGGATCATATCCTCAGTAGATATAAATCAGCAGAGCTCCACTGAAGCCCATATTCTTTATTCTTGTATTAAGGGTCATGCAGACTTATGGCTCTAATTGAACAATGAGGCGGACACTGCTTTGAACAGCTGAAAATCTATCCTTGGTCCATGAGATCCAGTGTTTTATCACTTTCCAATTTAAGGCTGTCTCTGATATATTCTTGTGTCCATGGGAATTTGCAGCAGATTTGTTCCATAGTCCAGGCAATGTCTCAAGGCTTCCCCAAGCTCAGTTTGAACCAAACTACACAGGAATCTTTGTAAAGAACAACTTTGGGCCCTTTGAAAAAATATGAAATGCTCAGAAGTACTAATGTGTTCCACATTTGGCCTTTAAACGCTAATTGGTAGCATGCTGTGTATGGGATCACACTTTGACTAGCCCGTAGTTCCTAGGTCATGTCCCTGCAAGACCCGGTCTGCCCCCGTGTCTTTATGTGACCTGCCCTTTTGAACTTTTAATCCTACTTCTGGTCAAAGAGCAATAGTAGCTCAATCCATGCTTTAAACCACTGGAATTTTTCCCCTGGCTTTTTAAATATTTGCTTGTGTGGTTCCCTCCACCCCACCCCTCCTAAGTTGACTGTGATGCAGGCTGTCTTGTGAAGGCCTAAATAAAGGACTCAGAAGCACCTGGTACTTTATGATAAAAAAATGTTGTCCTTGGTAAACATCAGAGGGTTATGGATGTTTTTTTATGTATTCTAATCTTTATCCCATGAGTCTGTCACTTCCCTGTGAAATTATGACCTTTGCTGTCTGTTTAACCAAGCTAGATGCATATATAATGTGTGTGAGAGACAAGCCATGGTAAGGGGAAATTTCAGAGAACTGACTACACAGAACAGAGGGGCAGAACCTCAACTGGTGTCAGTCAGTGGGCTAACTTGAATTTGGTGTAACTAAGCATTTGAGTCCCCCCTGATCCTTTTCCATTCTCTTTCTCTCCCAAATCAGACTCATATGAAAATAAGAAGGCATCCTTAAGAGAGCCTGCTGCATCACTAAGCATTATGTGTACCAGAGTGAGAATGATTGATTTAATCATAATGCTTAGGTCTCTTAGACTTTTCATCCCAAGTTAATACCCTACCACTGGTCTAAATGTGGGGGCGAGAGGGTGGCAGCAGCACCCCCACCCCTTCTTCCTCTTTCAGCCATTTTGTGAATGGCCAAAATGCCTCATGTCAAATTTGCAAAAAAAAAATATTGTATCACCCAAAACTGCATTTTTCATCTAAACTATTTGAAAATTTTTACCCAGCTCTAGTTAAATCTACTATCTTGCTCTGAAAAATCAAGTATCCACTAAGGGCTGGGGGACACTACAGGGGGAGGGAGGTCAACCTAAGATGCTCAACTTCAGCTACGCTAATAGCTAGCTGAAGTCACAGTACCTTAGGTTGACTTATCTGGTTGTCCCCACGGCGGCGGGTCGACTGCAGCCACTACCCCACTGACTCTGCTTACTCCTCCTGCCGAGGTGGAGTACAGGCGGCGATTCGGGGATCGATTTATCACGTCTAGATGAGACGCGATAAATTGATTCCCCGATACATCAAGCACTACCTGCCGATCTGATGATAAGATTCCTTAATAGAGATGGGCAAAATGATTCCCATCATATAAAGCAACCCTTTATTTCATGTTAGCCTTTTGACTCAAGTGGTTAAGTACTGGTTTTGTAGTGTGGTTGGTTAACTCTGCATGCTCCTGATGAATTAAGTAACTCTAGATGCCATCTTTCCATAAATCATATTCCAACAGAACAGTTATTTTCTGAAACCTCCGAGGGGGACCCTGTTGCTCATGCTTTATGCTACCACATGGCAGTTTTGGGTCCTGTATCTGGTTTTACAGGCCAGCAGGACCTGATCCTATTATGCCCTTCCAGGATCCCTCCTCTTGTCTTTAAGTCTCCTGTGAGTCACTTGTGGTATACTAGGACCATGTTCTTGGCAATGCCCCATTTCTCAAAGCTTCATTCCCACCTATCGTTGGAGAGAGTTTGGTGGCCTTTTGCATCAACACTTGTTTGTTGAAATTAGCTTTCTGTTTCCAGGCATGTAACCAGCCAGAGTCTACTCCTTAACCTCGCATCTATCTAGGGCAGGTGTATCCAGCAGCTGACAGTGCACCAGAGACAGCTTCTTCTGGAGCAGTAGAAGTAGCTCAAGGGGCAAAACAAAAGCGAAGTATGTTCTGGCATGTTTGGGATGTATATGTGAGATAATTGTGTGTTTGCACGCATCCATCTGCAGCGTGTATGCACATGGTTTTAAGTGATGGCATCAACCTCAGATGGCTTGGAGGTGAGGTGTGGGTTAGATAGACATCCAGATCATTAGAGGCCTTCTGGAAATTCACCTGAACTTAGGGTGCTGTCTAGCTCTTATGCAAGTTGTTGGCAAAACTCCCATTGTATTCAGTGGTGCAGGATCCTTATTCGACAGCCAAAATTCTCAGAACCTCTGAGTTTTCTCATGATATTTTGAGTACTGCTTGCAGGATGTAAGCAGAGGATAAATACCAAAAACTTCAAATATACAGAATCATTTTCTGTGAAATAAGTTGTTTCCAAAGAGAAGTATTTCTTAATATTATGGAAACTGCCCCTGTGGGATACATACACTCTGTATTATCTAGGCCAGAGAAGTAGGCAGCATACAATACATGCTAGGTGCCATACAAACACATAGGGAAAAACAGTTCTTGCCCTGAAGAGTTTACAGTCTAATTTAACACAAGACGTGATAAGCTGATATAACAAACAAACAGAAGGTGGCAAAACAATAACAGGAAGTCATGGGCACTTAAACTGGCCATATTCTTCATATGCAGGGTGAAAGGATTCAAATTTTAACCATAGTGTGTTGTCTCTGGATCCAGGCCACTTAGCTGTTTGGAAATAAGCAATTTGAAATAGCCTTTCTTGCTTAACTAAACTGAGCTGCATGATCTATCCAGATTGGCACTTACCTAATTTTTCTTGGTTACCCGATACACCTGTATTAGATGTGACTTTCATGAAGTGCTTTTATGTGACTGATGCATCAGTGGTATAGCATCTAATCCCTTTTAGTAACAAATCTAGAAAATCTTGGGGAAAGAGCTATTGGTGGCTCACTAGTCTATAAACTGCATTACATCACAGTTCCTTTAGGACAGTTAAATTCTGACAGCTAATCAAACATTTAGGAATATTAACTGAATCCCTGCTCTGTACTCTACAAAGGCTGTTAATCTTAATGTGAAGTGATCTTAAAAACACCCATAGCTATCTTAAAGAAATGGGTTCATTCTATATTTTCAATAACTACTGAACTATAGTGAGGATTGAATGCTACCATCCCTAATCTTTTGTTGGCTTAAAGGTTTTGAGATGTAATTATTAACAGATAGTTGGGAAGACTGTGTAAATCCCCCAGAAAAGACAATGGGTCTAAGTCTGCCGTGACGTGCACCCAGTGCAACACCATTTACCCATTCAACAGGTGTGCACCAGGACAGAATATTGCTCATAGGCTTTTTAGCTCGGATAACTGGTCTGCGTAGTTTCCTGTACAATGCTGGCAAAAGCAAAACTTAGATCATTAAAGCTGTAGGTTTTAGGGTTTTCTTTTCATGTGGTTGTGCTTGTAGTAGTGACACTGAAGTGACGTAAGGGAACAGGAAAAAGGCTGCTGTTGTAGGTAGGGAAAGACAGACAAGCAGAGATCATATGTCCACTGACATTAATCCTCCTCAAGTAATCTTTAAACTTGATCCAAAGTCACTGATTTTGTTCCTCCCTCTCCGTACTTGCCTGCTCCACAGTTTAGTAGGCTGGCCTGACTGGCTCAAATTAGACTGGGACCAATATCACCTTGTGTTTTTTGAGCTGCACCTGCTGCAAAAACACTTTGAGAACCCAACTCCAGAGAGATATAGGATTGGAAGGGACACCAAGAGTCTTCTAGTCCAGTCTCCTACACTCAAAGCAGGACTGTGCCATAACTAGACCAGGGATCAGCAAACCTTGACACGCAGCTCATCAGGGAAATCTGCTGGCAGGCCAGGATGGTTTGCTTACCCGCAGTGTCTGCAGGTTCGGCCAACCACAGCTCCCACTGGCTACAGTCCGCCATTCCAGGCCAATGTGGGCTGCAGGAAGCAGTGGCCAGGACATCCCTTGGCCCGTGCGGCTTCCTGCAGCCCCCATTGGCCTGGAATGGCGAACCATGGCCAGTGGGAGCCGCGATTGGCCAAACCTGCAGACGCCGTGGGTAAACCAACCATCTTGGCCTGCCAGCAGATTTCCCTGATGGGCCACATGCCAAAGGTTCTCGATCCCTGAACTAGACCATTCCTGACAGGTGTTTGTCTAACCCATTCCACATACAGCTAGTCTGAATAGATGATCTTTTTTTCCATCACAAAACTTAACTTTCTTTAATAACGCAGTAGAAGATGGAAGAAAAACTTTAATTCTAGAGCCAAACTCCCTAGCTTTGCGGATGATTGGATGTGGAGCCAGATCCAGATCTTGCAGCTTGAGTCCACCTCTAATAAGGTCAGCAGTAGAGCTGGTCAAGTATTTTCCATCAAAACTGTTTCCAAAGGAAAACTGGAGTTTTGGCTAAATGCAAGGTTTTGTAGAAAGTCTCTGTTTTCTGTAGAACACCGATTCCGTCCACCCACAAATGCATACCCAAAAATTCAGCAAAACAAACATTTATTTATATTTGGATAGTCTGATGAGATTCCTCATGGAGCTGTAGTTTGTTTTCCTCCTGTCCCCGTTCTCCTCAGTGGGCCGGGTTCTCCATCCAGAATTCCTCTCTCATGAAGCACCACAGCCAGGATCTGACTCCTTTATTGCATCCCTTTCCATCATCAAGAGGGGGGAGAAAATGGTGCATCATGGGAGATGCAGTCAATCCAGGGAGCCCAGCCTACAGAGTAGAATAGGAGCCTGAAGCACTCGAACTCATGTGCTGCATTGATTCTATCCTCACCACCTTTTGTAGTATGAAAACTACAATGGGAGACAAATAATGGTTTGATGCCCTCACTTGTCCCCTTTCAACAGTTAGGGCTGAAGTCTTAGGTGGGGTCCACCTAAAGCTTCAGCCCTAGTTGTGTTCGTGCTCCAATCAGCGCCAACAGATGGTTGTTTCATGGAAAGATGTATAGACTTCAGGATTACATCATTTGGAAAAGCAGTCACTATTTCTGGCGTACTGAGATCTGTGTTAAAATGGTAAGCTGTCGCTTTAAATTTCAGCAGGTTTTCCTGATCCTGCTTGCCAGGGAAGGGGCTCTGTGGGGAAGCATGTGAGCTAGGCCTAGCAGCAGCCAGCCTGCAGACAGCCAGCTGATAAAAAGGTGGAGAGAGTTATACCTCTCTGCTTTAGGGAGCAGCTTGTTTTCTCTCTGTTTTGGTTACTGTGTGTTATTGTTCTGTATTCTAAGAAATGAAGGAGTGTTATGTTGCAACCTTCCAGCAAGGATATCTAAGGGGTTTTATTTAACTTTTGTGTGTTTGCTGTAAACACGTGACCCTATTCACATGCAATAATCTGTCCTCAACTGCAGCATCCTCCGAGAGTTTAGAATGAACACACACACGGCAGTTCCATGGGCACGCTTCACCAAGATCTCTGTTAGTAACAAGCATGTTTATGCAATTCAGTGTTACGGTTCAAAAACAAAATTCTGCTCGGACAGGTCAAAAACAGGCTTTAAAAACACGCCCTTAATGTATCACTTGCTGCTGAAAACATTTGGTGGGTTTTTTGTTTTCTACAGCACACAGCAACTGAACCCCAGGCCGTCCTGGAGTTTAAACTTGAGGAAGCTGGAAATTACATCTAGTCTGAAATAGTTGAAGATATGTAGCTGAGGCTACCACATTTTATTTTTCTCAGCTGCTTCTACAGTATTAACTGTACAGGGATCTGTACTGATGAGTGATCTTCAATGTTGTGGTGCTCCAATACTTAGAAACAAAAGTAAATGTCAGAGTTTCAGAATTTCCTGGCCCTGGTTTAGAATCAAACTTTTAATGCTGTTTGAATGTGCGGTAGGTGGGGCGTGAGTTTGGTTGTGCTGCTCTGAGAAAGAAGTAAATACTCAGAAATGTCACCAGTAGGACAGGTAATTTTTTGCATCTGAGGTGCTTGCAAACATTCGATGCAATTGTGAGGGGTTTTTTTAAAAAACACTTTTATGGTGTTTCCAATAACTATTCCAGCCCTAATGTGTTTTTCATTGGGACCTTGAGGAAGAATGGAATGGTTTTAGCATTAGGTTGCTAGCCTGGGAAAGTTAGATTCATTGCTCCACCACAGGCTGCCTATGGGCAAATCACTTAATCTCTCTGAACTTCAGATACCCATCTGTAAAATGGGGATAATAGCACTTTCTTATCTCACAGTGGTGTTGTGAGAGTAAATAAGACTGTAAGATACTCAAGGAACTATGGTAATAGGGACCATATAGCTTCCAAAGATAAAAGTCCACAGAAGTCTCTCCATTGACTTACATGAATTTAAAATCAGACCCTCAATGCTACATATTTTTAAGTATTGCATTAATATTATGTAGTATTTTAAATAATAAAAATTCCATTATTGTGCAGTCCTATAATAATAGCAACATTGATCCACCATAATCCCACCATCTTGATCATACTCACCTAGAATTTTCAGACATCATTCCATGGACCCTACTTTGCAATAAATGCCTATAGATAAAGAAGGTTTTTTGCCACATCCCCTGAAGGTAGTCAAATTCAGGCTCTTGCAAACCAGCTAATGTTTTCAACATCTTTGTGAAGTAGTAACTACTATCTCTAGGGGAAACTGAGACAATTTTTGTGTTTGTGTGTGTGGAGATATGGGTGGCCCTGGCATCTAGCTGGCTTACCTCTGATCTTTCATTGGTGTATACATGTTTATCAGAGCTGGTTCAAAACAGGAAAAACTAGTTGGTTGGGTTTTGTTTTTGTTGTTGTTCTTTTAAATGAAGAATTCAAAACAGATATGTATTTTTACTTCTTTACCCCTAAAACTTTTTCTGTTTTTAATATAATACACCAATGTAATTTTAATTGAAAATATTACCAAACTGGGTATTCAATATTTTTCATTTACTGCAAATCTGATGTATGGATGGAGAAAAAAAATTTTGGATAATCATTCTGATAATTTAGTGTTACTCATAAAATTTTTTAAAAGCAACATTCTTAGCTAAAAAAAAGTTTATATTGTAAACAACTTTCATGTTTTGATGTTTTTGTGTTTTATTTTTTTTAAAAAAAAAAAAGTCTGCAGAAAAGACCATTTTGGACAAATAATTGTTTAAAAACATTGCTCAGTTCTAGGTTTGTTTTTCTTTCCTAGTAGAGCATGCAGTTTATAGATTTGTAAAGTTCAAATCCAGCGGGACCATGAGAACTAGTCTGACCTCTTGTATATCACTGGTCGTTAAATTTCACCCAGCTGTACCTATGTTGAGCCCAATATTTTGTCTGAGTAAAAACAATAGGCAGTTTTCAAGCACGAGGGGGAAAGATCACTGCCCCAAAGCTGAGTCTATAAAGACAAAACCAAGATGGTAGTAGAGAGAAAAGGATGGCAGCATAAAAGTAAAATGGTGACCCTGCAGGGGTCCTCCTGTTTGTACAAGGTAAGGAGGAGGAAAGTGTTGCCGGATCCCATGCTGCCATCCTAGAGACAGACGGTTGTCTTGGAGTAAGGAGACCTGGGCTATATTGCCATCTCTGCCATTTGCATTCTGTCTGATCCTGAGCAAGTCACTTACCTTCCCTGTGCCTCAGTCTTTCCAGCAATAAAATAGGAGTAAATAATCTTTCGTCCCTTGATAAAGAGTTTTGAGATGGATGCGAAATGCCTAATAAAAGTTAATTATTGTTATGAATGCGAGTCAAAGAATGCTCAGATAAGCCCACAGTTGGTGGAAGTGGGTTATTGGACTCTGCTAATCAAGCCAGATGATCTGCCCAAGGCATGTGTAAATTTTCTCTCTGTAGTAGAATTTGACCAAGCTACAGGGAGAGACATTTTCCCTGACTCTACCTTTGATCTCCATCCTCGGTCACACCAATTTTCTGATCTTCTGAGAACAAGTTGGTGGTTTCTTAGAAGCACAGAGTACACATCGAGCGTCTGTTGTTTGGCTCACAAGTAGCATCTTCTCTCATGTAATAGGGGTATAAACAGAAGTTGGACACTTTTTATAGTAAAAGGAATTTTTTAAGTGTGGGAGATGCAGTACTGTTTTTTCTCTCCCTATCTCCCCACCTCCTGACTCTGTTTTATTTTTGTCTAATCAGCATGTAGGACAAATGGGGGCTCCTACCCAAATATTTATCATATTACACAAGTGTTCAGTGGTCTCATGCCTGGTGTGGTGGCCTCTGGAAATAGGCTCAACTGTTGATCATTCCACTTGACTTTTCAAGCAATCCGTTGGATTATAAATGGAGGGAGGGGACAGGACTGCTTGGCCGATGGCAGGGTAACTGGGGTTAGTAGAGATTACGCCAAGGAGTGTGTACATGTCACAGCCTTTGTTTGCTGAGGGAAGTGAAATTCTTCCACCCACAATCCTTCTGTCTGTGTATAGTGTTTTCCGTATTAAAAATTAAAGGAATCCAGCTTGAAATATGGCGCGCACACACAAGTTTTGTCTGACTATATTTATATTTTTGGGTGTCAGTTTAGGATTTATATCTCAAAACTAAGAGGCAGAAGAACTTTGCTATCCCTGTTAACAGCAGGTTACACATTTGGCACCAAAATCATTGACTTCTCTCCTCTGGGCTTTTTCTATAAACTATAGAGAACAACATGCAATTATGTGTTAATTTGTTCTACTTTGTATAATATACTTAAATAGTCAATGGACCAGAAATAGTGAGCGAGAGTGACTCTAGCCCAGTGATTAGACTGCTTGGCCAGAAATAATTTCCTACTTTTTTTTTTTTTAAAAAAAAATTTCAGTTAGTCCCAAAAAGGGGTTTTCTGTTTAATTTCAATTGCTCTACAACTGTTCATAACCAGTTTTAAGTGAATTTGCTTTGATCAGGCTTCTAGCCACAAAGTTAAGTGCTTTGCTGAATCAGGGCTCATTGAGTAAGTCATTAGTTGGGAAAGAGTCATTGAGCTCTTTGTGAAATTCTGATCAGAATATATATAGTCCGCTTTTCCTAAATTAGCTCATTGCTATTTCCCTGAAATAGAGAAGGGATTCTGGACTTAAACATATCACTGAAATACTGTAAATACTATTACCGCTTGAGCACTTTAATCATGTCTCTTTTCTCAAAGGAGATGAATTAATGATAGTAAGTCAGTTCTGGTGTCTTTTCCACTACATGCTCTAAACGAATAATAGTTCGTCCAGGTGCAGCACACTGCAATAGACATCAGTCAAATACACACCTACATTCAGGTAGGAAAAGTGGATCCAAACACCTGTATATGTGGATGGAGGAAAGTGCCAGAGTGGGAGATCCACAGCCACCTGATATATATATAAAAAAAAAAGTGCTGCAGCATGAATAGACTCTGTAGGTATGTAACGGGATATCTTCCCACAGCTCAGCATTAACAGCCCAGCCAAGTAGCTGCTGGATAGAAGTCAGTGATTTTCAGTGCCAGATGTGTAACTTGCTGTTGATAGGGGGTTAGGAAAGTTCTGCTTTTGTCTGTCTGCTAGGTTTCATGATGTAAATTCTGATTTGACAAAAATATCATGCTTCAAATAAAGTCAGACAGGAATACCCATGGAACAAGTGGGTTTTCAGGGAAGATGTGAATCACAAGTCTATTAGTCTGGGGAACTGTTAAGAGAGGTGGGGAATCGTTTCTCCAGGAATAGTGAGTGATTGGATAGCCAGTGTATACTATTTGGCCAAATGTTCTTCTCTGGGTCCACACTAGATGTTAAATCCATGAGGCAGAAACTGTATCTCTGTTTTTATAAAACAGACCACTGATCAGTTATTGGTTCAAGATCTGTGGTTCAATGTAAGCAACTGCTAGTATTGTTATAAGTGTGGCATGTGACTGAAAGGGAGGGAGAGGTCTCTGAGACAATAT
The DNA here is from genome assembly GCA_007922305.1 of Dermatemys mawii. NCBI lineage: Eukaryota > Metazoa > Chordata > Testudines > Dermatemydidae > Dermatemys > Dermatemys mawii. Next base: position 1,914,886 of record ML677383.1, read on the forward strand.
TTTTTGCATAGATTTAGGGCTAGTGAGGAAACAGAATTTCTGTCCCATGGGGAGTTCCGACCCTTCAAAATGTTTCTCTCAACTAAAAGTCAAAATCTTGAAATATTTTGCAGAATGGAAATTCCAAAATATTTTGATTCTGACCTTTTGAAACAACCTAATTTTTGATAATGTCCAAACAGTTTATTTCAATAATATGGAAACAATATATAATAAAATTAATACTTAGTGACAAACTCCACTTCATCTTTGAATTTTCCCACTGAAAATTGTGAAAAAATCCATAAGTTCATGCAAAACGTTTTGGAGAAACAGCATTTAATGACACAAAGCTGCTGTTCTGAAATTTTTTTCAACCAGCTTTATTTCTATTGAGATGTGTTCCACACTATGGTAATTTGAGCATTGCTTCTATACCACCAATATGCAGACTAGTTTTTCCTAAACTGAGAAAGTAAATTACCTGGGACCTGGTGAGTTTTTATGAGTTGACAATAGTATTCATAAACTTGGAGTAACAGCTTCCTCCAGCTGAGACAACATTCCTTGGAGTGAATTCACTTTCCAGATGTTACATGAACATTACAGCCATCTTAATATTAACTAGTAATAGAGGTCTTCAACTCCTGAGTACATCTCACATTGCACATAGGGAGGGAAGTTTTTTATTGCTAGCTACTTCCATTTTAAAATCTATTAATCATCTATTCCTTGCTGCTATTACTAGAACCTCAAATTGTCTGTAACTGGTATAATGAAATAATCCCAAGGCAGTCATCAGAGTGACATTGTTAGGTATTATACAAACATAGAATAAAGGGAGGGTCCCTGTTCCAAATAGTGTACAGTTTAAGTAAGAAGGTTAATGTTTTTTGACCAACAGGTCCTGAGGATGGATATCCAGGAGATCTCAGTTTCACCAAATTCAGATGCAAATTAGTATCTGGCTTGGGCTGATTAAGATTAATCACCTTGAGAACCTCAGATGAAAGGAACTCAAAGTGCATAGGGTTTTGCAAAATTCAGTTCAACCTCACAACATTGTAGTATTAATATTATTTGTAACTGTTATTGTTAAACGCTCTTCACAGCCCAACAAAGGTAGAGAGAAATTAAGTGATTCATCAAAGGGCACAGCAAACCTAGTGGCATAATAAACTTGATCTATTGAGGGAATATTGGAAAAAAAATGGGGTTTTTTTAGTCTGGAGAAGAGAAGACTGAGAGAGGACATAACAGTTTAAGTATGTAAAAGGTCATTACAAGGAGGAGAGAGAAAAATTGTTCTCCTTAACCTCTGAGGATAGGATCAGAAGCAATGGGTTTAAATTGCAGCAAGGGTGGTTTATGTTGGACATTAGGAAAAACTTCCTAACGGTCAGGGTAGTTAAGCACTGGAATAAACTGTCTAGGGAGGTTGTGGAATCTCCATCCCTGGGGATTTTTAAGAGCAGATTGGACAAACACCGGTCAGGGTTGGTCTAGATCAGAGGTCGGCAACCTTTCAGAAGTGGTGTGCCGAGTCTTCATTTCTTCACTCTAATTTTAGGTTTCGCATGCCAGTAATACATTAACATTTTTAGAAGGTCTCTTTCTATACGTCTTTGATATATAAATAAGCTATTGTTGTATATAAAAAAAATAAGGTTTTACAAATGTTTAAGAAGCTTCATTTAAAATTAAATTACAATGCAGAGCCCCTCAGACCGGTAACCAGTACCTGGGGAGTGTGAGTGCCACTGAAAATCAGCTCGCGTGCCACCTTCGGCATCCATGCCACAGATTGCCTACCCCTGGTCTAGATAATACTTAGTCCTGCCTTGAGTGCAGAGGACTGACTGGACTAGATGGCCTCTCAAGGTCCTTTCAAGTTCTATGATTCTATACATCTCTCTTCTGCCTGTATGAAAAGAGAATCTTCATTAGATATTGCTAATATTAGTTCTTGGTTCTTTTTGGTAGGCCAGCTGCCAGAGGGGATGTTGAGCATAACTCTCTGTTTCCCTGAAGTAAAAATTAATGACAGACACACATACAGCCCACTCTGTTAGCACAAGACTGATGGGATCTCAAGAACATCCCTCAGACTGCACCACTTCCACAGCCCCCATTGACCTGGGATGGTGAACTGTGATCAGTTGAACCTGCAGATGCTGCACGTTAACAAACTGTCCCGGCCACCAACAGATTTCCCTGATGGGTCGCATACCAAAGGTGGCCTATCCCTGGTCTAAATAATATTGAGTTCTGCCAGGAGTGGAGGGGACTGGACTGGATGACCTCTTGAGGTTCCTTGCAGTCCTATGATTTTATAATAAGGAATATTTGCCAGGAACAGAATCTCCTGCCAATTTCTGATCTAATCATATAAGCACATGGAGGAATGCTAGGATAATTTAGCCTATTATTTCTAGAGAAAGTGCTTCCATCAGGTTGGCAAGCACTATGCTGATCAAAAGTTACTAGTTTGACTCACAATTTGGTTGATTATTTTTTGTGTACCTCCAAATAAGATGCAAGTTCCTGACTTCTAGTCAGTAACACATAAACACCTTAGTGAATTCCCCTTACTCAGCTGAGATTCATCAATATTGATGCCTCTTTGGAAGGACTGTCACTTAATGACACAATCCAGATGAAGTCGACTGAAACCTCAGCTTTTTCAGATGGGAAATATTTTTCACTCATCTATCAAAAAAGAAATTCTTTATTGGAAACTTTATTTGGGTCAGTGTTAATGATATGTTTGAACCAAATGAAATGCAGTAAAAATCTGGACTTGGTTACCCATGAAGAGCCCTTTCAACTCTGGGACTGTTTAGTTTTCAGCAGTGTTACACTCTCTCTCTCATTATCAGATGGTTTGCATTATGATTTCCCCTACCAGTTTTCTCTTTCAAATGAGGCGCTTGCTCTAAGATTTTATGTGGTTCACTTAATGTGGTAGAGAAATAAGAGTAGGATACTGTATCCATTGCACTTATGATTGTACCAGAATTAGGCCTAATCAAGAGGCATTTTAGGAGAACAAGTTGGACTCTGGCTCCCCACAGAATGAAAGACCAATGCACTCATTGAATCTTCTAAAGCTCAATGGAGGAAGGATGGTCTGGTGGTTAAGTTATTAGATGGGGACTTAAGAGCACTGGGTTCAGTTGCTGGTTCTGCCTGGGTGACCTTGGACAAATCACTTTAATCTCTCTGTGCCTCACTTTCTCATTTGTCCTTTTCCCCCACTCTTTGTCTGGCTTGTCTAGTCGAAATTTTTGCTTTGTGGACAGTCCTAAATATAATGTCATGAAAAAAATCAAGGTTTTGCATTTTTGTTTTCATCCTGCATCGGAACAAAACTGAAACCTTTCTGTGAGAGATCCCTCTAGGATAACCTATAGGTTAGGGTACTCACCTACAGTGATGTGGGATATCCAGATTTAAATAATCCTGATTCAGCTGGGAGATCCAGGTTCAAGTCTGCTCTGAAAGCCCTCACTCTTTGGCTATTCTAGAATCACATGTTCACTCTGCTTCTGACCCAATATTCCACCCCAGAAAGGAAAAAGGTTAAATGAAACTGATAACATTTCTGCAAAAAGTTTGTTTCAATATTTTCAATGAAATCAAGTCATTGACAAATTCCTGAACTCTGTGTTATAAACCCTATGGAACAGGGATATGTGGGCACACAGTGAGCACATTGCACCAACCTGCTTACTTAAGATGAAGCACTAGCAGATGTACTAAGGAGAGAGTCCCTGCATTGGCAGGGAAATGGACTAGATGACAACAAGTCCTTTTTGTTTCTAACTTCTGTGATCCTAAGACTAATTTCCATTCATTAGAACACAGTTCTTAACTACAGAGTGTCTCCTGTTTCCACTCCCTCCCCAAAATATGAGTTAACCATATGAATGGGACCTAGCCACTGATCCATTCTGAAAGCTGATGATAGCTTTGACATTTTAAGAATAGCAAAATGAAATGGCCTCACCACTCTGGCAATGGACTATGGGTGGCTCATGTTGAAGACAGCTGCTGTGTAAGATCAGATACAGGATTCAGTAGCTAGATGTCTTTACAGGAGTGAAAATCTAACTTATTAAAGCAAAAAAAAAAAATTACAAACTAACCTGCTAACTTTCTATCAGAATTTGAGACATAATTTGGATCAAGATGCTTAAACTGGAGCTGCACTTACGACAAGACTAAGATTGTTTTATCCTCTTTTTCACTGAAACGGATCCATGAAATATTCACCTGCCCTTTTTCAAATCATCTCAACCATCTTTCTTTAGAAAGAAGGTCTAAGAGGAAGCTGAACATTACTTCATGTTCTGAGTGGCATAGAGATTAGATATCCTTTAAGGACAAAGTACTTTTTAGGACGTAGTTGGTGGTGGCAAGTGCTGAAGGCTGGAATGTTGTTGCCTCAGTAACGCTGTTCAGGCTGCTCAGTGCTTCTGCCCTTGGAGCTCTAGTGTTAGCAGATAGTACAGCCTGGTAATTCAGCAGACCTCGTTCTTACTCTTAAAGAAAGACCACAGACCCAATTCAGTACAAAGGCACTCTGCCAAGTTGACTGCCCTCAAGGCACATTACTAGCATCCCATAGGAGTTACTGATAAACTAACACAATGGCTGAGTCAGCAGTGGGATTTTCTGCTGTCCCCTCAGCCACACAAAAGGCTAAGGCCAGATATAGACTGAGACAAACAACTGGGATAAATAACTTGTGTACCACCTTAAATGTTTCATGCAATCAATTACCTCCCCTTGTTCCTGATATCTTGGACACAACATCCTTATTCATTGTTCTGTCAAACCATCTTGTACTCGCATTGAAATATATTTATGGAAATAACTAATGTTTAATATACTAGCAACAACTTTGCCAAGTTCATGTACAGGACAGTAAACTTGTAAGCATCTGCTTTGATACATGGCCTGACGTGGGTTCACAGCCTCTGGTTCAGGCCTCAAATTTTGCATCAGGTCCAGTGCTCCAGGCGCTCATGCGCATGGTCTCTTCCCCTACATTGGGAAATTATTTTAGACCATATGGCCATAGTGCTGTGATTTCATAGCAATTCATGATAGGATTGGAAAGACACTTCATTTGCATAATCCATCCTCCTGGGATGTATGTAATGGAAACAGGTGAGCCTATAACTAGGACCCAGAAATTACTGAGTTCGAAGTCCAGCTCTAACAGTCACCCTTTCTGGGTTTGATCCAAAGCCTAGTGGAAAGACTGCTACTGATTTCAACAGGCTTTAGAGCTGGCCCACTGATCTTCGGAGGGTCCCTTTACTTCTGTGTTTTTCCCCATTTGTAAAATTGGGGTAACTGGGACCCTCCTGGCTGGCCCTTGAGCTCCCGGCTGGGGAGGCTAGCCCCCAGCTCCTCCCCTGTTGTTCCCTTCCCCCACAGCCTCAGCTCACCGTGGTGCCAGTGCTCTGGGTGGTAGGGCTGCAAGCTCCTGCTGGGCAGTGCGGCCGCGAGAGCTGCTGGCCTGCCCTGGTGTTCTAGACTGCGCGGTGGCATGGCTGGCTCCAGCCGGGGAGTCATGGGACAGGGAGCGGTGGATGGGTCAGGGATTCTCAGGGTGGGGGAAGTGGGAGGTGATGGATAGGGAGTGGGGACCAGGCTGTTTGAGGAGGCACAGCCTTCCCTACCCAGCCCTCCATACAGTTTCAGAACCTCATTGTGGCCCTCAGAACAAAAGGTATGCCCACCCCTGAGCTAGGCTGTTCTCAGTGGTGGCAGATGACAGAACAAGGAGCAATGGTCTCAAGTTTGCAGTGGTGAAGGTCTAGGTTGGATATTAGGAAAAACTATTTCCCTGGGAGGATGGTGAAGCACCAGAATGGGTTACCTAGGGAGGTGGGTGGAATCTTCTTCCTTAGAGGTTTTTAAGGCCCAGGTTGACAAAGCCCTGGCTGGGATGATTTAGTTGTGGCTGGTCCTTCTTTGAGCAGGGAGTTGGACTAGATGACCCCCTGAGGTCTCTTCCAACCCTAATCTTGTATGATTCTATGTATTTTTTTCCAATATGTATTTACTATATTTTTGGTGATGGTTTATTTTGAGTATCCTGTGTAACTTTTGGAAAGCATTGTTCTCAGTTATAACTCAGTGGATTTTTGTCCCTTTCATTAATGCTCTGTAGTTGCATCTTAGCTACTGAAGAGAATATAGACTTTCCACCCTACTTTTAATCGATTTGATTAGTGACTGATTAGCTATTGAATGATTAGTGTAGTCTTAATTTATGATCTGATACCAGAACGTGAAATAACAAGCAGAGAGAAGAGAGACTTTCAAAGCATGAAATTAAAACCTTTGGGCTAGGACTTAACTTACTACTTTCTTTCTTTTTTCTCTTTTTGTTGCCAACAGTACCTTAATTCTGATCTTGATCCTATGGGGTATGCTAGGACATGATCTTGAGCCCACTTGCATTTTGTTGTAGTGTTGATTTTTCTGCATTAGAGTATGTGCAGTACTAGGAAGTGGAGTCCCTGATTTATTGGCCATCCCTGCTAACATATGTTACTCACTGAGGTCAAGAATTCCTGTCCAATGTCCAGCCCCAGATGTCATTTAACTCACTCAAGAGTTAGTGTTGATTAAACAGAAATGTCACTTCTTGATGCTAAATGATCCTCTCTGCTTCCATGAGGAGAGGGGATGAAAACCCAGTAGATCCAAGTAAGGGAGAGGCATAAAAGGAGGGAGAATTGGCTCTGTGCTGTCCCTCTTCACTGCACGTGAGTCAGGAACCCTACGGAGCTGTGAAGGATCATACATTTATTTCTGCAGTAATCATTTATCTTCAAGAAGTTATTTTTTCCTCTAACATCTATAATTCAACAAACCAAAAATGTAGCTATCTTAACATGCTATTAATGTGGGAGTTAGAGGGGAAGGATGGTCTTGCGGTTCAAACGCTCAAGAGATCTGTCTTTCATTCCTCGCTCTGCTGCTCTGTGTGAAAGAGGGCCAATCACTTCCCCAGTTCTTTTATGTTCACAGCTCAGGAAAAGAAGTTGGGTAAACATAAAATACGCTCTGTGGAAGGTTACAACTTCATATATTACTTTATTTCTTGAGCTTGGCCTACACTGGGAAGGAGAGGAGGGGTTGACTTAAGAGACGCAACTTCAGCTATGCGAATAGTGTAGCTGAAGTCAGCGTATCTTAGGTTGACTTATCTGGCCATCCTCACAGTGGCGAATCGACCGCTGCTGCACCCCCACTGACTCTGCTTCCTCCTCTCGTGGAGGTGGAGTTCCGGAGTCAATGAGGAGAGTGCTTGGGGATTGATTTATCACGTCTACACTAGGCACGATAAATCAATCCCTGATAGATCGATCACTACCTGCCTATCCAGTGGGTAGTGTAGACGTACCCTTAGAATTCAAAACTGGAATATGCAAGAACTGAAAATGGAGAGAAAGCAGGCTTCTCCCTAAACTAGCCCTTTACCCTGACACTGGGGGTATGTCTACACTGCAGTAAAACACCCACAGCTGGCCTGTGTCAGTTGACTCAAGCTGTAGGGCTATACATCTGCAGTGTAGATGGTTGGGCTGGAACCAGGGCTCTGGGACACTGCGAGAGGTTCCCAGAGCCTGTGCTCCATCTCAAGCCTGAACAGCTACAGTGCAATTTTAAATCCCCACAATGTGAGCCAGATGACACAGGCCAGACCCAGGTGTTTTATTGCAGTGCAGACATACCTTGAAAGATCCAGCTCTCTCCCTTCCCTACAGAGCCCCTGCCCTAGGCTACAAGCAGGACTAGAAAACCCCTGAGAATTTAAAGAGAGGGCTTATATTTCTAACCCAGTTCTCAATACACAAACTGAAAATTATTCATCAGTAAAATGTGGATTATGCTTGCTTTCACCCAGCCCTTTGTGTATAATGTCTATTTAGACTGTAAATTCTTGGTGCAAGGAATGTCTTTTACTATGAGTATGTACAACACACGTTGGTATCCTAGACTGGCCTCCAAGGGCTATAGTACTTTATTTTGTCAGGCAGGTAAGTTCTGTGTGTACATTATCTACTGTATATGAGGTACTTCTAAAGTGCTTATTGGTATATTTTATTGGTATAAAAATGCCAGACATAACTAAACCAAAAAAGGGGATTTTCCTCCTTATCCTCATTCTTTTCTTACCCTAGAGGAGAAGATTGACTGACTGGCCCCTATCATTTGTCAGATAAATGGTTATTTTTGAAACCTACAATCTGGCAATTTTCATGAGAACTTGGTTTCTTTATTCCATCTCTCCCGCTCCCTTCAGTTATCACTAGAGAAGTGTATGAGTTCTAACAACTGCATGAGTAGGATAAATTCCTTGACTTTAGCAAAGCTTTTGATACGGTTTCCCACAGTGTTCTTGCCAGCAAGTTAAAAAAGTATGGGCTTGATGAATGGACCATAAGGTGGATAGAAAGCTGGCTGAATCGTCTGGCTCAATGGGTAGTGATCAATGGCTCCGTGTCTAGTTGGCAGCCGGTATCAAGCGGAGTGCCCCAACGGTTGGTCCTGGGGCCAGTTTTGTTCAATATCTTTATCAATGATCTGGAGGATGGCATGGACTGCACCCTCAGCAAGTTTTCAGCTGACGCTAATCTGGGAGAAGTGGTAGATATGCTGGAGGGTAGGGATAGGATACAGAGGGACCTGAACAAATGAGAGGATTGAGCCAAAAGAAATTTGATGCGGTTCAAGTGCAGAATCCTGCACTTAGGACAGAAGGATCCCATTCACTGCTATAAACTAGGGACCAAATGGCTAGGCAGCAGTTCTGCAGAAAAGGACCTAGGGGTTACAGTGGACAAAAAGCTGGATGTGAGTCAACAGTGTGCCCTTGTTCCAAGAAGGCTAACAACATTTTGGGCTGTATAAGTAGGACATTGCCAGCAGATCGAGGGATATGATCGTTCCCCTCTATTCGACATTGGTGAGGCCTCATCTGGAGTACTGTGTCCAGTTTTGGGGCCCACACTACAAGAAAGATGTGGAAAAATTGGAAAGAGTCCAGAGGAGGGCAACAAAAATGATTAGGGGAGAGGCTGAGGGAACTGGGATTGTTTAGTCCACAGAAGAGAAGACTGAGGGGGGATTTGATAGCTGCTTTCAACTAGCTGAAAGGGGGTTCCAAAGAGGATGGTTCTAGACAGTTCTCAGTGGTATCAGATGACAGAACAAGGAGTAATGGTCTCAAGTTGCAGTGGGGAAGGTTTAGGCTGGATATTAGGAAAAACTTTTTCACTAGGAGGGTGGTGATGCACTGGAATGGGTTACCTAGGGAGGTGGTGAAATCTCCATCCTTAGAGGTTTTTAAGGTCAGACTTGACAAAGCCCTGGCTGGGATGATTTAGTTGGGGTTGGTCCTGCTTTGAGCAGGGGGTTAGACTAGACGACCTCCTGAAGTCCCTTCCAGCCCTGATATTGTATGATTCTACGAAATGTCAAATGTCTACTTTAAGGTTATGGTTTTCAAAAGCAGCCATTGATTTTTGGGGTGCCTCTGTTTTGGTGTGCTCCCAATTAGACAGTTAAATGGGCTTGATTTTCAAAGGTTGAGCGAGTAGCATTTTGTGCGATTCAGGCCCCTCTCAGGTGTCTCAGATTGGACACTTTAAATGGTCAATTACTTTTGATAATTTGGACCTAACCCTATACTAGTTATTTGTAAGAATTTGAATATGATATTAAACCAACCATATCTTGCCTTGTCAATTCCAGTTGGTTCATGTAATGTGATATAAAAGGGCACAAGACCAATTCGATTTTAATTCCTAGGCACAATAAAGCCTTAAGATTCAGCCTTAACTGTGAAGTTCTTATAGGTTTGAGCCCCACCTCTTATATTGTGGGACAAAATCTGATCTCCTTTATCCCAATGTAATTCTGGCATTCTAGATTATGCTTCCTCTGGCTACGTTTGGCAGATGGGCCATCTGCTTCTGGACACAGCGCTGCCTGTTAGCTCTGGTGGTGGTGGCGGTGACAGCTCCTAGCTGACCTTGTCTGTAACCATGGCTCCCCTAGGCAGTGAGGAGTTGAGGCCGACTATGTGTGAATGGCTAGGAAGTGCTGCATTTCTGTTTTCTGGCTTCTGAATGGGGTGGGCCCAAACTGCGGCTGCTTGAACTATGGTTTGGTAGCACTTGGGGGGATGCAGCAGCAGCTTAGAAGACCTGGCACAGGAGGAGGAGCAGTAGTTGATCCAGTAGCATAGAGCGGAAGTGAGAGAAAGTGAGGAAATGGCTTTCCCACCCACCAAAATTGTCGACCTATCAGAAAATTTCCCCACCCCAAACTGGGACAAAAAATTGTGATTCCAAAAGTTTTGGAAACTGAACCACCCCTGCCCCACCCCCACCCCGACCCCAACCCCACAACATTCTCTACTTGGTGTGGGTCAAAACATTTGGTTTAGATAAAGTCCAGATGTTTGATTTTTTGAAACTTTTCCCTGAAGGTTTTTGTGTTGGAAGGTGCATTGAAATGGTTCCTGTTTCGTGAACAGTTTCAGTTTTAATGAACGGGCACTTTTCTGCAAAACCTCAAAGAATTCCCAACCTGCTCTAGTAACAAGACTAGGTGGAGAGGGCTGCTCAATGGATGGAAGAGGCAGTTACAGCTGCAGCAGGGAGTAGAGCAGAAGGTCCAGATGTGGAATGTGAGCAGAAGCACCAGAGCAGGGCTTCTGGAGAAATCTCTCTCTCTGCTTCTCACCGCCAGGGCAGCTGCCGGGCCGGACCATGATGGATGATTCAATTGAAGGTGAAAGCAGCCATCCTTCCAGCTGAATATTGGCTGATAATGCAGAATTGACTGGTGGGATCAGTGTGAGCAAGATCCAGAGAGCCAACAAAGGAGAGCAGTAAGAGAAGGTACAGGAGCTTGGGATACTACTGCTGTGACTGGGAGGCAGAGGTGGCTGAAAGATCAGCTGTGCTGCTTTGTGTATGAGACGCACCCCTCCTCAACCCCTCATGAAGCACCAGAGATTTCCACCTCTTGTCGACTTCCTGTTGTGAAATTTCTAGAGCTATTTCCTCCCACCCATTCTTTTGGTTTGGGGGATTTTGGTGGTTTTTTTGTGGGGGGGTCTCTAGGATGTCTCTCTTCTGTGTGGAGGAAGCTGCCAGCATAGCGCTGAGAGAGATGTAAACATACAGCCTCAGAAAAGGAGTCACCCAGGAAGCCATTTTAGAAGCCAAGAACAGGTGCTGTATATGTGCTTGTGTGGGTCTAATGAAAGGACATGGAGGAGGCAGCTCTGAGCAGGTCTGGTTCTAGCTGAGATGGTTCGAACATCACAGCAAGCTGAAAGGCCAAGTTCTACACCCTCTATGGATATTGAACTGTTGTGATCCCTGCTGAATCACATGACTCTGTCATACAGGATGTTATGCAATTGTGTGGGTGGTCAGGCAGCTGAGGCCTTACCTATTCAATAGGAAGGTCTGAATCATAACAGACCACTGTCCATTGGTATGGCTTCACAGAACGAAAGGAGCTAATTCCAGACTGCAAAAATATGATGTGGAAGCTGTACATATTAAAGGCACAAAAAATGTGGTGGTAGATAAAATGTTCAGGGAAGAGAGAAGAGCTGAGGCCTAGAGATTAGCCAGTGGCTAACCTTACAGTGTCAGGGTAAGGGGTGAGGTGTGACCAGGGACCTTGTGAGGCCAACTGACATAGAGGTTTACAGGCATCCCCTAGGTGGTATATATGCAAAATAATTCACTAAAAGATGGCAAATGAGGTGTCTACTGAGAGCTAGTAACCCACTGGTCATTCTAATCATTGCAAAATGAATGTACAGATAACCCCTTAAATATTGTGTCTATACAGAAAATTATGTTCCTAAGGTAGCCAAGTAAGCAGGTGGTGATGTGTCTTGGACAGATTCCGTTCAAGCAGGACATAACAGGTATTTATTTCCCCGTCAGGTCACATGTATATTGGGCATTATCTTATCATGAGTACCTATTTGCATATTGAGCCAAATACTAATCAAGGGATTGTGAGAGATTTAAGAAGAAATAAATCACAGATACCATCCTGTTTACAAGTAAAGATGATGGATTGTTGGCAGATAGCTGGGGGTGCAGATCTTTAACTGAGACAAGTGACAACATAACTTGTCCTGTGAACAGATGATCACAGCCTAATCTGGCTGTAAAGTGCTGGAATGCTGCTCTACGAGACATTAAAGTATCTGGTTAGGTATATCTAGGTTCTGGAATGCCTGTTCTGATTTTATTTAATATGTAACCATTTTGTTTCCTGTACTTCTGCTTGCTATCACCTGACTCTCTATACTTTGTTTAAACAAGTATTTGTACTTGTTTTCACTATAAGCATATTGAAGTGCTGCGTGCTAAGCAGAACGGTGATCTGAGGTGTAACTGGTAAGCTCTCTGGCTCTGTGGAAGTGGTGAATCTGTGAACGCTGAGAGTGTCCAGTGGACCAGGGTCTGGAACGACCAGGGAGATGCTCAGAGGGCTCGAGAGCTGGAATGTGACTTCTCTCGCCTGGGGGAAGGGAAAAGGCCTGAGCAGGCCTAGAAGGAAGTGCTTGTGATTGGGAGGCTAAGGGGTTGGGGAGCTGACCTATGGCAGGCACAGATAAAGCTTCCTCACGCTAAGGACAATGAGTGTCAAGGGGCCTCGCAGCCTTGGGTACCTCCGAGAGGCCTCATGACTGGATTCAGATGTAAGTGTATTTTTTCCCACTATTAGTCAAATCAAAATGACAGAATTCATAACCCCTCATACCATGGTAAGATGGGTCCTGTTGAGGCCCAGAAAATATCTCCCATTTAAAATCTTCACAGTATCTGTATACAGCTACCAACTGGTTATTTTGGCGGGAAGGAGTTAATGAGCACACTTTTTAGCTGAGAGACTCTCTGATTCACCAACTTCATTATCAGGTTCTTGTCCTGCCCCTAGTTTGAGTTCGCTGGTTGATTATCCAGTTGTAACTATAAGCAAGGAGTAAGTAATGCCTCCCGTGAATCAAGGACTGGACAGTCCTCTCCTCATGTTTGTAATAGGCATCTGGACTGTCCTCTTATCCATTTGCAAAACCACATACCCTACTCAGGGAAGTAACTCTTTCCCAGGGTTGTTAGCAGAGCCTGTTCTCTGCTAAGAAAATTAATTGTCCTTAGGGAAGTTTTAAGGTATTTCAGAAATCAAACTTTCTTTGATTTCAAGGCTATGCTGTGTATGTCGTGGTGGGGTTATGGCAGGCTGGGCAAGAGTCCAACTATTCTAAGAGAAGTATTAGCCCGGAGTGTCTCTTGTTAATATCTTCTAATCAGAACAGGGTGCTTAGCATATCTTCTGATCCAGATCCACTTAATGGCTCGGGTGTGAAATTTACACCCATCAGTACTGAGCCTGGTACATCCCCAAAAGGTGATGCCAACTCCCAAACCATTTTTACTATTCCCTCCCATACCTCTGAGATTAGTAGGCAGCCTTATGAGTTTCCACATATTACTTTATCCTCTCATCCCAGTCTAATTGAAACCACCCCTGATTTAAGAATAAGAGTTTCTAAGCACATTTGACCTGTGGCCCTTGTTTTTAAAATCTCTCTAGGGAAAAGGTTGCATCACAGGCCCATTTGCAATGTCCTATACATATGTATTGCTGGAGTCTTATTCTTTACCCAGTAAGTAAATTCTAAAGATAAAAAGGGCGCTCTAATATAGGATCATGAGAGAGTTAAAGATGGTGTTTAAAGATTGGTGGGTGGGTAAGAAAACCTGGAGTGAAAGACCTCTTCTAAGCTATGGAGGCCATTCAATAGAAAAAGTCAAAAGGAAACAGCTTATGAACATACGGCCAGAAAGAATCTCTGATCCTTTTTAACAACAAAATAAATTACCAGATCACCCAAGCAAATCTTGCTGGACTGTTTAGGTGAAACAAAACAGCTTGGTCTCAGACCTTCTTGCTCAAGACCCAAAAGACATCCAGAGGACTGAAGACCACCATATCCAGAGAATTAGGCCTAATCATAAAGACACCAGGATAGTTTTTCATGGCAAATTTTCAGTCGAGGCTCTAGAAAGGGAGGTGAATTGACTAGGTGGGCCTGATGGGGATTCCAGTAAAACTTCTATCAACGCTGTCTTGCAGAATACTGCTGGCTATAAAAGTAAATCCTGGGATTTGGATTTCTGGAATTATTTAGCTCAATTTGATTTCATCCAAGAAACGTGCCTTTCCAAGGGAGTCTATTTATTTACAAGGCTTTGAATTTTTTTTATAGAGGGGGATGTTAAGCATGCAAACAGGAGTAGACCTGAGAGTGATCTGGCCCTTCTATTTCCCACTAAATTAAAGTAATAGCAAGCTAACACCTGGCAATCCCTACTTTCAGGCAAGGAGCTGAGAATTTAAAGAAAAACACCAAATATTTTCAGACCGAGTTGGCAACACTGTGGCCATCAGGTACATTTTAAGAACCTTTGCCTCATTTTCAGGACTTTAAGTTGGAAGTGCTCTTTAAAAGAATGTATATTGCCAAGTGTCCCCACATTTGAAAATCCCATTAAAAGGATTAATCATAGCTACCAAGAGCTTAGTAAAATTTAGAAAAGGACTAGACATGGATATTGATAAAATGTATCCACTGTTACAATTGTCAGGATAACAGGAAATGTAAGGGATATAAACCCTCGTGTTTCAAGGCATAATCCAACCATGAACTGTTGGATACTAGTAGGAAGCTTTTCCTATGAGGAGACTATTCTCTGTGATACACTTAAGAATTTCTTGCAGCCAGTACAAGATGCTTCAGAAGCAGCTGCTGTTAGTAGGAGGCCAAGTTAGACAACTGGTCTTATCAATATGGCAGTTCTATGATTTTAAAATAAAATGTTCTAAATCAGACAGATAGAAACCAAAATGCTGGATCTCAATAATCCCCAGTTTAGGCAGAAGATCGCATCCAATTGCTAACTTGGTAGATGGGCCTAAACAACATATAAATTCCAAATCCAGTCCCTGGCACGCTTGAAGAAAGTTGATATCGGGGTCTTCATACAAACTTTGAAACTCAGGATGATTGCTAAAGTGAGTGGGAGTTTGTGGGCTTCACCCTCCCATCCCCCCAAACAATTGAATCATACTTGGAAGAATATTATGACTTACGCTAGTTTCACAAACTCACATTCTTGTTGTAAGACCCCCCAAAATTTGGTAAAATCTTGAAGTCCATGAGGTTTCCTCACCCTACAGCTGTGTTTTCACATGCTTTCAGTCTGTGTTAGAAAAGTCATTCATTGAATGAAGCTACATGTTTTCATAGCTTCTCGAACAAAGAAAACCTGATTCATTCCTAGACTGAAAGATCTCTCTCAAATGCAGAACTATGATGTGCACTGTGGCTACTAACATAACCCCAGACATAGACTGAGCAGACAGTTGTCTAAAATGAAGACAAATTAATCAACTGGTTAATCCATAAACATTAAGATGCAACATTTCTGACAAGTTCATCTCGCTCCAGTGGGGCAATTCCTATTTTCTGCTCAGTCATGTGCAGTAGGTACTTGTGAATGAAAGTAATACCCAGAATCCTTTGCATGGTCTACTTTTTGGGTCTCCTTTAAAACTGCTGTAGCTATTGCAAATTGTAGGACACACTTGTGGACTGAACACAGGGAATAGGTTATGTCCTAGGAAGAAGGGCACAACATGTGGCCAACAGAGGGAAGTGAATGTTTCTTGTTGGGATGTGTGGTGTGTTGGGGTTTTTTTGTTTGTTTTTTTCTTTGCATGGTTGGAATCAGTTTTTGTGAGATCATGTTTTTATCTGGAAGGGGCTTAGTGTATTGAAAGGATCTTAACTCCATTCATTCTGTCAAAAATTGATTATTTCAACAATACTGCATTGAAGAGAGGTGTGTGTGTGTATATAATATGTATGCTGCTCTGCCCTCTACTGGATGGAATCAGAACTTCTCAAGAGTGTAAGTGAACTGACCGAGAATAAAAAATTTCCTTTTGGGGTCATAGAATCATAGAACATCAAGTATAAGGGATCTGTGCTTTTGGGACTGGAGGAGATGCTGCTTCTCATAATGGTGACATTCCAAATAGGCATGGTGTGAAGCATAATGATAATCTTGAAATTGCTAGGTGGCTGTGGATTTGTTATAACCAGGGCTCGTTCCAGGCACAAGCCCACCAAGCACATTTGGGGCAGCGCCTTCTAAGGGGTGGTGTTCAATCTTCAATCTCGGGGTGGTGTTCAAGGGTTTTTTTGCTTGGGGCAGCAAAAAAGTTAACACTCCTGGGTAGCTCTTGCTGTGTGATTAATCCATGAATAAACCCTAGAAAATACTACAATATGCACTGTAGAAATGTCTCCAGAGAGTCAGGTTAAGCCACACTTGTGCATAAACGCTTCATCATGACTTCCTATGTGGCCTTCCTTCCATTTAGGAAGGAACAATCAGTTGCACGCATACAAAATGGGAAATGAATACCGAAGAAGGAGTACTGAGGAAAGGGATCTGGAGGTCATAGTGGATCACAAGCTAAATGAGTCAACAATGTAATGCTGTTGCAAAAAAAGGCAAACATCATTCTGGGATGTATTAGCAGGAGTATTGTAAGCAAGACACAAGAAGTAATTCTTCCACTCTACTCTGCATTGATTAGACCTCATCTGGAGTATTGTGTCCAGTTCTGGGCACTACATTTCAGGAAAGTTGTGGACAAATTGGAGAAAGTCCACAGAAGAGCAACAAAAATGATTAATGGTCTAGAAAACATGACCTATGAGGGAATATAGAATAAATTGGGTTTGTTTCTTCTGGCGAAGAGAAGACTGAGAGGGGGCATAGTAACAGTTTTCAAGTACATAAAAGGTTGTTATAAGGAGGAGGGAGAAAAATTGATTCTCCTTCGCCTATGAGGATGGGACAAGAAGCAATGGGCTTAAAGTGCAGCAAGGATGGACATTAGGATAAACTTCCTAACTGTCAGAGTGGTTAAGCACTGGAATAAATTGCCCAAGGAAGTTGTGGAATTTCCATCACTGGAGATTTTTAAGAGCAGATTGGACAAACACCTGTCGGGGATGGTCTAGATAATACTTAGTCCTGCCTTGGGTACAGGGGACTGGACTAGATGGGCTCTTGAGGTTCCTTCAAATTCTATGATTCTATACGTCTTGTCTGCCTGTAGGAAAACAGTATCTAATGAAGATTCTCCTAATATGAGTTCTTGATATTGGGGGAAGGATAGCTTAGTGGTTTGAGCATTGGCCTGCTAAACCGAAGGTTGTGAGTTCAATCCTTGAGGGGACCATTGAGGGAGCTGGGGTGAAAAATCTGTCAGGGGACCATACTTCATCCCACTAGTGTAGGCAGGGGACTGGACTCAATAACCTTTCAAGGTCCTTCTAGTTCTATGAAATAGGCATATATATTGATAGTTTTTGGTAGGCCAACTGCCAAAGGAGGTGTTGATCATAACTCTCCTATTTCTCTGAAGTAGAAGTCAGTGACATGCACGCAGCCCACTCTGTTAGCACAAGACTGATGGGATCCCAAGAAATTACTGAGATAATCTAGCCAAGTGATCATTGCAAGGGAAATGGCTGTCAGTTTTCAAGAATAGCTTGAGTGGCTGAATTTCTGCCCCTGAAATATTCCTGGTCTTCATGATGCTGAATAGTGACTGAGAACCTATACGCGGGTATTGGCAGAAAAGAGAGAATACTTACTTTAATTGAAATCTGTGTTTCATTGGGGCTGTAAATGAAATTCAGAGAAAAGATTGTGTAGTGAGTGATAGAGGTTTGGCTATAGGAAGACACCTTTAAAATCTGTCCTGTCCAGCATCAGGCTGGGAGTCCTTATGTATCTCGTGAGGCTATATCACGATATGGCTTAAGTAAGAATAAGCATATTTTCATTAAGACACTTTAGGTTAAAGAGCTACAAAGGTTTCTTAAAAGTAAATACACTCTGTGTATGCAGGCAGAGAGACATACGCAGAGTTCATGGAAATGGACAAATGAGGGAGGGATTATAGAAAACTTCTGAAAGATGAAATCATTAATGATTAGGCCAGATCAAAACTTCCAAAATTTGATTGTTTTTTTTCTTATGCCATTTCTATTTAAAACTTTTTTCTTTCACTTTTTTTTCTTTTTAAGCCAGATCTTTCTATGGCCCATTTTCAGGGCTTTAAGAGCAAGTTCAAATTACTAATGTCTGGAGTCTGAAAACTCAAGCATGGTTTGAGTTTGAGTTGATGCAAGTTCTATTAGTTTGCCCTTGAGTTTTGAATCAGAAACAATTGTGCAAAGACAGTTGCTTGTCTACTTACCCGCGTGTGTGGTTATACAGCGCTGGTCTTCACTAGCGGGGGGGATCGGCTGTAGATACACCAATTTCAGCTATGTTATTAATGTAGCTGAAATTGGTGTATCTACAGCCGACTTACCTGCCGTCCTCACAGCGGCGGTCGGCAGCGCGCTCCCCAGTTGACTCCAGCTTGCACCATTTGGTGAGCTGGAGTTCCAGAGTCAACGGGGGTGCTGCTGGAGATCGATTTATTGCGTCTTGATGAGACGCGATAAATCGATCGCCATAAGATCGATCCCTCCCCGCTGTAGTGAAGACAAGCCCACAGTTAAAATAGAGTGGAAGTGCCATGCCCAGAAAGAACTAAAAATGAGGCCACGTAAGCAAATATACTTAATGATTGATGTCATAGTAAAGGGTAATATAATTCATATAACACTAGGTGAACTGATGCCTTGAGAGTGAGTGACCATTTGTTTCAGGAGTGAACCTATTCTGACTAATGATGTTTTTA
The DNA here is from genome assembly GCA_007922305.1 of Dermatemys mawii. NCBI lineage: Eukaryota > Metazoa > Chordata > Testudines > Dermatemydidae > Dermatemys > Dermatemys mawii. The sequence continues at coordinate 1,933,777 of ML677383.1, forward strand.
AACATACCCGTGCCCTTTAATAGATCATAACCAGTATGTACTGTTCATCAACTGTCTCTGTCACTAATATCTTCCCTTTATTATTTTAATGTTATTTTTATTGAATATTTGTTACAGTAGCATGCAGAGGCCCCAATCTATACAAACACACACAACGTGATCCCTCCCAAAGATCTTACAACCTAATAAAAAGGTGTCCAGCTCTTTTTGTAATAGCTATCCAGGACAACCAGCATCTAAGCAATCATTAATGCCGTAGCTTGATCTAGCAGATTTTGATAGTACTTTGGCTTGGCTCTTTGGAAGCCCACACACTCCTTCTTTATCACTCAGATAGTTCATAAAAGGATTTATAAACAAACCACCTGAACTGTATTTTTCTGATGCTCCATTGTTTACAGACAGGAGTTTGTGTTTTGCTAGCTTGGTGATCCGGGGGACATGTCTGCATTAGCAGCGTAAGCAAAAAATGGTGGCTGTGCCCTGGTGTGAATTTAAGGAACATATAAAATATGAAGGAGGCTTGTCAACTCAGATTAACCTTGTAAGTGGCTCCTTTTCACTCTGCATTCCAAAGGGGAGAGAAAAGGCTGCGGAAAAGAGTTCTGCAAATGCTGGGGCTTGGTTGTGTGCAGTGCAGGATACAACACAATTGTTCGTTTGCTAATGAAAATTTCACAGGAAAAAAGTTGTTACATTGCAGTTAAAATTAACTACAGTTCAAGACAAGATTTACTCTTAAATACCCTATGAAAATAATAAACTAATCTTAAATCAACAGTTACTATAAGTAGTTCACACATGCCATTACATAGAAACATTTTCAATGAGAAGAACTCAAATAATAACTCTGCTCCTGGATTCCTATTTTAAGTCCTGACAAATACTTCCATTGAAGTCATTGATAAGTCTTCTTTCGGACTCTAATGGGAGTTGTACTGTGCACATCTTTCCCCTTCTAATATAATTGACTCCTAGAAGCCAAGGTCAAAAGGGACTATTGTGATAATCTAGTCCGACTGGTTAAAAACTGGCCATAGAATGTCCCCAAAATAATTCCTAGAGCAGCTTTTTTAGTATAACATCCTATCTTGGTTTTAAACATTGTCAGTGACCTGAGAATCAAGCACAACCCCCAGTAAATTGTTTTAGTGGCTAGTTACCCTCACGATTTTTAAAAAAATAAATGTACGCCTTATGTCCAATCTAAATTTTATCTAGTTTCAACTTCAGCCATTGGCTTGAGTTATGCCTTTCTCAGCTAGATTGAAGAGCCCATTTGTTCCCTATGTAGACTGTAATTAAGTCATACCTTTACCTTCTCTTTGCTAAGTGAAATAGACTGAGCTGCTTGAGGCACTAAAGGCATGTTTTCAAAGCCTTCAATCATTCTGATGACTTTTTTTTCTGAACGCACTCCAATTTTTCAACATCCTTTTTGAATGGTGGACACAAGAACTAAACTCCATATTCCAGCAGTGGTTGCACCAGTGCCAAATACAGAGGTAAAATAACCTCTCTATGCCTACTGGAGATTGCTCTGTTTATGCATCCAAGGACCACATCAGTTCTTTTGGCCACAGCATCACATTGGGAGTTTATGTTCAGCTGATTATCCACCACAACTACCTAACCTTTTTCAGAGTCTCTGCTTCCCAGGGAAGAGCCCCACATCCTTTAAATGTGGCCATTCTTCTTTGTTCCTAGATCTTCTGTACATTTACTTTTTAGCCATACTAAATGCATGTAGTTTGCTTGCATCCAGCTTACCAAGGGTCCAGATAACTCTGAATCTGTGATCTGTCTTCTTTTGACTACTTACCACTTCCCTAGTTTTTCCCAGTTTTTACTACTTACCACTTCCCCAGTTTTTCTGCAGTCTTTGTCAGTTGATTATTTTCTTCCAGCTCATTTATAAAAATATTTAATAGCATAGGACCAAAAACCGATCCCTACTAGACCCCACTTGAAACACACCTACTTGATGATGATTCCCCATTTATAATTACATTTTGAGACCTATTAGTTAGCCAACTTTTAATCCATTTAATGTGTACCATGTTCATTTTATATTCTAATTTTTAATCAAAATGTATGGTACCAAGTCAAACGCCTTACAGAAGTCTATTACATCAATGCTATTACTTCTATCAACCAAACTTGTAGCCACATAAAAAAATATACCAGGTCAGTTTTACAGAATCTATTTTCCATAAACCCATCTTCATTAGCATGAATTATATTACTGTCCTTTAGCTCTTTATTATTTGAGGCCCTTATTAGCCACTCCATTTTCTTGCTCTGGACCGATGTCAAGATGACAGGCCTATAATTGCCTGGCTCATCCTGTTCACCCTTTTGAAACACTGGCACATTCATATAGCTGAGTTTGTGTATTGATCTCCAACGTAAAGTTTGATGGTTTGTTACAATGTAATAGTTTCTCTCTGATCTGCACAGGAGTAATATTTAGTCAATGGTCCTACTGCAGCTCTCTGGTTTTATCCAACTACTGGTAGAAATTATTTTGGTCGCTAGGCAAATACGATTGTTTGGATGGTTCTACAAGTGACTGGAAGTCAGGAGACAAGGGGTAAAATTCTCATCCCTCATTTTAGCACTTTGTGCCTGATAAAAGGGCTGGAGTGATATAAAGGGGCACTAAGGTCCAGTTGTGGAGGATTTCCCCACCACGGACACAGAGATGGAAATCTGTAAAGCTGCGTTCTAAGGACTCCCTTGCTTTGGAGTCTTTAGGTGCTGAATCATCTTTCTCTGTTTTCTCTCTTTCTCTCCATTAAGGCATTGCCCTTGTCTTCTGGCCACTGCCATAATGCAAACTCTGAATCAGATTATACTGAAAACAAAAAGAGATGATACAGAGGTTGCCTTGAATTTCATTTTTGAGGGTTGTCTGACTCTACGAAAGGCAAGCCTATGCATAAGGTTTAAAGTTATGTATATTTGTCAAAGTTAAGGGACGAATGGATACATGTAAGTTATACTTTGTAGTTACTGGATTTTTAAGGGGAGAGGGTTAAGGTTATTAGAGTGGTGGTCATTCAAGATGTTTTTGCTTAATGAGCTTTGTGTACAAATTGGAAGTTAAAACTAATGTGAGAATTGTTAAGACCTTAGCATGCGATTTCCAATTTTTGTAACTTTTATGGGTTTTATTAAACTTCTCTTAAATTTTCTTTGCTTCATATGGAAAGCTCTCCGCACTGTTTGGTGAAAGCTTGAGTACTGGTCAATGCCTGCTCCCTCCCAGGCATAGAAATGAAAACTAGCCAGGACTCCAGGGCTGCTATTGGCATCCTAGCAAAATATGCCATTGGGCTTGGATATTTTATGTATAAATTTGATGTCTGTCTCTACAACCAGCCATTGCTCTTTGCATTTTAATTTTATTCAAAGCATCAACTATCATAAACTGAAAGCATTGCTGACTTAAACCTGCTAAGGATCTGCCCTAGTGGAAGAGTGGCAGAATGTGGGCCATCATAATTAAAATGGAGACTGTCTACATATTCACCGTGTGAATTGATTGACTACAATCTTAACTAATACCCTAACAAAAATGTTTTATCTATCCCATATACCTGTCGCTGGAAAAAAAGATTGACCCATATTAGACTATAATTTTCATCGGAATAACTACATTGACTTTATTGGAGTTGATTTGGATTTATACTGGTGTAACAGTGACTGGAATTTGGCCAGAGGGCTTTGTCACGTGCCTGGGTTTGTTAAACTTTTGGGCTTTGACAGAACAAGATGGAGAACAAGGAATGAGGGAGTTTCATGGATAATACAATAGCAGCAGCCTAATAGCAGAACTCTTATGTACATACGTCAATCCCACTGAGATTGCTGGGGCTGAAACATGTCTAAATAATACTCAGTTCTGCCATTAGTGCAGGGCATTGGACTTTCAAGGTCTCTTCCAGTCCTATGGTTCTGTGTGGTTAAATGTTTTGAAGAATTGATCTAAAACAGGAGAGCTTCCCCTTAAGCCCAATTGTGGAGGTATTGCACAAGGAGGAAGGTGGCCATTTAAGTAATTAAAGCCCTGATTGTGCAGTAGGATCCCCTAAGATGGAGTCCTGTGCCCATGCAGAGTGCTGTTAAAGTCAAGGGCACAGAGGTGTAGAGGTCTGTCAGCAGATATTGATGCAAAATTGAGGCCCGAGTCCACATAGGGTGTATATCCTAAACTAATGGCGTAAATTTAATCAAGAATGCTTAGCACTTGACAGCTATTTAAAATACATTCCAGCACCCTTGCGAGGAGGGAAAATGTAACTATCTCCTTTATACTGAGGAGAAAGCAGAATCACAGATTAGGGGCCATACAACTAGTAAATGGCAGAGCCAGGAGTAGAGTCCAGACCTATCTAGATTTCAGTTCTGTGCTCTAAGTCCACAGTTATGCGATGAAGTGGCTTGCAATAGTAAGGGACTGGACTCTGGAATCCAGGATGTCCCTTCCAGTCCTACATTTCTTGCTGCTGCAGGTGCATACACGGTGCACTGCACTGTGTTAATGGTTTTGTATTAACTTTGCATCAACTATGATTTTTTTGCTATGAATTTTAAACATAATACCATAGCCAAATTGTCTGGCAATACACAAAGCAAAATGGAAGTTCCCTGGTACCAAATGTTAAAACCCAATCCCAATGTGCAATAAGAAACTAAATTAAAACAAGAACTTACTTTCAATATATATTAGTTTTAGTAACTGATCAGAACAATTCAATTTACATTATGGATAATTAGATACGATACAGGTTCATTGTCCTGTAGGGGAGAAAATCACAACTAGTCAATTTTAGAACACAGAATATTCCAGGTAATCAATGTCTAATGGAAATCAAATAATACTTATTGCTTAAATCTATTACACAAAATCAATCTAGTGTGTGTATACCATAAACATAATTGTTTCCCCACTTCTCAACAAATTTATCGTATAGTCATAGTAAGGTTTACACACAACTTTGGCAGTAATGTTATAGTAATGTTGGTTAGAGAGGAATGACTTTTTTTTTGACATTTTTATACCAGCAAAAGCTTTAATGTAGACACAGTGATACTACCCCCTCCACCCCCCAACCCCCCGCCATGCTTTTGCTGGTACAGCTTATTTTGCTTGGGGAACTGGTCTGAACTATACTGACAAATGCCATCTTTTGCCAGTATAAGATGTGTCCACAGTAGGAGTGTTTGACAGTGTAGCCATAACTTTTCTAGTGCAGATTAGGCCTAAAACTTCTTAAAATATTTAGTGCCTACAGAAGACATGAGAATTTTGTTTAGCTTTCAGCACCATTATGTCCTTCAACTATTGTTTGATTTGCATTAGACAGTGATTACATGAGGCAATTTTAGTGTTATGAAATGACTAATTCATAGGTAGTGAATTCACAGAACTCAACATCTGTATTGGGAAAACCTGCCACAACAATGTCTAGACTGAACAAGAGGGTATGGCAAAACAACAAACTGACAGAACACACAAAGGGCTATATGTATCGTGCATGTGTTTATCAGCAAACTTTTGTATGGGAGCAAGACATGGACCTTGTACTCTCATCAGGGAAAGGGGCTCAACAGCTTTCATATGCGCTGCCTTCATCGAATCTTTGGAATCTCCGAGAGGGATAGAGTCACTAACACTCAAGTGCTCAAATGGGCCAGCAATACCCAGCATGCAAACACTCCTCAAACAGACATGCCTCCACTGGCTTGGGTATATGTACTGAATGAATGATGGGCGTATCCCAAAGGACATCCTCTATGGCAAATTGGTATCTGGAAAAAGATCTGAAGGATGCTTCAAATTATGTTTCAAGGATGTGTGCAAGTGAGACTTCAAAGAAATGGATCTGGATAACCTGGAAGATCACACTGAAGACCACAGCTTTTGGAAAGAAGAGCTTAACAAACATCTCTGGAGTTCCAAGAGGAAGCAGTCCAGCTTAGCAGAGGAAAAAAGAGCTCGCAAAAGGCAAAGTCCAAAGGGTCAAGACATCACCTTTGAATATGGCAGAGATTGTGTCTCTCTCGAGTGGGTCTCTTCAGCCATGTTCACAACTGTCATAAAACAACTGAGTAAATTCTTTACCTCTCCGGGGTGCTTACCCATCGTGTTTCAAGGCTGAAGGATGCCTATTTATCCAGGGCAGCTATAAGTACCATTGAGATTCTATTTTATATAATATATATGAAAAAAACATTTCAGTAGGTTTTCTAACAATTACCTTAACTGAAAAAAAAATACTTTCCAAAACAGCTTAGTTTGTAATCTCCTCACTGGGCCAGAGTCTACTGTTTTAGCCCAACTGGTGTAAATCTGGGATAAAGTCATTGGAATTAACAGAGCTGATCCAGATTTGCTCCGGTATAACAGAACAGAAACTGACTCAATATGCAGGAACTTGTCCCAGATGTTGAGGTTTTGCTACTGCTTAAGAGGTAGATAGAAACTTGTCAAAGCAAATTCTTAACCCCCTCCTTGCTCTTCTTGTTAATGTCCTAGACATTTCTGACAATGATATGTCTTAAGACTTCTGTCTGATCCTCAGCTGGTGTAAATTGGTGTTGTCCATTGGTGTCAATTGATTTACACAATCTGAAGAACTCACCTTTATTTTTTTTCAGGATATCTGGATTTTGTTAAGTGTGTGTGTGTGTCTTTTCTGAGATGTCTTATTTATCTAAATAATTTTGGAAGAAAAACTACTTTCTTTTGGAGATCGTCAGTACTGTGAAGTGCGAATCGTCTTTAGGGTCAGAGTAGTTACCTGAAATTGGTGATTCTTTTCTTCGAAGATGTGAGATCTCTTTTGTTAGCTTACTACGTATGACTATTGCAAATTTATTTTTATGACCTTTGGGGAGACTGAAAATGTCCCTTACTGAAGCATGTCAAAATCAATTCTGATTGCTTTTTCTTCAAGTTAAAAATTCACAAGTGTGAAGTTTCAATCAGTGATGGGAAATGAGGTGTGGTCCAGTGAAGGGAACACAACCCATAATAATTTCAGCTATATAAAACTTTACAAATATTAGTTACCCCTCATTACATCTCTATGGGGAAGATAAATAAACTGCCCTCCTTTTCACTGATGTAGACACCAAGGCTGAGAATAGTATTGAGCTGCCCAAGGTCACAAACAAACTTCTGAACATCAAAAAAAATAAAAGTGTTTAGTTTGATATGGGTTTGGGTCTATTGTTCTTTCAAATCCTATGGTTTACTCAAGAGTAGTTGCAGACAGTTGGCTTCTGTATTTGGTTCTCTTTAGAGTCCTTCTGACTCTCAAATTCTTGTTTAGGAAACATCCGTACTTGGTTTGCCTTAGAATTCATGGTGTGTCTATTTTAACTGAAGTTTTCCAGGATATTGAGCCTACTTGTAGTGATTTAATCAGGTCATTTATTTCTTTGATTTGATCATCTCCTCTTGTCACATGTCATGGTTTGGGGCCTGAGTTAACACTCATTATTTTATTTTTGTATGAGGAGCAAATTCATTGATTGGAGTGGTAAATTAATCCTCTGTCTCTCACTTTTACAAATGTAAGTTTCTCAATCATGAGTATCATTGGATCAAAGGAGCATTTTATGCAAAATGTATACTTGTTTGGCAAGTTCTATGTTAAAATTTCTGAAGACTTGAAGTTCTTTGCATCAAAATCCCAAGAGATCTCCTGAAAACACCCTTATTTCAGTATTCTGGAGATCTGTAAAGAATAGCAAGCTTATGAGTAACTCTTCTAAGGTTTCTGTGATCATTTTATCTCTTTAAGGGATCTTTAAAAATATCTATTATACAGAAGCATTCTAGCTACGTTTCATCTGCATAGGACAAAGTATATTGGAATTTTGTCCTCACAAGCAGCAATCAAATGAAAAGGACTAAAAGAAAAAAGAAAAAAAGCCCCTTCAGTCATTGTGTTTTTATTCCACTTCATAAAGAAGGTGGTTGTGCCAATTCTTTTTGTGCATTTTAAAACAATACAATCAAAGTGTCTTGGATTATAAAGTTTAAAGTCCATTGTGTGTGTTCTCAACTCAACAAAGTTGCTTTTCCATTTAATTTTCTTATGTACTTAATGAGCTTCAGAAAAAGATTCTTATGGCTGGTTTCTAAACTGGACTATATACATCGATATGGATAGCATATACCTTTTGGAAGGTTACATGTGCAGAGAGGAAGATATTACTGGAGGAAGATGAGAGAACAGATTTACACGAGGAAGAAATATACTAGTCTGTCTACTCCAGATTTTTCAAATTATCCATAGCTTTTGGTATATCGTACACACTTTGGGTGAAATCCTGACCATAGTGAAATCAATGGGAGTTTTGCCCTTGATGTCAATGGACACAGGACTTTACCCCAAGCGTTTTAGAACGGATATAAATGCTTACTGTTCTGGACATCACACAACCTCTGACTAATAGGGCTTAGGGAAAAACTTTTCCTTGTGGCCAAGTCACTTCAGGATAGTTTCCTACAGAATTTCTTGCACCTTTCTCTGCAGCATCTGGTACTGGATGCTTGGAGACAGGATACTGGATTACATGGCCCACTGGTCTGACTCAGTAAGGCAATTCCTATGTATCAGTGCCATATATGGAAAAAAAAATATCCTCCCTGGTCTGTGTCCAGAATCCTTTATGGATGTGGGGTCAAGAATCACCTTTGTGGCTTTGCTACCATATCACATTTGGAAGTTTTTTTTTGTCTAACTTGCTCACCGCTGTCATCCTTGGTCAATTGCAGCATTGTACCTTCCCAGTATTTGCTTTCCATTAAACATCATGTTTCAGGTTATTCTTCAGTCTTGACTTTCATGTTTGCCTGGATCAATTTCAGTTATGTATTCCCAGCCCATAGATCTAACAAAAATAGGTCCTTCTCTATTACTTCGCTGTCCTCCCTGCTGTTTGCAACACCTCCTAATTTAGTAGTATCTACAGATTTAACAAATAGGCTATATATTCCTTCCTCAAGCTCGTTAATAAAAAATGTTGAATAGCACTGGGGCTTACTCCCATCCCTAAGGCATTTCTCCACAAGGTGATGCATTGCTGCCTGAGTTTTACGAGCTTGCAATACTCCCTTGCATTATATGTCCTAATGCCAACAATGTGCCTGAGAGTAAAGCCATTGGTAATAGTGGACTAGAATATCCTTGTACCTTGGATTCTCTAAAGTTATTTTTCAGAATTTTTCTAGTATCTTTGCTGCCTGAGATGCAGTTGTACAATATCAGGTGAGGAAGTAATATTTCCAGGGTTGCTGGTGCCTTAAAAGTACAGAACGATCCAGTGTTTGACTTTGGGAGAATGTCTGGTGTTTTATTAGCATTGCTTCCATCTTTTGTGAGAATTCAGTTATTTGGGAGGTCTGATTGCCTTTTCAACAGAATATGGGAGCTTCCTTGGAGGAAGATCAAAATCAACGTGTACACCTGAAAGGAAAACCTAATGTAGTCCTGACTTATAGTCCCGCCTGCCTTAAAAGGCAATGAGAGTCCTGGCTAAACACACAGTCTTTGAGTTTAGTGCTTCTTTGAATGCCCTCTTCTCTACTCCCCACTCCACACACACCAAAATTAGTTCTCCAAAACTAAACAGCTGTTCAAAATAGCTGCCTTTCTCTGTGATCCCTCAGTGGGGTATATTCTCCTGTCAGATAACCACATTTCTCCTGGAGTCTGCATTCTGAAAATAATGACCTCTGTTTACTTCAAGTAGAAATCTATCACAATTAGTTAATTGTAAGCATCAATTGGATCCCTGGTGAGAAGCAGGTTTATAAATAAACCATTTCATTTGTTCATTGAACTAGACTGTCTCACAAGCAGAACTGCTGACTCAGATGAAGAGAAGCGATTTAGAATGTTTACATGAATGCCTTTTAAGTTGGAAAACATTCTTGCCTTAAGTACACGGAGAGAAGGACTGAGGAAGGGAAGTCCAAGATGCTGTGCATTTCATCATCCTAGCTGATCCGGAGACAGATTGTCGCCAATGTCATTCATTCCTTATGGACACTTGGCACATGCTTTCTGCTTCTGTGGATGGTATTTATATGGTGTCCATTACTGTAAGCACCTGAGTATGTCATCATCTTTATTGTATTTCTCCTCACCACACCCTGGGAGATAGGAACTGGGGCACAGAGACTCAGGCCCAGAATTTTTTAAAAAGGTATTTAAGCGTTGCAATGCCTGGCTCCTAAGTGCCAAAGACCTTTTTGAAAATGAGACTTTGCCTCCTAAATCGGCTAATCATGGCAATGCTGAGCGCAGCAACATCTAAATACTTCTTAAAAATCTAGGCCTAATGACTTGTGCAGTGTCACAAAGGAAATGTACAGTGGAACAGGGAGTTAAACCCTGGTCTCCTGTGTCTCTCTTAGAGTGCACATAAGGTATTTTTTTTATTCTCACCTAGTCTAGTTACTTGCTCATTCATTTTCTCTCTCTCTGTCAGGTTCCATCACTGTAGTATTTGGGTGCTACTATCTTTTCTTTTAAAGGATGAACATGTGAGACTGTCCTGGGGGTATTTTAAAGATGTTGGGGGAGATGAGAGAGAGGAAAAAAAAAATCTCACAGGTGAATTTCTATCCCTCTGAGGGATGAATGTGAAAATACATGATGGTGCTCCACTGTATTTGCAAGCAGGCAACAAGGATGAATCCACTTGAGGTCATTTTGGGGACTGAGCAGAGAAGCTCCAGTGGAGCTTTCTCCACTGTATTTGAATAGAGATCTCTAGTTTCCAGCGCTAAATGTTACCAGGAGCAGCGATTCGTTGCTACTAAAGGCAACCATATAACTGCTGAAGACTGTAAAAGATGGGGGGGAGAGAGAGGACTCTTTATATGGAATATAATCTTCTCTGTGCTGATATGCTTTAACAGATTAATGTATATCTACTCATTATCCCGTGTTCTGTAAGAATATCAAGTGTGCTTGTTGAGACCCAGCTGGAAATGTCTAGTCTCTTTCCCCTGAGGTTGATCAAAGGTACGCATCTTCACTAATCCTGCTAATCCTACCTAAACTAATCCAAAACCAAGAGAATATGGATTGCTTTCACAGCTGGCAAATGAGAATTTCTTACATGCTCAAGTATGCAGTGGATTCGTGGAGCCTCCAGCATCCCCAAAGAGAGGAGACAAAGAAATTCAAATTAGTGTGAACTCTGTTTAAAGTAGTTGTACCTATTACGAATGGATCTTCCTTATATTTAATAAGGAAACTGAAAGTGTGTTCCAAGGACTAAATCTGTCCACGTATGACTTTTTCAGGCCCATACACTGACATATCAGTGTATCAAGGCATGGTAGTATACGTCAGTGAACTGATTCCTTAACACATCTCAGTGTATTGAAAGTACCAGTGCATGTTCAGCTAGACAAGCTAAAATGTCTCCAATGATCTTACGGCAGGGTATGCTGATGGAACTATGCCACCTGCAACTCTTTTCCCATGGTAGATCACACAAAACATGGTACCCTAATCACAGAATCACAGATTCCTTACATGCTGTCCCCCTTTCATTAACGTTTTTAACTATTTAATTGTACAAAGTACTGCCGGGTCAGGGCAAAGGGTCATATGTTTCTACACTGTTGAGATATTGATCAGAAAGTCAGGTAAGCCTAGATCTTTTCCCTTGGCCCATTCTACAGCTAGTAATGCCAATAGGTAAATACAATACTGGTAACACAGCGGTGCTCAAACTTTTGAATTGGTGACCCCTTTCAAACAGCAAGCTTCTGAGAGTGACCCCCACCTTATGAATTAAAAACTTAAAAAAAATATTTAACAGTATTATAAATGCTAGAGTGAAGCGTGGTTTGAGGTGGAGATTGACAGCTCGCGACCTCACCATGTAATAACCTTGTGACCCCCTGAGGGGTCACAACCCTCAGTTTGAGAACCCCTGCGGTAACCCATATTCATTGATAAAATATGGAAATATTATGGACTAAATAAATAGCTATAATGGGTGTGATCCTTATCTCACCTAAACCAATGGAAATCAGCGGTAACTATTGAAACCAAATGCCAACAGTTTAAAATTCGTGTGAGATCAGAAGCAGGTTGAAAACCTTCTTACTGATTTCTGTTAAGCTCCAGTATCTTTTAGTTGATGGAAGTATGCAGCAAAAGATACAAAAGAAATGCTAGGAGTAGACACTGCAGTACATCTAGTAGAAAAGAAACTCCTGCTTCCAGCATTTTGTGGGGAACCAAAACTGTAGGTCAGCAAACATTCCCATAAAATGGTTATCAGATGCAAGCCTGCAGCTTCCCAGCAGTGCACTGTGATTTGGATTTAGCAGCTCTCACCACACAGCTGAAGTCATTTCCATGGGTTTGCCCCAGTTCTTTTTTTAAAGAATTGGAATCCAAGAAGATAAACAGCATATCTATTGTTCTCTCTTAAATTATACCAATGTTCATCCTTATTACAATTATTTGAATTTTTAAGTGGTTATATTTTCTCATTCATATATGTTGTTAATGACAAACATAAGAGTGTTTTTTTTTAAAAAAAGAAGATGCATCTAAATAATGCATCACACCCAGATAATGCTTTTATATCTTCCAGATGGCTTGCATACATTATCCATTGTTATGATCTCCATTCCTCAGAATGATACATTTTAAAGCAGTTGACCAAATTAATACATTAATCTCGGGGCAAAGCCAGGATCAGAATACAGGTGTCCCCAGCATCTGGAACAACCTTTAACTTCAGGGGAAAGACCACCTTTAACTCCAACTGGCTTTGGAGTGGGTAGCTATTCTTTTGCTCCACCAGTCATTCCTTATTGTCTCTGCCAGCAGTTTTGATAATACTGCTAATTGAATGCTGAGGCTTTGAGCAGTGTTGTGGTTATGATGATGCTTGCAACTACCACCTATAAATTGTGGATTCCTCTGACTTTTTTTTTTTTTTTCCAGGGTTCAAATCTGAATCAAAATCAAATCAACTTTTTCCCAGTGCATCTTGAGAAACTGACATTGTATCTGGAGAAACCTGTTTGACTGTGTGCATCTACTGCAAACACTGGCTCATTAAACAGCTATTTCAGTCTGACTATCGTAATTGTGACATTTTCAGGTTCTAATCAAGGAAACTGGTGATAAATTATTTTAAAATGGGCTGTTTCCAGTTGTAATGGATTGGCCACTTGCCCATTATCATGAACTTTGAAAAGAAGAGGCCAATATGATGACATGTTAATCCCTAGATGACAATTGCCATGGCTGACTTTCTGGGGGCTTAGTGATGTGCTGGGAGCAATGTGCAAAGAAGGTTTCGGGCTTCCGAGAAACAGAGCCAGGATGGAACTCTTGCTTAGATTGAGACTCAGCTGGTTTCCTGACACTAGGAACCTTCCCTCTCCCTGCCTCCCAGTACATGTGATCTGATCCCGCCTGCTGCTGGTTCTCAACCTGTGTGGGAGTAAAGCTGGGGGAGAAGAAGAGAGTGCCCAGAGCAGGCGAGAGCATCAGCCGCAGGGAGCCAGAGCTGTTGGCCAATAAAAGAACCCAACATTTATTATTTTGTACAAGCCCTGTGATTTTTAAGCCAGTCTCATGATTATTTTGGTGGGGGGAATTATGAATTTTGAACAGTTGGCACTGGAATACTGCCTTCTAATAAAAGTTGTTTCCTAAGGGGCTTTCCATCTCTAGCTACTGAACAAGTCACCTGGGCTTGTGAAGTGGAAAGGGATCAGCGTCAACATTTTGAGAAATGGGTCAAAGTCCCATTTGCTTCCAGCAGGCGATCTATAACAAGCATACTCATTCTTCCGAAGTACACTTGGTCCATTAGCACTCTTCTGTATAGTGGCTGCAAAGAGGATTGCAGAAGAAGGCTGGAGTCTGCTAACAAAAGAGAGCAACAAGAAAACTGAATGGAAAATAATGTTTTGGAATGTTCGTTGACCGCAGCTCGGGGACTACTCATTTCAAGAACAAGCAGTAGGACCATGGTGTTGATTGGAGAGAATAACTAAAGATGGGTGGGTGAAATTGTTGTTTACCCTTCAGTGAGGTTATCAGCACTTCTTCTAGGCCCCACATGCAAAATCGTTAGGCTTGCTGAAAGTGCAAATTCACCACAAGTGGCCACGTCCTTCTTCCTCCTGGGCAGAGCTGAGGGAATAATTCATGATGAATAACTGAGGTAGCATGCTCAGCGTCTTTGCTGCTCATGAGAGATCTGTGAGCGGGCTGCACTTTCCTCAAATGCATTCACCTACACTGAAAGTCACCCCGAAAAGAAACACACCACCAGTCAGTTAAGCTGATCTGCCCTCGGCTGCAGTGCAGAGGACCTGTATGAGGTCCTAACCGCCATTTCAGCCTGAGTGGCAAAAATGTTCATAGGCAGTAAAAGCGGGCGAATGTTTCAGTACATCTGTTGGATGCCAGGCGGTTTAATCTGTGCGACTTTTTGGACAAGCCCTTAAAAAGACAAGATCTTGTCTGCTCTTTTTCAACACTAAAGATCCCAGTGTATGTTTTGCAAGAGACCAAATTTGCTCCTGCTTCTCTACCCAAAATGTTTCCTCTCTCCACTCTTATTGTACAGCATATCGGCTGCCATGTTGGCTGGGTCTACACTACTTTCTTTAAATTTCCAAAATATACTCAAGTGAATTTAATGCTGATAATAAATTGAGTGATAGCTGTGAAAATGCAAGGCCTTGCTTTATTCATAGGACATGTACAGCATATGCAGTTCCAGTGTAAGCTGTCTTACTGTGCCCCATCAATGTGTCCCGACACAGGGGATGAGTCATCAATCAGGTGCCTACGCTCTGTCTTATGGTGGTTTCTTTTACCGTATCTGTCTCCACTTTATAGACTGGTTTCAGACCCCCACTCGTTTCTTTCACATCCCTACTTGCTGTTTCCACTGGCACATTGATAGCCTCTGCTTTCTCAGACGCTAGACCCTATGCAGACAAACATTTCTTCCGGATCTTGTCATTGCATAACCTTCACACCATATCGTCCATTAATGAGTCATTTATGTTTGCTCTAAATTCACACAACTCTGAGCTTCTTCAGGTCAGTCTACTCAATCCTTTGTTCTCTCTGAAGAAGTCCTTAGCAAAGTCGCCAAGAAAAGCCATTGTGACGTTACTTTAGGTTCGTCTACACCTGAAAATTAACCAAAGATAAAATAGGGGGTGGCTTTAAAGCGGATTAACTATTCCTCATTATCGGATGTTCTTATTCCGGAATAAGAATAATGTATTCCAAATTTAGTTTAATCCACTTCCAAAGTGGATTAAACTAATTCAGAATAAGGCCTATATGATGTTAATAACATATGATGTTACTTGGGAATAGCTATTCCAGAATAACTTCCCATGTAGATAAGCCCTTCGTGATGGTTTATAATTTTATCTTCACTTCACTTTCTACCTTATCTTTCAGTGCTCTTGCAATCATATGTTTGTCTCTCCACATAATTTTAATACCAACATTACCTCTCTATAATACAGTGGTTATGGAGACTTTACGGATAGCAAATCATTGCTAATAAGTGACATCAACAGCTAAATAGTGACATTCACTAAATAGAAGTGCCATGAACTGTACAAAATAAAACAGGTCTTCCCTTAAGAGAAGAAAATACTCTCTCTAGACATGAACTAGTTTTCTCAAAGATATCTCACATGGATACTTGGTATTCAGTTAACTGTGGATGAAATATACATTCTTCTACCTATGACCATTCTGTACTCTTATTGTCTTCAATAATTCAAAGCAGGCAGAAAAACCATTCATTGAATTGCACAGAAAATAATCCCAGTTCTAAAATGTTTTTGTTCGTGGGTTCAGATGGTATCTAAGGAGTCTGTAGTTGAAAGATATGAGCTGCCTTCGAGTGACTGTGTTAGATGGCTTATATTTAGTACCAATTCCTTTTCCTTGAGCAATAAGGCAAACATTTCCCAGTGTTCACCTCTTCCATTCCTCCAAGCTCTTGTGCTTTGTCAGTGGCAGCCCTGTGCAGGATCAGACCCTTTGTGGGGTTCAGATTACCCTGTTGCTGTGGTAATAGGGTGTTTCACAGGGCAGATGAATTCCCAGTAATGTCTGTCCTTAATCTCTCCTTACTCAGGTAAAACTCCTTACGGCCAAAGGGGCATCTGAGTCTGGCCCACTGAGAGTTAGTTGTGACTGAAATATCCTGTAATGATGGGTGACCTGCAAGAAATCTCATAACCCTAACTTGCTTGTGGATCACTTGAACCTGTGAGGTCTGCCGTGTTTTAACATCAAGCTGAGAGGAGCCAGGGAGGAAGTAAATTTTGGAGTGATATCACAGAGATGTCAGCCGGTCAGCATTGTAATTTGGCTGTCTAGCTAGGATCCTTGGATCTGTGATGTACCAGCTAGCATTGTGTCCAGTGCCCCTAGAGTATTACATTAGGATTCTACTTTGCTGTGGTGGTAGGGGTAAAAGGCAGAATTTTGCTCTTACAAAGCAAAGGAAAATAGATGAGCAGCTGTTTTTCTATAGAGCAGCAACAACTTTTATGAGGGTGACAATATTTCTGGATCTTGTTGTTGTTGTCCAATATTTTATATGCAAAAATGCAAGAGGAGGCAGGTGACCAGCCAGGGCTGATCAGACTGACAAGCACCAAGAAGAGTGTGTGCTCTTTGTAGCTGTAAATTTGCACTCATGTAGCTACTTATTAGACAAGAAGATGGCTTGGCAATTAAACCATTTCTTTGTGACTAACTGGAAAATGTGTAATCATTTTGTTTCAGCCTATCAAATGCCTATAACCTGTTACCCATATCAAGCAGTTCTGTGATGTTTTCTGTTCACTTAGTTATTCATTCATACCCTTCAAAGCTGCATTGGTGGGCCTGGTCTCATAAAAGCCGACTACTACAGCCCTGAGGACACAGGAAGCCAGCAAATGTATGTTTTAAGAAAAAGCCATATGACCTAGCACAGGAAACGAATCTAATGAAGGAATGTTCTCAGCTCTCACAGGAAATTTATTTTCATCTTATGCCATTTTATGCCTCCATAAAAGTAACCGGGTTGACCTCTTGTGCTCCGAGCTAACCTTTCAGCATTAAGGACTGGCAAGTGGTAACATTCCCTTAACTAACAAGATGCTAATACGTTAAGAGTGTAACAGGGAGCAGATTTTTTTCACAATGGGCATCCCAGCTGCAATCAAGGGACCAAGATTTTTAAAAGTGGATTTTGTGTGTTCAATTTGAGACCCTTTAGGAGGCATGATTTTCAAAAAATGCTGAGTCCCCAGCCAGTGGAAAGCAAGCACAAGTTGAGCACCAAAATCCAGGAACTCAAAATCACTGGTTACTTTTTTCAAATCTAGGCCAGTGTCTTCGATGTACTTAAATTGATAGGTTCTAACTGAAGATATTGAGGTTGCATGCGTTGAAAACTTACTCTGTAAGGGGAGAGAGCGTGTTTCTGTACTGTGCACTAGAATTAAACATGAATAAGGGGCATCCTTTCCAATTCTGTTCCGTTTGATTTCAGGTGAAAGGTTAGATCTCATCTTTATTTTCACGCAAAGTAATTCTTTCATATTTGGTCCTCACCTGGTTCACTCTAACTTCAGGAGGTATCTAGTTTTCTTTGGGAGGTACCTATATGTTGGAGATGAACCACAGGTTCCTTTTTTAGTAGATATCACTAAAATGTGCTGCCTAAGGAAAGAGTAAGATAAAACATCGTCTCATTTAAGATGTAGTCTTGGAGAAAACCAAAAATACCTTTCGTGCAGCTATCTCACACAAATTCCTCAGGCTGCACTTTTAACATTTGTTACAGTTCTAGGTAAGCTTGCTTTTTAACTTTTTGTATGACTTCTCTTACAGCGATAGTTCAGGACGTTTGAAATTCCGTTACGTGGTGGCATGATGTCATTCCTTAACGTACCTACTTCTGGGATGCTTTTATCACATGCGCTGGGTCAGCAGGCAAGTGGGAAAGGCCTGTGGGAATTACCTTAGGTAGGCAGGGGTATTGTATTACTAGAAAACACATTATGAGAAAACAAGGATGAAAGAAAATATTCTTCATGCACCTGTGAAAGAATCAGTTCTGAGCAGTCTTTAAGAAACAACGTTCTCTGCTCTGTATTTAATTTATTTCCGAGCTTTTATGTAGCTCTCAAATTAACACTAGCATAATGAATCTTTGTAAATTTAATGAGCAAACGAGAATCAATCGGCTGTTTCAAAACCCATAACCGCTCATAAGAGTTTTAACCAGATCTGAACTGCTGAGTCATAGCCTACTGCTAATGGGATGCTTTTTTCTTTAAACAAAATAATGAAAAAATCATCACATTCCTTATTCTTTGTATAACTTCTTGTATTCTATTAGATCAAAACATAACCATTTCCCATCAAGGGCTCTTTGTAATAAAGCACTGCAAAACAGTGAAGACTTTCTGAATGGTTTCCTCTTCTGTGGCATGCACTTCAGGCAAAGCAGTTAACAGTAATGATTGAATCTCCAAAGGTTTGGATAAGCAGGGCACACCCACGGCTTGGCTACACTTGCGAGTTATAGCGCAATAAAGCTACAAAGAGCGCTCTACCTTATTACCCGTCTGCACTGGCAAGGCACGTAGAGCGCTCTGACTCCACGGCTGGAACGCTCCTGGTACTCCACCTTCCCGAGAGGAATAACGTTTGTTGTGCGCTCGCTGGAGCACCACAGCACCAGTGTGGATGCCTAATACGCTCTGATTGGCCTCCAGAAGTGCCCCACAATGCCTGTTCTAGCCACTCTGGTCGTTACATTTGAACTCTGCTGCCCTGTCCTCAGAGGACCAACCATCAGACCCGCCCTTTAATATTCCCTGGGAATTTTGAAAATCCCCTTCCTGTTTACTCAGCCAGGCATGCAGTTCTCTCAGTGCATCTTTCCAGGTGACCATGTCTCCACGTGCCAGGGAATCCGCAGTATGGAGCAATGGTGAGGTGCTGGACCTCATCCAGTGTTTTGGTGGAAGGAAGCTGTCCAGTCCCAGCTGTGCTCCAGCCATAGGAACTATGATACGTTTCGTCAGATATCACGGGCCATGACCAGGACCTGGTACAGTGCTGGGTTAAAATAAACGAGCTGCGGAATGCCTACCGCAAAGCCCGCGAAGCAAACAGCCACTCTAGTGCTGCCCCTCTGTCCCGCAAATTCTACAAAGAGCTGGACATGATATGTGGGGGCGATCCCACCTCCACTCCAACAACCACCATGGACACTTCCGAGCCCAGCACAGCAAGTGGGGAGGAGAGGAGGAGGAAAGCGTGAGTGAGGGTGCTGAGGTGGGGGGAAGACACCCTGGAATCCCTCGAGGCATGCAACCAGGAGCTCTTCTCGAGCCAAGAAAGGGGCAGCCAGTCATGGCATCTGGTGCTTGGGGAAGGACAAACAACAGAGGAAGGTCCTGGTAAACGGCTTTTTTTCTGTGAAGGAATTTTTTAGGTGCAGGCTCTTGGGGCGAGGAGGGTAAGGGCTGCATCATGCCTAGATGCAGAATAGGGCATTGATATGACCTATCACATCACAGTAATCGGCATCTTGATCTCTTCAAAAGTCTCAGCCAGAACATGGGCAATGCGCCTGAGCAAGTTTATTGGGAGAGCCAGCACTCTTGTCCCGTCAGGCTATCATGTCTGTGCCACTCTACCATGAGGGGTGGGAGGACCATTTCTGCACACAGGCAAGCTGCATATGAGCCAGGGTGGAAGCCACATTGTAGTAGAAGACCCTCCCTTGCTTCCCCGGTCACCCTCAGCAGCGAGATATCTTCCAGGACAAACTCCTGTGGAAAATGTTGGGATAGTGTTCAGTGTAGGTGCCCCCTGCAGCTGTTGGCTCTCCCCAAGGCACAGAAACTCAGAGGACAGTACAGCCATGAAACAATCAGTCCCCCTGTACCCTGTGCTTACTCACCATTTCTGGGGTTCCCATGGGTTATATGCACTCGCTTTGGGACAGGCAAATTATGGTTTTGTATGGACTGTGATTGCCCTCCGTAAGTGCGCGGGAATCATTGCTCTGTCTGATGTGTACAATGCTGCCTCTGTTCAGTGTTGCATTTTGCCTGTATATGTGCAACCTTGAGATCTCAGCTGTCAGTCTAATCACTGGCTGTCAGACTGAGAAGACTCAGGAAGAGATTGTGTAAAAGCGAAGAAGACATATTGCACGAAGTGATGCAGCAGTCTGTGGATCCGCGAGAAGAATGAGGATTGCCGGGAGCAAAATCACAGTGCTCCGGCAGCAAAGCACAGAACGGCTGATCAGCATAATGGAGCGCCAAGCGGATTGTATCCAGACATTAGTTGCCATGCAGGCGGAGCACTACCACGCTCAACCCTCCGCAGCCCTTGTCCCAAAACGCTTTCCCTTGTGCCCCCGTGTCCCCTCCAACCCACTTTCCCCAACATCTGGGTCCTTACTGCCCCCAGCTGCCTCCTACACCCATAGTTTCACCCCCCCCCATGAAAACTACAATCCTTATCCACTGCACTCAACCCCCCTCAACATGCCTTATAGCCATCCTGAAGTGCAGCATTCAGTGCACAGCACTCCAGACAGGATTCCAGAGTATGAAATCAGGGTGGGGCAGCTCTCAATCTCGTGTCCTTGCGCCACAGGGTAGGGGCGAGTTCAGCGCGCAGTCCCATGAAAGTGGCTTTTCTCATTTGAAAGTTCTGCAGCCACTGCTTGTCATCCCAGACTTGCATGACAATGTGATCCCATCACTAAGTGCTTGTTTCCCAAGCCCCAAAGTGGCGTTCCACGGTGGAGAGCATGTCCATGAATGGAACAAGCAATTTCGTGTCGGATGCATTGTGCGACTTGTTATCCTCGTCAGAGTTGTCCTCAGTGTCAGTTTGGATCTTAAGAAGTAACTCAACTGCCAAACGAGGCATGCTGGCGAGACTCGTCAGAATGTTCCTCAGCAGTTCGGACTCCATTCCCGCAGACCAAAAGGGAAGACCGAGTGCGCCACGCAGAACCCGTTGAAAGACAGCGCCAAATGTGGACAAAAACACAGTGATTGCTGGAATGCAAAGTGATGCATATAATGTGTGTATATATATATTATATAATATTATATATAAATATATAATTATACTAATACAGTCCATTAAAGTACTAATTACCTGTTAACTTGTTACCCTGAAACCATGGGCGGAGACATTGTGTGAACTTTTGACTATTGGTTACTGTGCTATTTTGTCTTGCTGTGCTAGACCTATCTGGGGCTCTGGAATTGCCTATCCTGTCACTTTTCCATGCCCATGGTAAATCTATATAATTAATTGCAATCAATTAATTAGCAGTGTCTCTGAACCTAATAAGCGAGGTGACATTCCATCAACGCTGTACGTAATAAACTCCTTTGCTTGACTCCTACACAGTGTGGATTTATGTCCTTCAGAACAGGATCCAGAATGCCCCATGCCCCCTTTCCACAAGTCACAGCACCAGAATGGGAAGAGGTGCTCTGTGGGATAGCTGCCCATAATGCACTGCTCCCAAATGCTGCAAATATGGCTACGCCAGCGCACTTGCAGCTGTCACTGTGGACAGACTGGAGCGCTTTCCCTAGTGCGCTCTGCCTATATAGCATGTGAGCAGTGCAAAAGCAGTCTAACTACCTTGTCTGACAATGGAAGAGGACTTGGACTTAGCAGGCCTAGCTGAATGACCAAAATCAATGAAATCCTGGCTGTAGACTACATAGGAATGTAAGATTAGATCAAAGAGGTGGGGGAGTAGCATTACAGTGAAATCTAACAGGAGAAAAATTCTGTGTGGAAAGGCCCATTACAGTAGAATCTCTATGGATACAAATCTGAAGTCATAAATATAAATATTTGTAGTTGGGTTATATTTCTGGCCTCCAGGAGAAGGATATTGAGTGCACAATGTTGAGAGCAATCAAAGAGGCAACTAAGTCCAATAAAATGATAATGGATGACCTTAGCAACTTGCATATAAACTGGTCAAATGTCACAATGCGGGGCATGGGGAGAAGGTTTAGAGAAGCCATTTCTTGACTTGAAAGTATTGTTTCTTGGAACAACCATTAATCTGGTATAATTCTGGCTACTGGTATATTTTTAGTTCTAACAGTGCATTATTACTAACAGCTGCATATCCCAGATAGTTACACTTATGATGGGGGTTCATGAAGCACAATTAAGTCAGTATGGTATAAAGCACAGGACTAGAAATAAGGAGACCTGGTTTATACTCGCAGGCCTGCCAAAGTCTCACTGTTTGACCTCAGGCAATTTACTTGAACCCTCAATACTTTAGTCTCACCAGCTCTAAAACATAGATAATACCCACTTCAGGGGGGCGTTGTGAAGTTGAACTCATTGATGTTTGTCATGAGCTTTGAAATCTTCTGATGTAAATAGCTAGGGAGGTATAAAATATTGCTGTTCATTCTGAACATTTATGGTTTATGGTCTCTTTTGAGTGCCTCAAGAGGATGTGATCTTTCAGCAGATGTTCTAAATCACCAGCATTGTCTTCAGTGAGTCTAAAAATACCATGACTGCGACCAAATACGTGGAGTCCACTCAGTCATTGACTTCATGGCTGATTAATCTTCTTTAACAAGAATAACAGGCACGCTCATTTCAAGTGATGAAGGAGAAGTTCTGATGAGGCTCGGCATGTAGCGGTAGGAACTTCAGGGAACTATTTTCGTGCTTGCCATGGTACAGTATATAGGGAAAATCTGAACATCCTCACTTCCTGTGGGAAGAATTCTGCAAACCATGGCTATCGGCTATCAGGTGGCCAATGGTTTTTCTTTCCCATGGAAAAGGGGCTCCTTCATTAAATTACAACTTTATTTTGTTACATCCTTGTTAAACCCTGAAGTGAAGCCCTTAACCATATTTGCCTCTATGCTAAAAACTAACTCCCAACAAAAAGATTACTCTGTTATGCTTAAAACGTCCAGTGAGTTGAAGTTTTGCTCTGAATTCTTGCTAGCATGACTTTTCTGAAAGTGTGTGTAAGGTACTTTAAAACTCACTCACATAATTGTGATGATTTTGCATAAACTTGCAGTGATTACAATTTTGTAGCCAAACTTTAGAATTAAAGCAATCTGTTTCCTCTCTGACCTCTCAGTGTAGCTTTAATCTTACACCTGAAAACTGTTTATGCAAGTGCAAAGGGGTAATTGCACATAAAAAAAATCATGGTGCATATATTTTCCAATTGACATGTGCAATGTGCTTGTTTACCATGTGTAAATATACTGTATATATGTATATATTATTGTCATATATATATATATATATAATGTGTGTGTATATTTATATTTTGCAAGTTCCTTTTTTCCTAACATACCAATACTATTAAATCCACTTACCTTTAGTGAATTAGGCCTTGTCTACACTACAATTTTTTTGACAAAAATCCACTTTTGTCAATAAGAGTGGAGGTGTACACACTGAAATGCTCCTCCTGCCAATGTCAACTCCCCTGCTATTCTGACATAATAAAATCATCTCGGTGAGAAGCATAGAGCTTATGTCAGAGTAGTTAGGGTGGAACAGCATCTGTGAAGCCCTGGGCAGCTGCCTCCACCCCTGCTTCTGGATGAAGTGAACTGAGGTGGCCACCTCAGATGCCAGACTGTGGGGGAGGGGGAGAGGCGCCACTAGGACCCAAAGTGTAGAAAATTGTGTCTTGCTGGTGCACTTGTATTCTCTCTGCTCTAGATGCTCCAAGATGGTGGAGTGCTGTGCTGGAGGAAGGAGAGCACAAGAGACATGGCAGGCAGGAGAAAAGATGAGAGGGAATAACAGAAAGCAGCAGGAGCTGCAGGGGAAGAGAGGAGGTCAAGCCTCTTATGTACCTCTCTAGCACCCGGAGGAGCCTGGACTGATTAACACCAGCTTCTCAGGCAGCTTCCTGTTTCCTGCTGCTTCCCTGAACCCACCTGAAGAGAACAGGCAGTCAACTGAAGTAGTAGGAGCCACTTAGGCCCTAAAGGCGCTGATATTTTCCCTCACTCAGGCCCTGCTATGAGCCTGCTTATTTGTCCCCTTCAACTGAGTATTGAGAACCCCTATAGCTGGCACAGAACAGCAGTCATGAGTGAAAGGAGAAAACACCCCTCTGGGGCTGCATTCAGAAAAAGAAAGAAAGCAAAGGAAGCTGTTCCATCTGAGCAGGAAGGAGCTCTCCTGAGATACATGCACAAATGCTCACAGCGAGCCCTCCGGTGAGGTGAGGAAATGCCTGATCTTCCAGTTAGAGTGCAGGTGACCTGGCAGCTACTGCAGCATCCATAGCTCCATCTCAAATGGACCTAATGATGCACATTCCTGAAGAAAAGTGTAGATCAGAGAAGAGCGTGGTGGAGGCACAAGAAACAACTGCTGCAGCATTTAGTTTGTCTAGGTGATCCAGGACTGTGGACCCACTTGAGCAGTAGCCTGAAGGACTTCCTTGTACTGCATAGGCCACAACAAGTGAAAAACTTCATGTTCCTCAAAGACAATGAAAATAGAAGTTTCCATCCAACACATTACTGGCATGAAATCCCCAATGGTGACAAAGTGGAGAGGCCATGGCTTATGTACTCAAAAACCCAGAATGCTGCATACTGTTTTTGTTGCAAATTCTTCCAGTCTAATGTTCTAGCCACATTGGGTTCTACAGGAACAAAGGACTGGATAAATCTGGCTAGAAATCTGGCATGCCATGAGAAGGCAGCAAATCGCCAGAGAGCATTCCATGGGTGAAAAGAGCTTGAGATCAGACTAAGGTTAAAGCCACCATAGATGAACAGCATCAGAGTATCTCTATTGGCAAAATGTTCTGAAAAGGCTCATTGCTTGCCACCCAAAACTAATACTGTGTGGCATTTCAGATCAGTTGTATGTGCCAAACAATGGAAACTTCCTTAAAATTGTGGAGTTGATGGCTGAGTTAGATGCTTCTGGAATACAGCATCAAAGAAGAGTCACCACCCAAGAAATGTACACACACTGCTACCTTGGAAAAACCATTCAGAATGAGATCATGTAGTTACTGGCAACAAAAGTCAAACAGAAGATTGTGGCAGGTCTGAAGTCAGCAAGATATTACAGTACTCTGTTATTCTGGACTGCACACCTGACATCAGCCATACAGAAAAAATGACTTTAATGGTGCATTTTGTAACAGAATCTAGTGAAAATGTCCCTGCAATGGTGACTGTCAGAGAGCATTTTCTAGAATTTATTGACATTGATGATACTACAGGAGCTGGTATGACAAATGTGCTGCTTAAAAAGCTGGAAGATATGGGAATTGCGATAGCTGACATGAGCGGTCAGGGTTATGATAATGGTGCTAACATGAGGAAAGAACAGAGGAGTGCAGAAGCGGATCTGAGATTTAAACTCTTGAGCTTTTTTTGTCCCATGCAGTTCTCATTCACTAAACTTGGTCATCAGTAATGCAGCATCAGCTTCTAGTGAGACAGCTGAATTTTTTAATGTAATTCAAAGCATCTATGTATTTTTCTCTGCATCAGCTCATCGATGGCAAATTTTGAAGCAACATCTGGGAATATCCTCTCTAACACTGAAACCACGGAGTGCCATATGATAGGCTTTATCACCTTCACTCATCTTTCCTATCAAACACCAAACTGAGAAGATAGATGATGCCATAGTTGCCATTATGGAGGATAATGTTATGACAAGAACTATTCGTGGGAGAACAGTGGCAGAGGGAAATGGAATCACCAGAAATATACATAACTTCAAATTTCTGTGTGTCTTAGTGTTGTGGCATGACATACTGTTTGAAATAAATGTTATAAGCAAGAGACTCCAAGGTATTGACCTTGGTATTTCTGGAGCAATGGAACAGCTGGACAAAGCAAAGTCATACTTATAGTCTTACCGGTCAAATGAGGGATTTCAAACGTTCTGAAGAATGCACAGAAATTGGCAGAGGAATCTCACACTGATGCTATTTTCACACCGATTCAAGAATACAAGAGTCACCAAAGAGAAGGAAGACCTTTTGATTACGAGGGATGAGATAATCCCATAAGAGACCCCAAACAACAATTCAAAGTTGTCTCCTTTAACCAGGTGCTAGATTGTGCAATTGAAGTCAGTTGAAGAACGTTTTGTGCAGCTCAAGGAACACAGCAGTATATTTGGGATCTTGTTTGATATTCCCAAACTCTTCACTTATACCTGAAGAAGACATATAGCAGCAAAGCAGGGCACTAGAGACAGTGTTGACACATGATGACATGTGCGATATTGATATGAGTGATTTAGGTGATGAACTGAAAGCCCTTTCAAGATACATTTCAGCAAGATCAACTCCAAAGTCTGTTCTGGAATATATATGTGCACAAATAAGATGACCACCCTCTTTCCAAATGCCTTTGTTGCTCTGTGCATACTTTTAACACTTCATCCATTCTGAAGTTAATAAACACACATCTACGCTTCACAATGACACAGGAGAGGCTGGTCAACCTTGCAACCATCTCAATAGAGCATGAGGTGGCCCAGACTGTGGACCTTCAGGCAGCAGTTGAAATCTTTGCAAGCAAGAAGGCATGGAAAGCACCATTTTGATTATTCAAATAGATAAAAATGCCAGTGTTTACTCTGCAGACAAGAAAAATTACATTTGCTGTTCAGGCATTTGAAAGTTGTGTTACTTAAAATTTTTGAACAAGGCATTTTAAGTTGTTAGTTCTCCTTTATTGGGGTAGATAGCAGAGCAGTACCATGAGAGGAGTAGAACAAGAAGGCGGCAGAATTGAGACCTTTTCAAAATTTTGGCCCAAGCAAAGAGGAATGGGGGCATCATTTGAGCTCCCCGCCTGAGATGCCAAAATGTTGTGTGCCGGCCCTGAGACAGCAGACCATCACCCCTTGGCACGGAAAGCATAACAAGGACTTAAGGGATGTGTTGGGAATGGGGAGATGGAGAGGTAGCTCTCCATTATGTTTTTACCAGTCTTCAAAGGCTATGAAGGATACCACATTAGCGCAGCCGGTCTACAGTTCTAAGTGGGGGCCGAGCCAGAGAGCCCTAGTCTGTTTCCTGATATCCCCTCCCCTCTCTAGCACTGAGCAGAACTAGGGTGCAGGAGAAAAGCTATCCCAACAGCTTTATTTTCTGATAATGGGAGGAGTATTATGCCTTGAAAATCCAAAAAATCATCTTTGGACTTCTAAGCTGAGTACAGTATGGGGTATATTTGATACGTAACTCTCTGTGAGAGAATAAATATGGAGCATCACTGGAAAAAAAATAAAGAGCAAGCTCTGTAAGGCCATTGTTGGAGTCACTTTTCAGAGTACATCCGCTCTTTAATTAATATATTTAGAATTTTTTAAAAAAAATATTTTACTAGATTTCCTGGCACACAAGCCAGCTCCTAACTGCCCAATGTAATATTTGGCATTGTCCTGCCTATATCTCCATTGTCTGGTGTTACATTTCAGAAACAATTTTGCTTGGAGATTATTTATTTCAATTTGGTTAGGCAGAATGGAGACTCTTGCATAGCTCTGTATATACCAGTACTGGCCATAAAACATAGGAATCCCTTCCTGTGGAAAAAAAATCACATTTTTGAAAAAAAAATCATCCCTAGTCTGGATGAAAAGTCACTAGTGTAACCTTTTTCACAGGTAGAGGTTTCCACAAAAAGGCCAGTTCAGGAGAATCGAAATGGAATTTTTCTGGCTTGCTAGCTGCCATATATGAAGACTGTCAATGAAGACCATCCAGGCAGTCTCCTGGAGGCTGAGCTCCCCAGCTCCTCCTCCAACTAAAAAGTGAAATTTATAAGAGGTTTCCCCATAGACACCTTTCCAACTTTTCCAGCAGAAAATTTTGCTTTGCAAAAAGTGTGTTTTTTCCATCAGAAAATCACTCTGCTGAAAAATTCCTAACTCCCTTTAGCGTAATCCACTTTCCCATCAGGTCCTAGAAAGCCTAGTTAGTCCTGAATGTCCATTGGTCTTCTGTGTTACAGTAGAACCTCAGAGTTACGAACTGACCAGTCAACCAGACACTTCATTTGGAACCAGAAGTATGAAATCAGGCAGCAGACCAAAAAAAAAAAAAAAAAATTAAAGCAAATACAGTCCTGTGGTAGATGTAAACTATTAAAAAAAATAAAGGGAAAACAGCATTTTTCTTCTGTTAAGTAATGTTTCAAAGCTGTATTCAGTCAATGTACGGTTACAAATATTTGAAAGAACACACATAATATTTTGTTCGGAGTTATGAATATTTCAGAGTCATTAACAATTTCCATTCCTGAGGTCTTTTTAACTCTGAGGTTCTAATGCACTAAAAATTCAGACTAGATTAGTAGTGATTTAAAGGCACTGTCAGCTGGTGGCTGTTGTTCAGTGACTTGTATAAAATAAGCTGATGGCCTCAACACAGTTTCTAGAGGACAAGTGAGAGGTTTAGTAGGTCAGTTGTCACAAATTATGATAGTGGTTAGCGGGTACCAATTGCAGGCTGAGTAAAATTCATAAACTATGAGCTGTATTTGTGTGAATAGAAATAATGACTAAATATCAGTGATGCCGATATAATTCTAGCTGTAACATTTTGTAACCTGACCTCCCATTGTCATTCCCCCCAGCTCATGTGATTAGGTCCAGGAAATGGACCTCTCTCTGTCACACCTTTGATTCCATGATGTCACAAATAAATGAACCCTTTGCCATAAATAGAACAGATGCAGTGAACAGAATCCCTCAATCTGGAATGGAACCAGACCGAACTGGAGGTGTCTGCTGTTATTTCTAAATATTCCAGGAAGCAAGGGGCATTATAAAGAAATCAGACAGGATGAAATACTCCACCGTGCTGCACAGATGAGGACTGGAATGTATTGCAGATCACCATTATGTCTAGTGAAAGCTTGAAGGGACTACAAATTGCTTGAAAGTCATTCAAACATTTCAGGGTCATTTTGCTCCATACAAGAGCCACTTCAAAAAGGTACAACATTATCTTTACAAGAAACTAGCTGGCAGTAAAGGTCACTGACCATTATGTTAATGACTTGTATAATAAAGCTGTGCCAGGTGAATGTGAACAGCCAGCGGATGAACTAATTGGTGCCTGAATTATGCGAAAATGGACATGGGTTTGCAAAGAACAGGAATTATTTTTACAGGGTAAGTGAAAATTGTGCTTCCCAAATGAAAATACTAGCAAGCTGTGAAAGGACTAGCATTTATTTAAGAATGTAAACTAAGGCAAAAAGACAAAATGCAAGAATATAAAAAAGATTCAGAATAAGAATTGGGAAGGTGTTACCGCACATTTAGCATCCACATCTCTTAAATGCATACATGCTAATGTAAGGAAAGGCTTCCATTATTAGATCACTCGCTTCATTCCCTTGCCATAGCGGACGTACCAGACACAGGGATGAAAGAATTAGCAACTGGTGTCCAGTAATTACTATTGATTTTTTTTAATCACTACCATCATTTTTATTATGTATCAGAGGCATAGTTAACCTAAAGTCGTAGTGTAGACCAGCCCTTAGTCTGTATCCACAAAAACGAGGAGTCCGGTGGCACCTCAAAGACTAAACAGATTTATTTGGGCATAAGCTTTCATGGGTAAAAGTGAAGAAGTGGGGGTTTTTACCCATGAAAACTTATGGTCATTTTTATTTTCTTTCACACAATTTTATCTCTGTTCAATCCCGGTAATTTTGGATGCTGCCTTTAAGCTATGGCATCTACACCTTTCAAGATGGAATGAATGTAATTAAGCAATAAAACATGGTTGGTGTGTGTGTAGTGTGGGTTTCTGATCCACTCAGAAGAGAGCCAATAACCAATATGAAGCTGTGTGATGTCTTCAGCTGATAATGGAGTCTCTTTGAAGTAACTGGAATTTTCTAGAGTTAAGTTATGAAATTTCATTAAAATATATCAATAGTCCAATGGATTCATGTATCATTCAGTACCTGCAGATTCTACAATCATTTTAATACCATTTATGACTGCAGCAGCAGTGCTTTTGCTGTGGGATGCTTCACCACCTTGAATGAGCTCAGAAAAGAGCTACACAAATGATCTGAGGTTTGTAAAACCTGTGTTAGTGTTTGAGCTCTTCTCTAGTGTCTGTTTAGTTTAGCAAACAGAAGATTAAGAGGTGATATGATCATGGTTTATGAGTACATGCATGGGGAAAAGATTTCTGATAGAAGAGGGCTCTTAAGTCTAGTACAGGCATAACAAGATCTAATGTCTGTTAGCTGAGGAGAAACAAATTAATAATGAGCTTAATGAACCATTGGAACAATTTACCTAGGGATGTGGTAGATTCTCCATTATTTGAAGTCATTAAATCATGACTGAATGTTTTTCCAAATGATATGCTCCGGCTCACCCGAAATGTGCAGGCCTGACAGAGGAACGGCTTGGTGAAATTCCATGGCCTGTATTTAGGCAGGCAGGCAGAGTAGAAAATTTTAATCCATTCTTTCTGGCCTTCAAATCTGAGTCCATAACAAGGAGAAAATGAAATCAGAGCAAAGTGAAATTATCCTAGTTCCATATATTGATTGTAGTTGTTAATGTTGCAGTGAGGCTCTCTAGCCAGTGTTGTTGGGTCTGTTCACCTAGTAGCTTCAGTCACCCTAACCTGTTAGTTCACGTTCCAGGAGGAGGTTTCAGAGCAGCAACAGGGGCCTCATGGTAGGGTGACCAGATAGCAAGTGCGAGAAATCGAGATGGGGGTGGGGTAACAGGAGCCCATATAAGAAAGAGACCCAAATATCGGGACTGTCCCTGTAAAATCAGGACATCTGGTCACCCTACCTTATGGTCAGACATTTCACTGAGCAACCCAGAAGCAATGACAGAAAACTGTTGCCTCTTTCAAAGCACTTTACCAAATTCTGTTCTCATTTTACTCCTATGCAGCCACTTAAAGTCAGGAGCATTGAAGAGGGCACTGTGGGCAATGGGCCAAAAGTTTAGTTCCTTGCTTGAGTTTTACTCTGTCTTCTCTCAGGCAAACTCTGAAATCACTGGGAGCATCTAGTTCTGCCTTAGTGAAAAACAGAGGCCCTGGTCCTGTAATGGGCTGTGTGTAGGTACATCCTTAGGTCCATGTGGAGCCCACATTGGCTTAAATATGGTTCCATGAGTACAGAGATCCATTTGCACACAGTCACTTGCAGGATCCGGGCCCAAGTAAAGTAATATATATGACCTTAAAATGATGATTTTTTAAAAAAAATTATCTGAAAAATACATTGGGGGTGGTGGTGGTGGGGTTAATCTAAGTTATGCAACTTCAGCTACATGAATAACATAACTGAAGTTGACATACTTGGATCTACTCACTGCGATGTCTTCACTACGGTGAGTTGACTGCTGCCACTTCCCTGTCGACTGCACCTGCGCCTCTCACGGTGGTGGAATACAGGAGTTGTTGGGAGACTGCTCAGGGGTTGATTTATCACGTCTAGCCTAGACGCGATAAATTGACCCTGCTGGATTGATCACTGCCTGCCAATCTGGCAGGTAGTATAGACATACCCTGAAATACTAAGTTCTCTCTAGGAAGTTCTATGACACTACAGTTCCTCTCCCAACTCTTTCACTTCTTCCTTGACTCCTTCTGACCCTTGTCTCAACATCTGTGAAGCTGCAGCTTTTAGTAACGCTTCACCCATGATTGCCCTACTTTTAACTTTCATGGCTCATGGGGAAGAGGAAAATCATAGGGAAGGAGGAAAACCCTAACCTGGTTATTTAATGCAGCATGGTGACACTCAAAGGGAATCAGGGACATTTGGAGTAAATTGTTAGTTCAGGAAGATGATGCTCTTTGCTGGTTGTATGTTACGTCGATAAGGCATTGAAGAAGTTAATAGAAAGTGGAATTTAAAATCTAGTGCAGTTGCGGAAAGTGAAATGGCACTGAAAATAACAAAGGCCAAAATAAGATCAAGAGAATAATAGCTGGAATTTGGAGGTGAGGGCGATTGGGTGAAGGTAGGCGGTGTTAGGAAGTATGTGCATGGGCCTAGCTTTTCCTGGCACCTTTTCCTTGGACTGTGCTAGCTTTTTTGTTTTGTTCCCCCACCCCTTAAACAACCATGAATAAAGAAAAGTATCAGTACCCCATTTATAAATGTGTAGGTGCAATATATTATTTAGCCACTAGATGTCTTGTGTGGATAGTGGTTCAGACAGGGTGTGGTCTCTGGTAAACAAGGGAGACAAAGCTGGAACTCAAACTATGTGGAAATGTGTTCTTGTTCTGCAGTTTTCGTTAATCAAATCCTCCTTTTCAAGATGTTCTGAAACTCCATACATAATGATACTGATGTAAGAGGCAGACATTGGAGAAACAGGGTATTGCTCTCAGCCATCTGCAGCCTGGAAGGAAAAATTGTCTGAGGGCAATGAAGACTTCAGATGATGTCAGACAAGAAAACATGGTTATCTGTGTCTCTGGCTTTGACCTCATTCTCTCATTGAATGAAATGCTGCTGCTGCTGTAATTATCTAATGGCTTTTCTCTGAATCTGGACTGTTCTGCTGGGAGTTTTTGTCTATATTCTCCTGTTTCTGGTGTGTCTGGATCTCTCTTAGTCTTATGTGTTTAATATAAATGTAAAATGCCAGAGTCATTACAGGCCAGAAGCTGAGTCTGTTGTAATTTATTTGAAAACAAAGTAACTGATGAAATAAAAATCTGGATCGTCAACTAGATTGACATTATTCATATCTGGTCACACAGAATACTCCTATTCTAGACCTCTACTTAGTGTTGCCTTCATTTTTATCATTGAATGCCAGAATTATGTATTATTCCCTTTCTCCCTTGATGCCACTAGAAAATAGTCTGATGGGGGCACAAAACGAGATTAAACCAGTTAGAGACATAATGGGTAACATGAAAACATTCAACAAATACAATAGAAAGAAGAGGAAGAGCAAGGACAGGGAAGGCCTTTTACTCAATGTGGGGAGGGGGAGGAGAGAGTGGTGGACAATAACAGAAAATGTGGAAATAGCAGAAGTGCTAAACAACTTTTTTTATTTCAGTTTTCACCATAAAGGTTAGCAGCAATTGGACTTCAAACATAGTGAATGCCAGTGAAAGTGAGGTAGGATGAGAGGTTAAAATAGGGAAAGAACAAGTTATAGATTACTTAGTCAAGTTAGATGTCTTCAGGTCATTAGGGCCTGATGAAATATATTGTAGAATACTCAAGGAGCTGACAGAGGTGAGCCATTACCAGTTATCTTCAGAAAGTCATGAAAGATTGGAGAGATTCCAAAGGCCTGGAAAAGGGAAAATATAGTGCCAATCTGTGTTTATAAAAACAAGGGTGTGAGGGGGAATAAGGACAACCTGGGGGATTACAGACCAGTCAGTTTAACTTCAGTAAAATGAACAAGGAGTACTTGTGGCACCTTAGAGACTAACAAATTTATTTGGGCATAAGTTTTCATGGGCTAGAACACACTTCACCAGATGTATAGAGTGGAGCATACAGTAGGAAAATAGATATAGGTATTGATATATAGAGAACATGAAAAGATGGGGGTTGCCATACCAATTCTAAGAGGCTAATTAAGGTGAGCTATTAATTAGTCTCTTAGAGTTAGTACGACAACCGCCATCTTTTCATGTTCTGTGTGTGTGTGTGTGTATACAATATCTTCCTACTGCATGTTCCACTCTAGACATCTGATGAAGTGGGTTTTAACCCACAAAAGCTTATACCCAATTAAATTTCTTAGCCTGTATCCTCAAAAAGAACAAGGAGTACTTGTGGCACCTTAGAGACTAACACCACTACCACTCTGAAACCTTAACTTCAGTACGGCTGGCAAGATCATGGAGCAAATAATTAAGTTATCAACTTGCAAACACCTAGAAGATAATAAGGTGATAAGTAACAGTATGGATTTGTCAAGAACAAGTTGTGTCAAACCCACCTAATAGCTTTCTCTGACAGGATAACAGGTGGGGGGATGGAGGGAGAGGTAGATGTGGCATGTTTTCACTTTAGAAAGGTTTTTGATACTGTCTCCATGGCCGTCTTGTAAACTAGAGGAATATACTGTAAATGGAACTAATGTAAGGTGGGTGCATAACTGTTGGAAAACCATTCCCAGAGAGTAATTAATTATCAGTAGTTCATGGACAAGCTAGAAGGGAATATCAAGTGGGGTCCTGCAGGGATCAGTTCTGGATCTGGTTCTGTTCAATATCTTCATCAATGATTTAGATAATGGCATAGAGAATACACTTAAAGTCTGTGACGATACCAATCTGGGAGGGGTTGCAAGTGCTCTGGAATATAGGATTAAAATTCAAAATGATCTGGAGAAATGATCTGAAGTAAATAGGATGAAATTCAATAAGGACAAATGCAAAGTGCTCCACTTGAGTGGCACACATACAAAATGGGAAATGACTGCCATAGAAGGAATACTGCAGAAAGAGACCTGGGGATCACAGTGAATCACAAGCTAAATGTGAGTCAGCAGTGTAACACTGTTGTGGAAAAAACAAAGGTGCAAACATCATTCTGGGCTGTTTTAGCAGGACTCAAAAAGTATTTCTTCCATTCTATTACACACTGGTTAGGCCCAGACTGGAGTATTGTGTCCAATTCTGGGTGCCACATTTCAGGAAAGAGGTGGACAAATGAGAAAATCCAGAGAAGAGCAACAAAACTTATTAAAAAAACATGACCTATGAGGGAAGATTGGGGGGAGGGGTGTGTTTTGTTTAGTCTGGAGAAGATAAAACGGAGAGGGGACCTGATAAGTTTTTGAGTAAAATGTTGTTGCAAGGAGGAGGGAGAACAATTGATTCTCCTTAACTTCTGAGGATAGGACAAAAAGCAATGGGCAACAAAGGTGGTTTAGGTTGGGCATTAGAAAAAACTTCCTAGCTGTCAGAATGGTTAAGCACCAGAATGAATTGCCCAGGGAGCTTGTGGAATCTCCATCACTGGGGATTTTAAGAGCAGGTTAGACAAACACCTGTCAGGGATGGTGTAGATCAGTGGTTCTCAAGCTGGGGGGTCACGGGATGATTCCAGGGGGCTCACGAGCTGCCATTGACTTCAGCAGCATTTCGATGGCAGCTTCAAACACAGGAGTGCGTCCTCCGAAAAGCCGCCGAAATGAACACTTCCACTTTCGGCGGCATTTTGGCGGACACAGAGAGGAACGCTGCGTGTCCATCGAAATGCTGCCAAAAGCGGAAATGTTCAATTTGGTGGCATTTCGGTGGACGTAATCCCAGGCCACGGCAGGATGCGGCAAACCAAAAAGGGGTCGCCGAACAAAAAATTTTGAGAACCCCTGGTGTAGATAATAAATACTTAGTCCTGCCTTGAATGCAGGGGACTGGAATAGATGACCTTTCCAGTCCTATGATTTTAGTATCTGCATCCAAAGTCCTAGTATGAGCTTTGCTGCAAATATATCCAACAGCTTGTGTTTATTAGATTCCTTTGTAAAAGCCACATTCTGCATTTTCAGTGCTACAGGACAATGAGAACAAGATTTCCATCAAGAACAATTTTGTCCTGAAAGGCATTTTACAGAGACAAGGTGGGGGAGATAATATTTGTTATTGGACCAACTTCTGTTGGTGAGAGACAAGCTTTTGAGCTACATAGAGCTCTTCCTCAGGTCTGGGAAAGGTACTCAGAGTGTCGCAGCTAAATACTAGATCAAACAGATAATTTTAGCATACGTAGTTAGCACATATTCTAAGGGACCATTCAAGGCACCTGAAGAGCAGGTGACATTGTAATTGAAAGCTTTATTAAATATGCACTGTCACTTGTTATGGATTTGATGGCATTTAAGCGTGATTATAGACATAAGCCCTGAAGCAGGGCATTCTCTTTCTCTTCCTCACTCATTACCTGTGTAAACTGGTCTAGATGATTATCAATTTGTGCACTGCAAGAACAGACTAATTCTATATTGTATGGCAACAAAGCAGTGAAACTAATGGAATGATGGTTACTGTCTCCAGTGAATCTGGCATCCATATGTTCAGTAGAAACTGCAAGCATATAGATCTGATTTTTCTGCAGCCTTGCCTCTCTGAAGACCCTTAAATATTTAACCCTTACAATAAGATTTAGGACAAAAGAGTCCTAAATCATGGTCTTTCATTACTGTAAGTTCCAACATCGTACTTTTGAGCTTTTGCAAAGTCCCAAACAATAAAAGATCTTCTCTTTGAAAAGTTAGACAGACGTCTGTCACAGTGACAAATAAATTCATTGTGAAATGCGTTGTTCACATACATTTGCCTGTCTTGAGCTCCAGGGGGATGCCCCTGACTCAGTTTCAGCAATAGACTCCAGTTGGGTCACAGCCAACAATGATCTTTGCATATCATTGTACTCTGTCCTGACCAGCAAAGCAATGTGTGTAATGGAGAAGGAACATTCATTGACCTCTAAGGCAGCTTCTGCAACATGCTTCTGCAACTGAAATATTGCAGGCTGCTTCTTGCAGCTTTAGATGCACCTTTATGCAGTGTTGTTCCCTCACTTTTTCCTCTGGTTCTGATGCCCAGTTGAGGAAAGCAATCCTGAAATCACTTTTCAAATACTCCTGGGGTCCTCTTCCTGGCAGGTCACTACTACTTGCAGTGGAGATCTTTTCTGGTAAGTCTTAGAGGAGAAAAACAGTCTCCAAAGTAACTGTACTAAGCCCCCATGGATTTATGTTCCTCAACCACGTTCAAAATAGTTTGTGAGAGATTTCTGAGTTAGTGGAAGAAAATGTAGAGTGATGTCTTTTGTACTCTGAAAAAAGATATACAGTGACTCCATGGACCTCAGGTGAACTACTCCTGAATTACTCCAGAGTTATGAAAGCAAACAGGCCCAGTAGGTTTACAAAACACCATGCTATTTTTACTTTTCTCCCTCCCAATACCTTCCTGGATGCAGACTCCCTCTGTGATTAGCAAACCCCGTGACTTTAAAAATTAGTTGAGATGGACCTACAGCAAAACTCTGCAGCTGAAGATCCCTGAAGTTTGGGGAAGTTTGCATCAATATCTGAGTGCTGTGGCTCAGACCTCTTCCTAAAATATCATGGTAACCTTCTTCTGGCTTTCTTATGGCCCGTTGCTAGATGACTGCAGCTCCCTTTTGCTGAAGGCAACAGATTGCTTTAGCACAGAACTATACCAGTGTGGTCATTGATGATGAAGGGTAGGAACAGCAGGAGTCTATCCTGATGGGTCAATTCTGCAGTGAGCTCATGAGCGTCAATGGGCTTGTGCACTACTAGAGCATGAAGAAATTACAGGTGAACAACTTGCTGTCTCTCCACTCAAGTGTCCAATCACTCAAACCTATAACCATAAAGCTACTCTGAATTAAAATGAAAAAGAAATTCTGTTGTGATAATTGTAGAATCACTTCATCATTTTGGGCCTCATTCTTCCATCTGCTCACATTCATTTGAATAAGTACTAAACAGTCATCCTGTTGAGTTTTAACGGAATTACTAGCATCAGCAGATACTGCTCAATGTGAATAATGGTTGTATATCAGATTTAATATTATGATTAAGCAAACAGACTTTCTCACACATTTCTTTAATCATAGCCACAGTTTTTGGCTTAACACAATAGCACATGTCTTGCAGAGCGCCATTGAATTGCAACTTATTGTGTGTGCAGTTCTATAATAAATTAACAAGATTATTCAGCATTGTGGAATTAAAGGGTCCTGCTCTGTTGTTGTTAAAATCTGATGAGGTTCAAGTGCAGAGTCCTGCACTTAGGAAAGGAGAATCCCATGCACCACTATAGGCTGGGGACCGACTGGCTAAACAGCAGTTTTGCAGAAAAGGACCTGGGGATTACAGTGGATGAGAAGCTGGATATGAGTCAGCAGGGTGACTTTGTTGCCAAGGAGGCCAATGGCAAATTGCACTGTATTAGTAGGAGCACTGACAGCAGATCGAGGGAAATGATTAGTCCCCTCTGTTTAGCACTGGTGAGGCCACACCTGGAGTACTGTCTCCAGTTTTGGCCCCCCTACTACAGAAGGGATGTGTACAAATTGGAGAGAGTCCAGTGAAGGGCAATGAACATGATTAGGGGGTTGAGTCACATGACTTACAAGGAGAGGCTGAGGGAACTGGTGTTATTTAGTCTGCAGAAGAGAAGAGTGAGGGGGGATTTGAGCAGGGGAATGGACTAGATGACCTCCTGAGGTCTCTTTCAACCCTAATATTCTATGATTCTGTTGTTCCCTAAGTTGTTAAGTGTCCCAGAGGATTTGAGGAAGGGAATGCAACAAATGAGCTTTACCCAGGTTTTATTCCTGCCAAAAAAGGATGTATGTAATATTCTGTCTTAGTGCAGGTGATCATCTCTGTCTTTTACTATTGCCTGATACTTGCACTGAAGGAGTTTTCTTTAGGCAAAGTGGCAATGGCTTGTGCTTTGGGTTCTGCAGCTGCTGGATTCCATTTGCACTGAAAACAAATCATAGAAATCATGGTACCTGCATCCTGATGGGCCTGAATCTTGCTGAGTCAGAGGCTTTACTGACTAGGAGAGCAGGGTCGGACAGCTAGATGAGAGATTTCAATGATTTCTCATCTAGGTCTTCTCAGAGAATCAAAAATAGGCCTTTCTCTCATAAGAGTGAGTCTTACCACATTGGCGCCCCTTCTTCTATGTGGAAAACCCCAACCATGGGTGTCAACTCCGTCTTGAATGCATTTATTCTCAAAACACCCCTGTAAGTTGGGCAGTGTTATCCCTATTTTATAGATGGGGAACTATGACATGAAGAGACTAAGGGAATGTCTATACTTTAGACATTCTGTAGGTATAAATTCCAGCTCAAGGAGATACACTGGTGCTAACTCTGATCAAACTAACATGTTCGAAACCAAGTGTAGCTCCAGTGGTAGGCTGCCTGCAGGATATACTCATCTAAAGACCCATGGCACATATTCATACAGCTAGACTCTTCTGCCATGGCTGTGCTCTAATTTCAGCACAACATCTTGCTTTGAGATATTATTACACATTATAATTTACACCTTTGTACCCTAAGTGAGTTGTCCAAGATCAC
The DNA here is from genome assembly GCA_007922305.1 of Dermatemys mawii. Classification (NCBI taxonomy): domain Eukaryota; kingdom Metazoa; phylum Chordata; order Testudines; family Dermatemydidae; genus Dermatemys; species Dermatemys mawii. The sequence goes on from ML677383.1 coordinate 1,973,021, forward strand.
ATAGAAAATCGGAAGCCAAGCTGGAAATTGAACCTGGGTATCCCAAGTAATAGGATAGTACCTTAGCCACTGGATCAGTGTTCTTCTCAATTATTATGATGTCTCTAATTATTCATGATTGTTTTTAACTTGATTACTATATTTCTTTGGTATGAAAGGTTGAGAGGAGAGGCAGAAAACACATTGTTATTACTATTTATTTTTGGTTCTTGCTGTTTAAGAATGTTTTAATAGGCTAGCCCTCTCTGCAGTGTCCGAAAGAGCAGTTTACCCTTTTAAAAAGGACATATGGGGCATCCTGGGGCTTTAGTGACTACACAACACACTTGCCACCCAGGTGATCCTAATTTGGATCTAAACTCAGGCAGCCAGCTGGGGCCTTTGCCAAAAGAAAAGTAAAGAAAGAATAAAATGGAGAATTTCAGAGGGGGGAGACAAAGCAGAGGATGTTCTATACATGCACATACACAGAGGCGTCATCCCGATATGGTTCTAATATTTTAAATCTTTTAGTACTTTATGTAGAGAAACCATGATAGATATTTTTTTTCTTGCCCTGAAACTGAAATCCGATTTGCATAGAGTCATACATGCTTAATGAAATCCTGTTTATAGTTCATGCAACATGGCTTTCAGCTCAGTGGGGTTGTTTTCCTTTGTGCTCCCAGCATACCTACACTATTTGGCTTGATGAATGTGTTGCCTTTGCATGGTCTATTTAAAATGTCAAATTAATTGTTAATGTGGAAAACCTTCTGGGCCAAATTTATCTCTTGGTTCTACCTGGGCCGCCCTGCAAATTTAAAGCGTTCTCTCAGCTGTGAAGGGAGAGCAGGCTGAGTCTGCAGTAGAGGGAAAATACAGATCTGTGACACAATTTGTTTTCTTTGTAAATGAGTCAAATGCAGAATGGCTACAATAGTATGTCTGACTGTACCTGGTGAAAGTCCACTGAAGTCAGCAGGAGTCTTTGCTCTAACCTGACTTTGAACAGGGATGAGGATTGTTCCCTTTGTGATAGTTTCATGCCACACAGGTCAGCTTCTCTCTCGCTGGCACGTGTATAAATTAGATTCTTTTTTTAATTAGAAATAAACTTAATAGGAATGGTTTCTCTCTGCCTTAGGCATTTATGTGGCCCTGATTACGATTCCATGTGAACCCCTCACAATCTTAAAAGTATTTATCCTCATGATGCCTCTGTGAGGTAAGAAGTACCATTGTCCCATTTTACAGATGGAGAATTGAGGCAGAGAGACTCTGTGACTTGTAAGGGTCACACAGGGAAGTCTTTGTCAGAGCAGGGGATGAAATCCTGGTTTCCAAAGTAGCAGGCTAGTACCCTGGGACCATCCTTCCTCTTCTGAAATTCCCTTAATGGAGCAAAGAGAGCTCTTCAAAGCTAGCACTTAAACTGACCAAGATCTAAACCTCTAAAAGGGGCACAATCCCAGAACTTCACTTCAGTTCGAAACTCAGTCTGGGCTCTCTATAGTACATTGTCCATTTCAAATTACTAAAATGTTTTCAGAGGAAGCTGCGCTCCTTTATTTAAATAAATAAAAATTATCTCAGAAACTGTCTTATATATAGAAATTATGTTCTCAGCCTAGCCTTGTTCCAAATGATTATGTTAGGTGTCTGTCATCTCCAATGAATCCTTCTGAAAAATTTCTAGTAGCTTTCCAAAAATCTGTAGACAAGATAATCTGAAGTTTATTTCTGGACAAATGTCTAATGGATTAAATGAACGGAGTATAGGCAGGCAAATACTGGAAATATTAATTGTAATTTTTATATATAGGTTTCCCAGTCTGTAGAAGGAATAAATTATTAATCTCTAGGTGTTTATGTATGAAAAATGTACACAATTGCACAACAACAATCCAAACATTATTGATCAAAGTATGGTAATTCTCATCATGCATGTGCGTGGCATATTGTAATTACTCTGTGGCTATTAATCCTTTGTTTTGTGTGTAGTGTATTTTTAAATTTCAAAGAACTCTGCTTGTCTGTAGAGCTAGCAGTGTTTTTGTTGTCAGGTCTGTTACAGAGAAGGCACACATACTGTGCGCTCTTCTGGAAACTCAATTCATTCGCTCTTTTCCTTTCATTTAAAATACAAGACACAGATGAAGAACATATAATGGTGGGCGAGAGAGCTCAAGTTTTTAATAGTGATCTTAACAATCCATCCTGCACATACTCTAGTAGTACCACCATCAGTGGCTTGAGCGTTAGCAGTTAACATGATGCAGTTACTTCCCGTTAGCTGGCAAGTATTTCACCTCTCCCTCTGGCTTGGTTATTCACAGCTAGAAATAGGAGGTCTGAATCATGCCTGGGTAGGCCCATTTATTCGGTTGCCACATGGACTATTGGATATTTAAATCTGGCATGACAACCATAGCAGAGGTGTCTTAGAAAGCCCAGTGAAAAATAAAAACTCCAGCTGCCAGGAGGGAAGAGATTCTGATGACTTCACATGTCTTTCTGAATCCAGCTTTGTAAACAATTGGGGTCAAATTCATAGATACCCAGGCATGGCCAGTAACACCTGATCTCTGCAGGTGCAAGGAAGTAACAGCCGCAGTCCTGGTAGGGTGGAGCAGAGATCCCTGGCCAGGACTGCAAGGAGAAGGATGTATATTGGAATTTGTGAGACTCTTCAATATTGACCTCACCAGTCAAAAAAGTCACCTGCCACCACTGGAAATAAGTACTAGCTAGAATTTCTTTTCATTGCAATTATCTTTTTCCATACACTGTTACTGTTCTAAGTGCATGTGTCTGTGAATGCAGATACCAATGTAACCATCCTGGAGACCAAGCTATGCTCGTTATTCACAGAATGAGTATGTTATGGGCAGCAGTAGCGCTGCAAGCATCTTCCCCACTCAGTCCTCTAAGGGCATCACAACCCTGTTTCGGGGTAAGAGGAAGGCATTCAGCCTCCATCGCCTGCTCAGTTCTTGGGCTGCCTTCCAACGCTAGGAGCAGTAATGCCAGTTGTGGGGATGGTTTGTGTGATGTGGTCTAACTCTCTCTACTGGCCTCAAAGTGTCGGCACTTTCCTCTATGTATTCTTGGAAATTCCACTACTTTTTAAAAATTGTTACAACAGTGTAATCAGAAACATTATATAAACCAGTTGCATACGTCAAGAAATACATTTGCTGTCTAGAAGCTATCCGCATTGCTTAAGTGGCTAAAAGCAGTTGACTTTTGAGGTTGTATTTGTCAATGCACTCAAAGGTGTATAGTCATGTGGTTTACCAAATAGTGTGGTATCGAAAGACTTGCCTAGAACAAAAATGAACATGCAATGAACAGCTGAATACTAGAAGGGATGCTAATGCCCCAGTTCAGCAAAGCACTTAAGCACATGTTTTAAACCCATTTGACTTCAACAGGATGCTTAAAGTCAATTGCCTTTAGTCACATTAGCAATCCATCCCTTTGCAATAAAGTTCTTGCTCATATACTTAACTGTACGTGAGGCCTAAAGAGCAATTTGAATGGAAATGGTAGTGGTTTGTCCAGTAGGAAATAGCGGGAACTTCTGTGTGTAGGGGGTAACATGGGAAAAAGCGTGAGAGAAGCAGGAAAGGAAGGAAACATCAAGGCTGGCACATTGGCAGGGCAGATAGGGCAGGGGGAAAAAGACAAGATCGGCGGTGCTGGCCAGGACAGATTCCAACTTGATCTACATTCCAGTCCAGATAGGAACTGGACTGGTATTAGTTTTCTGAACACCTTGGAGGATCTTTTCTCCTGGGACCAGCTGTATTCATATTTGAATGTGAAGCACAATCCCAACAGATACTTGTTGAGAGTATGCATTCAATTACCACATGGCACAATTAAGTATGACTGATATTGTTTACCCTGTAGTCCACCAACTTCCCCTGCTGTGCAGTGTATATGGGAACTGAGAGCTGCTAAGTCTTATGCGGAGGAGGAAAGAGCTAATGTGGCATTTCCCCAGCCTCATTGTCACTTGTCTCCCCTAGATGGCCAGTATGGTACAACTTTTGATTCATATGGCCAAGGAGACCAGAGCAAGGGGAAGAGCCAAAGACTAGTTATTCCACTCTGGCATACTACCCTTGAAGGCAATCAAGATTCATGATGTATCATTGTAAGCTTCTGCATTTTGAATGCAGCTGCAACTCCTAGTATGTAGCTGTCCAATACTGCAGAGAGACAAGCAGCAAAGAAACAGTGAGGGAGGATTCCAGGTTACCCACCAAAGGGGGCTGTGCAAAAGGTATGGAGAGGTAGATTTCCATATATAAGGACAGTATGGCAGATGTCACTTTGGCAGGAAAGAGACATAGAAAAGAATGGCAAATCACTGGCAGAATGGAGGCATCTTGAAGAAACAGATCAGAACGGAGTTGTACAGGGTCTAGAAGATGACAACACAAATCTTAAATCTGATATACTGGAGAAGTGGGACTTTTGTGTGTAACTGTAAGAAAATGCAGACATACCAAATATAGATGGGTTGCTGCTAAAACAACCAACTCTACATTATCATGTATACCTGCTCCAGACTAATTTCTCCATGGATCTAAGGAGAATTACAGCTGTTTAAACAACAAGGAGTCCTTGTGGCACTTTAGAGACTAACAAATTTATCTGAGCATAAGCTTTCGTGGGCTAGAACCCACTTCATCAGATGCATGGAGTGGAAAATACAGTAGCAGATATAAATACACAGCACATGAAAGGATGGGAGTTGCCCTACCAAGTGGGAGGTCAGTCTAACAAGGCTATTCAATTACTAGTAGAATACCGAGGGTGAAAAAAAAATCACTTTTGTAATGGTAATGGGCCTGGCCTATTTCAGACAGTTAACAAGAAGCAGTGAGTAACAGTACAGAGGAAATTAGGTTTAGGTTTTGTAATGACCCAACCACTCCCAGACTGTATTCAGGCCTAACTTGATGGTGTCCAGTTTGCAAATTAATTCCAGTTCTGCAGTTTCATGTTGGAGTCTGTTTCTGAAGGGTTTTTTTGTTGAAGAATTGCTACTTTTTGGTCTGTTATTGAGGGACCAAGGAGATTCAAGTGTTCTCCTACTGGTTTTTGAATGTTATAATTCCTGATGTCAGATTTGTATTCATTTATTCTTTTGTGTAGAGACTGGTCAGTTTGGCCAATGTACATGGTAGAGGGGCATTGCTGGCACATGATGGCATATATCACATTGGTAGATGTTCAGGTGAATGAGGAAGTCAGTGGTGTCTCGAAGATAGCTGGTAGCACTGGTAGCATAGGCCTGATGAGAGAGTCTACATAGCCAGATAATCTTGTTGTCATGGTGCCAATGCCTGAGATGATGGGGCATCCAGAATTCCCAGGTTTATGGATTAGGGATAGCAAATAGAGTACCCCTGATCGGGGCTTCGGTGTGTATCAATGGATCTTCGAAACTCCACTGACTTCCTGAGGAAACTACAATCCTTTGATCTTCCAGAAAACACCATTGTAGCCACTATGGATATAGACACTCCCTACATGAACATTCCACACAAAGATGGACTACAAGCCATCAGGAATACTATCCCCAATACTATCACAGCAGACCTGGTGGCTGAACTTTGTGACTTTGTCCTTACAGCTATTTCAGATTTCGAGACAATTTATACCTTCAAGTCAACGGCACTGCTATGGGTACCCGCATGACCGCACAATATGCCAATATTTTTATGGCCGATTTAAAACGCTTCCTCAGCTCTCATCCCCTAACGCCCCTTCTCTACTTGTGTTACATTGATGACATCTTCATCTGGACCAATGGGAAAGAGGGAGTCCACTTCCTAGACACTACAGTGCTAAGAAGCAGAACTGGAATTAATTCCGTTTGAAATGGGCCACTCTCATTACCATTACAAAAGTGATTTTTCCTACCTCGGTATCCTATTGTTCACTGAATTCTCATTAGACTGACCTTCCACTTGGTAAGGCAACTCCCATCCTTTCATGTGCTGTATATTTATACCTCCTCCTGTATTTTCCACTCCAGGCATCTGATGAAGTGGATTCTAGCCCACAAAAGCTTATGCCCAAATAAATGTGTTAATCTCTAAGGTGCCACAAGGACTCCTCATTGTTTTTGCTGATACGGACCAACATGGCTACCACTCTGAAACCTGTACATCTGTCCGCGTCACTTCTGCAGGAAATGTGGGAAAGTATGGAGTCCTTGTATTCCTCCTCCAGTTACACTGGACTATGATTTATTGGTGCAGGCTCACTAATGATTTTTCTCTTAGGGAATATTAAGAAGTCACTGGCCGAGAAATATAACTGACTACAATGATCAATTCCACCACAGTCCAATTCACTTTTCAGCAAGGCATTTGTTGCAGCAGATCAGGAGAGATGTCCTTTGAGAATATTATTTTAAAGTGTTTCCCTAAATTACAGTTGTGCCATAAATATGTCAGGTTTAAACTAAGGCAGCTGAGAAATTATATATATTAAAAATTACAGGGATATGATTTTTTTTGCACTGGCACATAAAGATTTAATCTCCCCAGGGTTAAGTATCCAGAACACAGAAGTTGTGTTAAGATAATAGCTAGTGGGATGCTTGGAGAAACGTTCTCATGATTATTTCTCACAGCCTTCGTGTGTTCTTTGAAGGAAATGCCCTCTGCAGAGCACAGGTGCGAAGTATATGTAGCATTGCAGGGATGGCCTAACCACTTTGCAGGAAAGAAAAGAGGGAACGTGGCCATAGGAGAGTTAGCCCACATGTGAGCTCTTATCATTTCATCAGATGTTCTAGGAATGCTCCACAGACTTCTGACTAAGGAAGGAAAAGTCAAAGTTACCAGGGAAACCACATGGTTTGAGTCAACAAGTTGCCAAAACATAGACAGGTTGCTGAGAACTCACTGCAGCCTTTCATTGTTTCAGTGCAGCCACTATTACACCTATGGGAAAGTCTAACGGGACTTAGGGGTTCTCTGTTTCCCTGCTGAAGCTGTCCTACTCTGTATGAAATATTTACTTTCTCTGTAGCCCAATGAAAATGTAAGAATTATTGTAATGCCTAATGGTTAGAGCACCTGGTTCCTATCCCTGCTCCAATGACTACTGAAGTCTATTATAAAAAGTGGGACAGCTGCAAGAGGAGAGACTGAGACCTCGCCTTGACTACCCTATAGTCTTATGTTTAGAGCACTGACCTAGCAGGTGAGACACGTGGGTTTGAAATCCCTGCTCTAAATTGGGCAGAGTAGAGATCTGAACACCGGGTCTCCAACATCCCAAATGAGTGCTCTAACTGCTGAGCTATCAGGAATAAGTGGGCACCACCCCCTTTTTATGTGTCATTCATGTGGATCAGGTGTGCTCTAAGCCTGGGCCCCACAGGTCAGATAGACAGGGGAACACCTAATTTGTGAATCTGATTGGGCTTGTATGTGAGTGTCAAGCAATTCAGCACCATCAGGGCTCAAGTGGCTTTGCACATAACCACCAGAAGCAATTTAGGCACCTGTGGGGCCTGACACCAGGTAAGCAGGAGTAATGAGGATCTAAATTTTGGACATAGGCATGAGAAGTGGTAGCTAGGAACCTAAATCCCTTTGTGGAATAGCCCTAATAGACTAAGGGGATCGGGGTAATAGACAATCTTTTCTGTCATTTATAAAACAAAAAGAATCTATTATACTCTGTTTCCTATACCTGAGCTCATTATTCTATGTGATGAGAATACAGGTTGAGTTGATACAGATAACTGTATCAATAGAATAGACTTTTATAAGGCATTTAACTTAGTACCACATGGCGAAGGCTCCGTGTTTGCCACGGACGTCACATATTCTGTGACTTTCCATGACTTTTGCAGTGGTTTATGCGCCTGGCTGGGAGCAACATGGGCAGCTCAGGCAGCCCTTAGGACAGTCACACTGGCTGCTGCTGGAGCAGTCTCAGCCTCTCCTCTCATCCCGCAGCAGTAGGAGTTTAAGTGGAGGGGCTCAGGGCTGGGGGTTGGTGGGCAGGGTGGTGCTTACTTGGGAGTGGGAACTCCACGGAAGGGCAACAGGAATTCCCCTCCCTCAGTTTCTAGCTTCACGTGCTGCCTCTACCCCCAGGCATCGCTTCTGCAGCTCCCATTGGCCGCAGATTCCAGCCAATGAGAGCTGCAGAACCAGGTTCTTAAGGCAGTGTGGAGGCAGTACATAGAGCTAGGAGCTGGAGGTCACTGCTTCTCAGGAGCAAGGTAGAGGGCCTGCCCCAGCCTTGCCAACTCCTCTCTCAAGCTCCTGGTCTGTGTATCTACCTCGCCCCCATCGCCGAGCACACACGGCACCCTCCAGACCGTGCCCCCGATCATCCACGACACCTTCCAGTTTGTGCCCCGCAGCACCTGCAGCACCCCCAGGGCTGCCACCCCCAAGTTTTAGTCAGGGCTATATAGTAAAAGTCATGGACATGTCATGGGCCGTGAATTTTTGTTTACTGCCCGTGACCTGTGCATAACTTTTGCAAAAAATACCTGTGACTAAAACGTAGCCTTACACACTGATGAAAGACAGCATTCTACAATATCAAGAGAGCACATATTAAATGGATTAAGAACCGTATAAATGACAAATCCTCAAAAGTTGTTGTCAATGGGGAGAGGGTCATTGAATGGCGGTGTTTGTAGTAGAGTTCTGCAGGGATCAGTCCCCGGCTGCATGCTTTTATCAATGATCTGGAACCAAATGTAAAATCACAGCTAATAAAATTTGCAAGTGATATACAAATTGGTGGAAAGGTAAATAATGATGAGGACAGGGTAGTCATACGGAGCAATCTTGGCCAGTTTAAACAAAATGTGTTTTAATAAAACCAAATGCAAAGTTCTACATCTAGGAACAAGGAATGCAGGCTATACGTGTGGAATGGGAGACTGTATCCTGGAAAGCAGTGACTCTGAAAAGGATTTAGGGGTCATATTGGACAAGAAAATGAGTTTTGAATGTGATGCTGCAGCAAAAGGAGCTAATGTGATCTGTATAAACAGAGAAGTAGTGAATAGAAGTAAAAAGATGATTTTTACTTTGTATACATCATTGGTCGGATCAAAACTGGAATACTGACTAAAGTTTCTCTGCTGACATTTTAAGAAGGGTGTTAAAAATTGGAAAGGGTACAGAGAAAAGCCACAAAAATTATTCAAGGTCCAGAAAAAATGTCTTACAGTGAGAGACTTAAAGAGCTCAATGTGTTTATATCTTGTCCTTTTCAAGGGACAAGTTAAGCTTTACCCAGAACTCATTACTAGCGATAATGGAATGAGAATGGGATCCGTTGTATTATGTTATATGCATAGGTGTGCGCAGAACATTTCATTAGGGTGTGCACCCAGGGAGCCCCACCCCCCCCTCAAAACCCCTTCCCCCCCACTCCTTGTCCTCTGAATGCCCTCTCCTGAGACCCCACCCACCCACGCTAACTGCTCCCCTAGGACCCTACCTCTACCTGTCCCCTGACTGCCCTGACCCTAATCCACACCCCTGCCCCCAGACAGACCTCTGGAACTCCCAACCCTCCCAGTCCCTGCCTGCTCTGACCCCTCTCCACACCCCCACCCCCTGACAAGCCCCCGCAGAACCCCTGACCCATCCAACTCCCCTGATCTTGTCCCCTGTCTGCCCCTTCCAGAGATCCCTCACCCCTAAACACCTGCAAAAACCCCACTCCCTACCCAATTCCCCTGTTCCCTGACTGCCCCAACCCCTATCCACTCCCCTACCCCCTAACAGACCCCCCAGGCCTCCCACACCCCATCCAACCCTCCTCCCTGACCACCCCCTCCAGAGACTCCATCCCTAACCACCACCCCGGAACCCCACCCCCTATCCAACCCACCCTTCTCCCTGACTGCCCCAACCCCTATCCACCCCACCGCCTCCTGATGGACTCCCATGCTCTATCCAACCCTCCCCACCATTCCCCATCCCCTGACCGTCCCCCCTCAGAACCTCTGCCCTATCCACCACTCCTCCCATCCCCTGACTGTCCCTGGGACTCCTTGTCCCTTATCCAACCCCCCAGACAAAGCCTCCTTACCTTGCTGCTTACCCCTGCCTCCCCCATTTCCCAAAGTCTCAGCTCCCCACGTCCAGGAGCGGCCCTGGACAGCGCTACAGCAGTGTGGCTCTGGTGGAGCTCCAACCCCTTACCACGCGACTCTGAGTGGCAGGAGCTAAGGGCCTGCCAGAGCCAAGCTGCTGCAGTGCTGTCCAGGGCTACTCTAGACGCGGGGTGCTGAGGCTCTGGGGGATGGGGAAAGGCAGGGACAGGGCTGCGGGGGGGGGGGGCTCCCTGGCTGGCAGAGCAGGTGCATCATGCAGGATGAGCTTGCCCACCCCTGCATCAGGGTGTGCCTGGGCACACCCGGCACACCCCATGCACATGCCTATGTTTATATGCATAAGTACCTTACTGGAGAGCAAATGCCAGTTATTAAGGGCTCGTTAATCTAGCAGAGAAAGACACAACAAGAACCAACAGTAGGAAGATGATGTCAGACCAATTCATATTAGAAATTAGACTCAGTTTTTTCATAGTGAGAATGATTAACCATTGGAGCAGAGTACCAAGGAAAGTAGTGGATTCTCCACCTCTTAGCGCTGGTTTTCACTAGTGCAGGGGATTGACTGTAGATACGCAATTTCAGCTACGTTAATAACGTAGCTGAAATCGGTGTATTTACAGCCGACTTACCTGCCATCCTCATGGCAGCGACGGTCGGCGGCACGCTCCCCCATCAACTCCAGCTTGCGCCTTTTGGCGAGCTGGAGTTATGGAGTTGATGGGGGCGCCGCTGGCGATCGATTTATCGCGTCTTGACAAGACACGATAAATCGATCGCCATAAGATCGATCTCTCTCGGCTCTAGTGAAGACAAGCCCTTAAAGTCCTCATATGAAGGCTAAATGCTTGTCCAAAATATATGCTTCAGCCAAACACAAATTATTGGGGGTTAACTCCATTTTCATCTGCTTATAAAGACACAAATTAATAATTCAACTTTACAATATTAGGATTTTCTTTCTCTATACTTTGAAAAATCCAAACAAAAATTCACAAGTTTAGGGTCGCTTTGTCTTGCTAGTTTAAGAATTTGATTTAGTATTTTTGTTTATTATTTTTCCACAAAGCTTTTTTGTATTTTTTTAATTGAATTTGAATAATCCCACCATGCAACTAAGATGACCAATGAAAATTGACAGCGGGGAAAAAAAAGAACCTCAAACTGGAATATCATGAGAAATTTTTCAAAAACAGAAAATCTCCTTTAAAAAAAAAAGTCAAAGCTTTTTAGGGAACACTTCCATTTAAAAAAACAGCCACATTTTCATCAAAATATTTTGCATGAAAAATGTGGATCAGCTCCAATTCTAAAAGTGTTTCTTTACTGCTCCTAAAGTTTATGGAGTAGGGCTCATTTTCATGGGTGTCTCCAATATCCTTCAGTCCTAAAGAACTGGAGTTGCCTTGCATCTCGTGATATGATGACAGCATGACGTTGGTCAGACTATGGATCAGGTTCTGATTTCATTTCCACTGGTTTTAATATGGAGCTAGTCCAAGCTTACAGTGGTATAAATGAGACCTACACGAGGCTTACGTTGCCACAGCATGATCAGAGCAAGACCTTTGGTTCTTTGCCACTGAGGTTACCAATCCCGGCTTTTTTTTTTTTTTTTTTTTTTTTTAAAAAAAAAGGTGTAAGAAAGAGCAAGTTGGGCCATTAGTGCAGACTTGTTTTCTCTAAGGTGTAAAGATAATGAGGTTACTCAGGATTTTCACCAGCATCAGAGCAGAATCTGGCCTATACTATTTAATAGCTCACACATGCCCCAATTCAGTAAGCATTTGAGTATTTGGTTAAGGCCAAATGAAAGCCCCAAACTACGTACTCAACTTTAACCAGGAATTTAAAGACAATTAGGCCTTAAGCCTGTGTCTAACACCTGTGCCTAAAGTTAAGCACTTGCTTAAGTGCTTTGCTGAATCAAGACCAAACAGATAGGGACACAACATAGCCCACTATTATGCAGCTATGGTTTCCAATGTATTATGAGAGTTTAGGTTTATTTGTGGGAGTTATTTAGTTACTGGTTAACTGTGAAAATTCACAAGGAAAGACTAGAGACCAGCGTATGCCAGACTATTAAACTATCTTATTCCTCGCTATTTACAGCTCAACTTTTTCCTTTCATCTTCCTTTTTTTCGTTTTGTTTTAATTTGCTGTCTGGTCAGGTTCCTGGGAGCTCTTCTCCCTGCCTCAGACAATGCATCTTCTCTGGTTCTCTGATCCTGGTAACTTCAGCTGGTAATTGATTCACATATTTCACTTTCCAAGATGGCAGCACTAAAATGACTGTGACGAGATACAAATGGGGAAGGTTATAAATTACAGAAATAGATTTAGAGACACAGAGGGCTGCAACACACCTGTGGGTGGCTAGCCTCCCCCCTCACACACATACAGTGTTTTTAAAAAGTTGATATAAGCTCTCATTAGGATGACCACATGTCCCAATTTTATAAGGACTATCCTGATTTCTGGGTCTTTTTCGTACATTACCCCTCACCCCCATCCTGATTTTTCACACATGCTGTCTAGTCACCCTAGCTCTCATCAGCTTCCAAATAAGATTTGAGCAACCCTCAGACAGCATGCTTGAGACGACACTATCTACCTACTGGAATAGCTAAAAGCCTACAAATACCTGCACATGGGTCTTTGAAATATGAAATCTGCTTCCTGCTTTTTGGCCACTAAACTTGATTACGCAAATGTTCATGGGAAGAAAATGCAGAGAGGATGTGTACCTGGTCGAAGCTAATTTTCGTGAATATTTCCAGTAATTTTTTTTGTATCCAAATTTACTAGATTGTATTTAATGTAACTAAGAATTTAAGTTTTGCAGGTGCGACTTTCAAAACCTTCAGCAGCGCATGTGTCAGCGTTCATAATCAGGGCCAGATGATCAAAATAGCTCCCATTTAGGCACCAAAGTGTTCAGCACCCAGCAGTTCCTGTTAGGACACTTATTCTGTGTACCTCCCAAATAATTTCCCAGGCATGACTCTGCCTCACTCTTCTTCCTTCTAGTTATTTTATGGATCCCTTTCTGTGCTCATGTCTTGTGTTCTTTCATTCTTCTCGCTCGCTCTTTGATTCACTGATGCGTATTATAGAACCCTCTCTGTGCCAAGCTACTCAGGGATATTACTTGTTACAGCTCACTGCTACAGAGCCTTTTTTATTTTTTTAGCTCGAGATGCCAGAGCTGTGGCAGAACTGGTTTGATCACCTGATGTGTTGGCCAAAAGGGTGGTTGTCACATTTGTGCAGTCTTTAACTTGGAAGTTTAGATCCAAGTTAGGACTTCAAAGGATGTGACACATTATCGTTATTGTTGAGACTCTACCATGTCTTTGACCCTGTGCAAAGTATAGAGGATGACCATGAATGTCCATGCTCCAGGTAGCTGAAGAATCCGGTCCTGTATCCCCCAGTAGAAAGATGAGGGCGCTTTGGCTCTCTCAGGATCAGGGCCTTCTATTCAAACTAAATTATGTTCCTCTTTCAAAAAGGAGTGAAAAGGGTTTTGCTGCAATATGGCCGTGCAGGCGCAAGACCCTCGCAATTACCCAATTTAGCTGTACAAAAGAACACACATTTGGGATTGCATTTTTGGGAACTGTTTTGAAACCGACCAAACTTGAGTCACCGTCCATCTGACTTTACTTAGTTTTTGTGATATGATTGTCTGAAGTGGTTTCTTTCGGTTCTGGCTGGGACTCATAAATCAGGCAGCAATGGTACAAGCTGCCACCCACAGTTAACTCAGAGGTAAGAAATGCACAGCTGGAAACAGTCATTGCTCTAGAAAGAGCAGCAGCGGAGGGAAAGAAGAAATTGCTGACTCATGCCTTTGGCTAGTTTGGTTTTCAGGAATTCACTGGTTTATGAAAAGATGAAATCTAGGACTTCTTAATTATATAGGGAAAGACATCAGTATCCTGTAGAAGTGATTGTCTAGTAAAAGAACCTGAGTTTTTTTATCTGGCATGTGTGATATTAATTTCTCTTGATTTCTATAATTCAGGCTCTGGTTTAATTTTACTAGGCACAGTTTAGAGAAAATATGGAAAAGGGACATGGGAGCTATCAATGAATACTTCAGAGATAATGAAGTAAATGCAAGGGAGATGTATTTTAGGATGTTTAAAGAAAAGAAAAATTAAAGAGTAATGGGCTGAAGAGAATGGAAGGCTATATAAAGTTTTGCCCAACTTCTAACTAAAATAACAGTGAAACCGTCTGAACAATGAAATCATTTGCCAAGACAAATAGTGCCTTAATCCTGTCAAGTGCTAAACTAAGGTCTTTGACAAAGATCCTAGATCCAACCTGGGGATCCTCTGTGTCTCCCTTTTCTGCCTATTTTTTATTGACAAACTGTGTGAAAATAGGATTGTAAATATCTCATCACTTAATTGAGCCTTTTTCTGGTCATCTTAGTGCTTCTCTGTGGTTATCTGATAGCAATGAATGCCATGTGTTGCTAATTTTTTGTGTTACAGTAGCATGAAGGGGTTCAAATGAGATCAGGATCTCATTGTAATAGGTATTATACAAACACACAATAAGACACAACCTTGCTTCAAAGTGTGTGAAAATCCAAACAGACAGGACAGGCAAGGGGTAGGAGAAAGAATATAGCATTATCCCAAGTTTACAGATTGGGGAATTGAGGCATGGGGATATTAAGTGACTTGGCCAAGGTGGCACAGGATGACAGCTGGAGAGCAGAGATGTGAACGCAGCCTTTCTGAGTACCTTCCAGTACCTTAACCACCAATCCAGACTTCCACTCATATATCTATAATAATTAGGTTGCAAACTTTTAACTTACAAAAGTTGAGAAAATGCAGTCCCTATCAATATTTTTGCTTTGCAAAAATCCTCCCTAAATAAATTTTTGGATTTACAAAAATCCAGATTAGTAGTAGTAGTAGTTTATTAGATCAGTAGTACACATTTACTACTGTACGTTGCAATACAACAGCATAAAGGAATTCTGCATTCCTGTTGCAGAAAGACGTTAAAAGCAGGCCACAAATAAAATAGAGCTTCTATTCAATGAAAGCATTTCCAAGAATAAATTACTGACTACAGGTACAGTACTGTATACAGTCATCTTTTATTGATCAAGTTAGCTTTAACTCTCCCCTCAACCCCCTTCCCCAAATAAATTATGGTAAGACTCTCATTCTCTTTTTTTCTAGGCTCAATTATTCTTTGTTTTTCCACACCAGTCATCCCAGAATTGACAACAGCAAAGGTCATGTAGGTCATGCTTAGCTAGTCACAAATGCCATAGCACATTATCTGTGACACAAAATATAATTATCTTTTCACAAGTGGCAATTAGTAAGTACACCTCCCATCAATTCTGTTTAGAATTTAACATGGTTGAAGTTGAAGTAGTATAGCCGTGAGGCTCTGGTATCTTGACAGGCTTAAATCTGACAACAAATATGCATGGATTTAGAGTTTAATAGTAACATTCAAAAATCTGAATTTCATAAGAAAAAACCTAATGTAACATTTCTGAATATTTGAAAAAGCATTTCTGTAATACTGTTTGTTGTAAAAGTACTTTGCATTTAGACAACACTTTCCTTCTCCGGATCTCAGCATATCTCAGAGACATTAATGAATTAATTTGCTAAAATAGATTAGTATTAGCCTTGTATTATAGATGGACTCCTCATCTCAAGTAGGTAGGTATCAGAACTTCTATTTTATAGATGAAGAATATCCCAGGAAAGGTAGGTAAATACCCTTCCAAGATATTATCATCCCTATTAAAACTGCAGAAAATGGAGGTATGGAGAATTTGTTTCAAATTTTCAAAAATGAGGTCTAATTTGGGGAGTCTCCCTTTCTAAATTACTATCCCAGGTGACTTTCTGTAGCTCTTACAGAATTACATCCCCAAATCTCTTGATTCCCAGGTTCTGTGCCTTTAATTGCAAATCCTTCCTTCCATCCCTCCACAACTAGGTAGAGATTTAAAGGCTAAATTTGGCTTTGTACAGACTGACATGGAAAGGATGCTGGATCACCGATAAACCGTTCCATTTCATATGAATGCTTATTTCCTACAATACCATGTTCACAGGATACATTTTTGTCCAGTTAACTTTCCTGTTTCTGAATGGTCTCTCATTGCAGCAGCTACTGAAAGATGTCTTTGGAGTGAAATGGCTTTGGGCTTGATCATTGGGGATCAATGTTTTCCCATCATCTGTCTTGAAGATGCAAAAGCCCATTTTCATGGTTTCTCATCTCAGTTTGAAAGACTGGCTCTCAACCCTCCATGATATTTATAATTGGGGAGAATATATTTTAACTTGGGCAAAGGGCGCACAGAGAAATCATGTTATTCTGACAGCAATGTAGCCACAAGACAACTGGGATGAGCGCAGAAATGAGGCTTAGAGAGACAGAAATAAAACTCCCAACTTCTTTCAAGTGACTGAACCACATGAGGACTCCCACCCCCTTTATACAAATGCTGATTTCACCCTGACATTCAACCCACGATTGAACTTCTGTGCCCACCTAAAATAGATTCTGGCTGTACATTTTATTTAGGCACTTTAAGCCTATATGCAGCCTATACTACATAACCCATAGTATCTGAACATCTTGCATGACACTCCAAAACTGTGGTGATGAGAGGCATATAAATACCAGGGTAGAGTTTCATGGATAATATTATTTCACTTACGAGACAGACAAGCAAGCTGGCTCCATCTCCATGGGCCCTTTGTTGATGTGGAAATAGCTATTTACCACACTCCTCTATGAAAGTCTGGGATAAGGACTCATCTACATCTTTGATGAGGGAAAACTATTACTTTGGCAAACTAATTTCTCTTTGCTTCCTCTGGTAGCTCTTGAACATGCAGTAGCAGGGAACAGACAGGTAGAGCATCAGTGGCACTAGAATAAACAAATGGATGCATTGTAATTCCTTTCAAACATTTGAGAAAGGTTAGGAAAGTTCTCCCACCTCCCCAAAGACGGCTTGAATTATTTCCTGATTTTTTTTTCTTTTCAAATTGCAAAAACTTTTGCAAGATGACACCGGGGCAAAAGAGTAACGTGTTAGACATTGTTTCAGGACATTCACTTTATCTGACCAATAATGCTGTCTGGGTTTACATGAATGTAACACAATAAAGTCTTTATTTGCATTAGGTCAGTGACCATAAGCCATTATAGCTATTTAATTCTGCCATAAAACACTACTGGTCTGAATGCATAGCTCAACAGAGAGTGCTAGCATCAATTCATCCTCAGAAATAAAATCAAATCTCATTTCCACACACTGTTAATCAAGCAACTATTTTGTGAGGTCCCTATGCAGTCCAAATAAGTTTTGCCTTTTCTGGCATTCAGTTCCCAAAAGTCTACATCTACTGACTGCCCAGGAGACAAGTTGGCTGCTTGTCCAAAAGCAAGGAAAAGCTAAATGACACACCAGTGTGCTACTTGGAGGTGGAGGAACTCCTGTAACTGAGCTGCTCATTCCCTATGTACTGCAACTGCCTATCTTTTCTCTTATTATGTGTATTAAAGTAGCAGGTAGATGCCCCAAATGAGATCAAGGCCTCTTAGTGTGTAGTATATACACATAATAAGAATCTTAAACCCAGAAAGCTTACTATCTAAATATACAAGATAAAATACAGGTGAATTATAAATACACCCATTTCACAGATGGACAAATCTGGCACAGAAAGATTCTGATTTGCCCAAAGCCACCAGGGAGTCAATGACAAAGTCAGGAACTGAACCCCGGTACCAGTCCAGTCCCTTAATCACAAGACCATCTTTATAACCTAATTATACTAATTTTCTTTTTTCACTTCCTCCCATTCCTGCTTGTAACTTCTTTCTGGGGCTTACAAGATGTCACTTTTCAAGGCCAGTAACTACTGAGATGACTTTTAGTTTGGAGAAAGCCCATAGTTAGTTACCAGCAATGACCTCTCCTTGACCCTCATTTCAAATGCGTGTAACATTAAACATTAACCAGCCCAGGAACTAAAAGCTTAAAAGCAGTCAGATGGAAGGGAGAATCAAAGTAACTATGGCATGTGGCATGCCACTGGACAAATATGCAAATACCAAAGATGCTGTTCTTATCTGGTCTATTACAGCATTATGGTTCCACTTGAAATTCTTCAAACAGACACAACCTACTACTTTACCTTTGCTAGCCTAGAATCTTTCACAAGGATAAGGCCAAAAAACCTCAAAATCAGGGGAATTCACTGTGAATCTCGCTAAAGGCTACTCTTTAAAACACAAAGGCGAAAGGATTCTTTTAGCTGTTGGAAATTGTAGTAACACACTTTCTATTCAGGCAAAAAAACAACAACAAAAAACACCCCCTTGCCTGACTTTTTGTCTAATGTCCTTGTTTCTAGCTTACTGGAGGCACCTCTTAATGCCTGCAGTCAACTCATTTGTGATAAGCTACCCATAGTTGCAAAATGGTTGAACTGATGGTTCTGTAATGCACACATTGTTAAGGATTAGCTATCAGCATTTGCCTCTGGGAAGAGAGTGTCTGCAGGGCTCTAATTAAAAGAAAACATATGCAGTCAAATCACGCATTTCCTATTTGTTTTATTTAATAAGAATGAAAGATGTGAATAATAATTTTCCCTCTGAGACCCTCCAGGGTTTGGGGGAGCAGACAACAAAGGGTCCTTCAAAGCCATTTAGAACCCGTAAACTAGTCTCATATCAATTGGCATTCCCAAACCCATCTCTGAAGGCTTACTGGTATTTTCACGTGGGATCCAAAGCAGTCAGTCTTCAAGGGAAGTTATTGCATCTGGTGAAAAAAGTAAAGCTGACCGTTTTTGACAAGACCCTTAAGTATGCTCTTCCCAGGAGGGTTGTAACATAGAAAAGACTGAGCAGGTGGCAATAATCAGCATTACATACATTCAAGCATTTTCTATAATGTGAATTGCCATGGATATTTCCCCCCCTCCTCAGGGAGACTTGTGTGAATTGGAAGTGTTTTCAAAGCACTTGGATAGCATTTCTATCGTCAGTTACACAGCTGTAGCTAACTTGTTTTTAAACAAATATAAAAACAGCAGCATCCTCACCCCAAGAAGTAAAAGGGGAGGGAGGTGTGGATTCCCCACTTTCTCCTCTTACCCACTATTGTGCCTGTACAACGGATTGTTTTTGTTTGCTGATGGCTAGGGATATTCCATTTAGTTATTTTAAAATTTGTGCTTAAGCACTAGTAAGCCATTGCTAATCTGTGAAGGTTGAATGTTACAACCATGTCTCAGAATCAATTAGTGAGAAAAAGTAACTAGGCAGAGCACGGATACCCTGTTATTGTGGAGATGGGAAGGCAAGTTAAACATGTTGGACTTGCTCCTCCTCTCGCTTTAACCTGTTTAAGTCAAAAGTAATTCTGCTCAAGGCAGTAGCCAAAAGCCTTACTTGCACAAATGGTCCCACTGAAGTCAATGTAATTAAACCCATGTACGACCAATGTTCTGATTCTCTTTCTTAAACCAGTCTTAGGGTATGACTTCACTACCTGCTGGATTGGCAGGTAGTGATCAATCTATTGGGGATCAATTTATCGCGTTTCGTCAAGACACGATAAGTCAATCCCCAAAGGCTCTCCCCTTTGACTCCAGAACTCCCGCTTGCCAAAAGGCGCAAGGCGGAGTCGACAAGGGAGCCACTGCCACCATGAGGACGGGCAGGTAAGTCGACCTAAAATGCGCGTATTTCAGTTACATTATTCACGTAACTGAAGTTGCATATCTTAGGTCCAGTGTAGACCAAGCCTGAGACCAGTTTAGTGTGGTTGACTTTATTGATTTGTCGTGGAGTTGGGCCAACAGATGCCCTATTGTGCTGTGTGCTGCACACACTCACATAACGCAAAGATGATCCCTGCCTCAAAGATTTTATCATCAAAGATAGAGCAACCGAGGGAATGACATGCATGGAGTTGTACAGCACTTTGGGATTGCAAAATATTATTTATAACAGAAAGACCTCTAGCCCGTGAACCACTCTCAACCTCAATATGCTCTTGAATCTTTATAGATTCCAAGGCCAAAAGAGACCATTGTGATCATCTAGTCTAACCTACTGTATAACACCGGCCATAGAACTTCCCCCAAAATAAGCAAATCTTTTAGAAAAATATCCCAATCTTGATTTAAAGATAGTCAATGATGGAGAATCCCCCATGACCCTTGGTACATTGTTTCAAGGGTTAATTACTCTCATTTAAAAGTGTATGCCTTATTTCCAGTCTGACATTGATTGAAGAGCCTATTATTAAATATTTGTTCCCTATGTAGATACACATATTGTAATCAAGGTAGCCCTTATCCTTGTCTTTGTTAAATTCAAGGAGCTTAGTCTATTTAGCTTATCAGTATAAGGCAAGTTCTCTATCTTTCAGTCATTCTTGTGGCTCTTCTTTGAATCTTATCCCATTTATCAACTGCGTTCTTGAAATGTTGATACTAGAACTGGACACAGTATTCCAGCAGTGATACCAGTGCTAAATACAGAGGTAAAATAACCTCTCTATTCCCACTTAAGATTCTCCTGGTTATTCACGTATGGATTGCACTAGCCATGTTGGTCACATCGTCACACTGGAGTACGTGTTCAGCTGATTATCCACCATGACACCCAAATCTTTTTTCAGAGTCTCATTCTTTAAGTCTGGCCTATATTATTTGTTCCTAGATGTATACATTTTCATTTAACCACATTAAAACTTGTGGCTGTTCGATTGCACCCATTTATAAAGAGATCTGGTGTGCTCCCCACCTTTTTTGTGAAATATCGATTTTTAACCAAATTTTACTTAGAAAAAAATGGAAAAACTTGTTTCAAACGCTTCAGAATGTCCTCTTTAAACATTTTTGGAATGGAAAGCTTTGATTTTTCATTTTGAAAATACATTTCATTTCAAAATGTGTTTTATACATAGCAATACATTTTAAAATGGTCACAACTGAAGAAAAAAATTCAGTCGAACGAAAGTGAATGTTTTTCTGAATTTTCTTTCACAAAATATTTGGAAATGTTGGCTTTTTTCCCCCCTGATTTGAACCATTTGTTTTTACATCTTTCATGGGACAGAAAATCCATTTTCTGAACAGCTCTTTTATTCAGTGGACTGTAGCAACAATCTTAAATATCTGAGCAGTGTTGTGAATTGAGACTTATTGTACTATCTCAGCTAGTAGGTATTTTCCTTATCCATCTGAACGATCTTCTTCTGTTTGTATGCCAGAGTGCATAGAAATCTGAAGGTGTCTTCAGATTTTTTTAAAAATCTGCAACTGAAAACTTCAGGTATTATTGCTTTTCTAGTTTGCTTGTTTTTTTATTCTTATTACTATTATGAACCATTGTGATACCTTGGTGCTTCTTGACAGAAAGCATAGACTGCAATTCCTGTTTCATGCTACACATCTTGCCTTCCAAACAACAGGTCTGTCAGTTCATTCCTTTTTATTTTTTTTAAAGACTCCATTTCTCCATGCTGAGTGACGCTCTTTCATTTCACTTAGCTGTCAAAAAGCTTTAGTAAAAGGAAGACCTAAATAAAAGTACAGTGTACTCTCCTTTAGTCTCCTCTCTGATGGGGCTCCCTCATGCTTCAGTACACTGAAGGCTTTATTTTTCAAAGCGTACAAGCAATTTTCCCCCTGGAAACAGGGAGAATAAATGATTAGATCAATGCATTCAGGTCTATTGCTGAACAGCATGTATTAGGAAATTATATTCTTACAAGGAACAAGTAATTATCAATTTTTGTTTTAAAAGATCATGCTATTAGTGTTAACTGAATTGTTTCATAGAATTGTTAAAATGATGGTTAGCGAAAAATTCCCTTGCAGAGGTGGGAAGAGAGAAAGAGATTGTAATTTTCTTGGGGAGAGACTGTATCTTCTGTGTTTCATACATCTCCATGCACACAGTCAGTGGTTGATGTAAGTATGTTGTTATAATAGAGAGAAAAGAAGCTGCTTAGAGGAAATATCTGAGCAGTGTTGTAAATTGAGACTCTATCTCAGTTCTCATGACAATATTTCTGTTAGCTAGGCTTGTTACAGGTTTGAGACCTAATACTCAAATTTGAGGTCTTAAAGTTCATCCCCTTCTCAATTCACAATTGGGCACAAAAATACCGATTTCAGCAGCTAAATGTTGATTCAGCAGTAATTCAAACCAAAATGAATATAAATAAGTTATGTTCTTGTCATATGACAAGGAGGCTCATCTTCCTACATACAAAGTAAGATACTAGAAATTCTTTCATATGATGTTTTATTGATACAACTGTACACATGCAACAGCATGTAAAATGGAAGCTGTCACCTGAAGTAGCCTGAGATTTTCATAGAGCCAAGAAATCCACGCAAAATGAAACATTGATTCAATAATATCATTAGCTTGCTGGATGTACCATAGTAAAGAGAACTGTTTCTCAAAGTCATTGGCTGGTTTAAATGCTTCAGAAATCAAGCCTGTTACATCACCAGATAACTGGCTGACATGATGAGATCCTTAAAATGAACCTATCAGTCTCATTAATCCATTAACCAGCTGCAGGTTCACTGGCTGGTTCAATATCCCAGCTAAGCACTAACATTACAGTACTCAAATAAGTCAGTAATTGTAATAAACCATAGAAGAAACTAATAGCATGTGCATAGCAGCCTTGAGGAGTTTCTATTTTAGGTTCAGTAGCGCTTCAGGCTAATGGATCCATAATTAGTTAAACCAATTACTTGAAGAGACCTTCAGAAAATCTCCCTCCCCCTTTCCCTTGTTTTGCAAGACTCCTCATTCTAGTGCAGGGGTCTCAAACTCAAATGACCACGAGGGCCGCATGAGGACTAATTCATTGGCCCGAGGGCTGCATCACTAACACACACCCCTCACTGCCCCCACCCCCGCCCCCACCCCACCCCTTCCATGAGGTCCCACCCCTGCCCCGCGCCCTCCCCTGAGCGCGCAGCTCCCCGCTTCTCCCCCCTCCCTCCTGGAAAGCGCGAAGCACCTGGAGGTAGGCAGGGAGGAGACGGGGGGCGTGGGGAGCTTGGTGGGGGGTGGGGAGCCTTGGGGAGATTGGCAGGAGCCGCGGGGAGCTTGGTGGAGGGCAGGGGGGGCTGCAGGGAGCTTGGTGAGGGACCGTGGGGAGCTTGACAGGGGGCTGGGGGGGCTGCGGGGAGCTTGGCAGGGGTCCGTGGGAAGCTTGGCGGGGGGGGCCGTGGGGAGCTTGGCTGGAGCCACGGGGAGCTTGGCAGGGGACTGTGGGGGCCATGGGGAGCTTGGCGGGAGGGCTGGGGTGCCGAGGGGAGCTTGGCGGGGGACCGTGGGGCGCTTGGCAGGGGGGCTGTGGGGGAGCTTGGTGGGGGGACAGGGAGAGCATCGCAGGCCGCAGGAAAGGGCTTGGCAGGCCGCATGCGGCCCACGGGCCGCGTGTTTGAGACCCCTGTTCTAGTGTAAGCAGGTGAATGGTCCCTCTATTGTGAGAAACTTTCCTGGCTTACGCACTACCTGGATGAAATGGGCTAGCGAAAGGATCTGAGTCCTCGCTTCCACTTCTTTTACCCAAAGGCCTGCCTGACCTTGAGGGTTTCCCTTCCACTGTCCTGTGTGGCAGAGTCCCCGTAACCCCAACAAGGCTGGGCCAAGGATTTCTGAGGAGCTCAACCCCCAACCTTGTCATGGTCATGTAGGACAGGGCTAGGGTGTCCCCACTCCGGGCTGCTCTCTCTGTACTGGACACTTCCCTGGCCCACTGATCATTACATACTGTTCAAAGCCAATACAATCTATTAAACAGCAATCTATTTTTAAAAAATAAGGAAAAAATAGAAACGGTTAAAGGAAAACACATAACTCCGCTTTGTGGCACAGGGACATCACAAACAGCTGTCGCTGGAATGTAAGGGCAGTTCACAGTCCTCACGCATCCCAGGCCACCTTCTCAGGCCCTGGCTGTGCTGCAGGGATGCTGTGGGCCAGACACTTGCTCTGGCAGTGGCCACACGCCTTCAGGCTCTACATGGCAGGACTCTTCTTCCCAGCATTGCCCCCCCTGTCGGGATTATGATCCCTCTCTGAGGCTGGCCTGCAAGACCTCTTGGATGGGGGCCTCTCGCTGCACTGGGCCTGCTGCCCAGGGTCCCCCTCATTCTCACTAGCTGCTCACCGCAGCCAGCTCTGAACAGCTCCAGTCCCAGCACTGCTGCTGCTGCTCTGCCTCCAGGTCCTTGGGCTGTTTTTCTGGCCCCTCTGGCTCCGGTTGCTACAGTTCTCCTGCCAGCACAGGTCTGCTCTCTGGGCTGCTTCTGGGGCTCTGCTCCCAGCACTGACCTGCTCCTTGGGCCGCTTCTCTGGTTCTCTCTGGCTGGCAAGGCTCTGCTCCCCAGCTCAGCACAGGCCCCTGCTCTCTCCTTAGCTCGGCCCCACTCTGTTCCAGGTAATTCTAGCGCACACAGAGGACAAGATCCCCTCACCCCTGTGGCCTCCTGACTCCCTCATTAGCCTGCCCTCCTTGTCAATCAGGGTCAACTGACCTGGATCAATGGCCTTTCCCCATTACCCCTGGGGACTGTCTGTCTCAGGGTCCTGATTTCCCATTGACTCTTGCCCTTTCTTTTGGTACTGGGAGATAGCCAACCAGAAACCCCTTTCTAAAACTCAGTGGGGGGCCAACAGTCCCCTTGCACTAGGGATTATCTATGCATGTTTTCAACAGAAGTCCTTTAACAACAGGTAAGCAGGGTGAAACTCTATTTCCACTGGTACATAAAGTTCCTGTTCCTATCAGGTGGGTTATAAGGAATCAGACCTTAGTGGGAGATGGGTTGGGGGGCAATTTCACACTTGGAGAGAGCACAAAGAAGAAGTTTGGCTGGTTGGGTTTGTTTTTGGATTTTTAAAACTCTTGCTGAAGCTGCTCAAAGACTTAGAATGTCAGAAGTGGCCCCTCTTAAAAGAGGTTTATGGACAGAATTCAGGTGAAGCTGTCAAAGGTTACTCAAATGTGTCCTATGCTGTCACAATTCATATGTACTGTAGTGCATGCATATATTAATATAAACTGGCACATGTGTATGTATATAAAATGTATGTGTATATACATATACATTATGCATACCAGCCCATCCTTTGAGTGGATGTGATTTTCTTATGCTCTAGCAACACTATCACTTGCCTTTCAATTGGCTTAAAATCTGATAAATAAAACCAGGGATCTCAGGCAACCTTAAGTTTTCCACAGAAAAGGCTTCAGATGCAATATGGCAGTGTCTTAGAAGAAACTTCCTGTCACTTTTGTGAGGTCATAAGAATGGCTGTACAGGGTCAGATCAAAGGTCCATCCAGCCCAGTATCCTGTCTACTGACAGTGGCCAATGCTGGGTGCCCTGGAATGAGTGAACCTAACAGGTAATAATCAAGTGATCTCTCTCCTGCCACCTGTCAGCCTCCTCTGACAAACAGAGGCTAGGGACACCATCCCTTACCCATCCTGGCTAATAGCCATTAATGGACTTAACCTCCATGAATTTATTCAGTTCTCTTTTAAACTCTGTTATAGTCCTAGCCTTCCCAGCCTCCTCAGGCAAGGAGTTCCACAGGTTGACTGTGCGCTGTATGAAGAAGAACTTCCTTTTATTTGTTTTAAACTGCTGCCCATTAATTTCATTTGATGGCCCCTAGTTCTGCTATTATGGGAACAAGAAAATAACTTTTCCTTCTTGACTTTCTCCACACCACTCATGATTCTATATGCCTCCATCACATCCCCCATTAGTCTCCTCTTTTCCAAGCTGAAAAGTCCTACCCTCTTTAATCTCTCCTCATATGGGACCTGTTCCAAATCCTTAATCATTTTAATTGCCCTTCTCTGAACCTTTTCTAATGTCAGTATATCCTTTTTGAGATGAGGAGACCACATCTGTATGCAGCATTCAAGATATGGGCATACCATGAATTTATATAAAGGCAATAAGATATTCTCCATCTTACTCTCTGTCCCTTTTTTAATGATTCCTAACATTCTGTTTGCTTTTTTGACTGCTGCTGCACATGTCTTTAGAGAACGATCCAGGATGACTCCCAGATCTTTTTTCTGATTTGTTGTAGCTAAATTAGCCCCCATCATATTGTATGTATAGTTTAGGTTCTTTTTTCCAATATGCATTACTTTACATTTATCCACATTACATTTCATTTGCCATTTTGTTGCCCAATCACTTAGTTTTGTGAGATCTTTTTGAAGTTCTTCACAGTCTGCTTTGGTCTTAACTGTCTTGAGCAGTTTAGTGTATCATCTGCAAACTTTGCACCTCACAGTTTATCCCTTCCTCCAAATCATTTATGAATAAATTGACTAGGATTGGTGCTAGGACTGACCTTTGGGGAACACTTCTAGTTACCCCTCTCCATTCTGAAAATTTACCATTTATTCCTATCCTTTGTTCCCTGTCTTTTAACAAGTTCTCAATCCATGAAAGGATCTTCCCTCTTATCCCATGGCAACTTAATTTATGCAAGAGCCTTTGGTGAGGGACATTGTCAAAGGCTTTTTGGAAATCTAAGTACACTACGTCCACTGGATCCCGCTTGTCCACATATTTGTTTGCCCTTCAAAGAACTCTAATAGATTAGTAAGACGCCCAAAGATCATCAATGATAGAGTCAAATGTCCATTTTTCCAGTGATTATTGTTCAATATTGAATCAATGCACCAAAATTTCAAGATATATATAATATTTAAATATCAAAGTTGATTGATTTGATTTTTTTATTTCAATTCAAATACAGAAGAGATCCCTAAGATCAAAGCTCAAAATAATTTAATTAATAACACTGCTCTACAGCCAAAATGCTTCTGAAATAAATGTAGTCAAACTTTACTAATTCTGGGTCACTGAGAATGACAATGATGCTTAAAGTTGTTGATTGGCTCCAGTTCTCAAGATATGCTATTGGGTCAATATATACGACCCTTGACATGGGAATGGCGGAGGATAAGTGAGTTATAAAGGGAAGGGATCTCAATTTAAACCAGAAATGACTAAAATACATCTTTGACTGGATTTAAGAATAAATCTATGACTGGGTTTGGACAGTACTTGCTTTTTAGGCAAAACAATGAATGATGCAATCTGAATGAAGCTGGTATTGCATCATACATGATATGAATTGCATCATGTTATTCCTAGAAGTCATGGATGATGCAATCATAACAAAGCTTACATCACCCTGCTGAACAAATTGCCCTACATCAGCTCTAGAAATCATACAGTGTCGTGCTCTCTTATTTGTCAGTGTTTGATTTTGCAAAGGGACACATTTCTGTTTAGCCAAAGTGAGCAGAGATGCCTCGTACTTGTGTGAACAGTGCAGATAACTTCTGCTATGTTTGTGGTGAAGTGACTTTTGCATCACAAAAGCGCAGTATAAGCACTATGGTTAAGAAAGCCTATCACCTTTATTTTGGCTGCAAAATTGGAGATCAGGACAAGAGGTGGGCTCCACACATATGCTGCAACACTTGTGCAACAAATCTTTGCCAGTGGTTGAACAGGAAAAGGAAATCTATGCCTTTTGCAGTGCCAATGATTTGGAGAGAGCCAACAGATCATACCAGCAATTGTTACTTCTGCATGGTGCCTCCAGTTGGGAAAGGTGTGTCAAAGAAGAAAAAGTGGACTGTGCATTATCCAAACATTCCATCAGCTATACGTCCAATACCCCACGGAGAAGGACTGCCGGTTCCTGATGCACCAGAATCATTCTCACTTGAGTCAAACAAGGAAGAGGAAGAGGATGAAACTTCTGGTCCTGAACCATCAATGTCCAAGGACCCATATTTTCTCCCATCCTCCTCCTCTGAACCACACCTCATAACACAAGCTGAACTGAATGACCTTGTCAGGGATTTGGAACTACCCAAGAGTAAGGCAGAGCTGCTGGGCTCCAAACTACAGCAGTGGAATCTCCTGACAGGTGATGTTAGGGTTTCCATGTTCCGTGACTGTCAAAAGGATCTTGTCCCATTCTTCTTCATGGAAAGTGGTCTTGTAGCCTGCAACAACATCAATGGTGTGATGGCAGCCCTCAACATCGTTCACGATCCAGATGAGTGGAGATTCTTCACTGATTCATCAAAGACGAGTCTTAAAGCTGTTTTGCTGCATAATGGCAATGTTTTGCCATCAATTCCAGTTGGTCATGCAGTCCATATGAAGGAAACCTATGACAACATGAAACAACTTTTGAGGTGCATAAACTATGACCAACATCGGTGGCAGCTTTGTGGCGATTTGAAGGTTGTTGCTCTCTTGCTTGGTCTGCAGGCTGGATACACAAAGTACCGCTGTTTTCTCTGTGAATGGGATAGTCGTGCAAGAGATTCCCACTATATCAAGAAAGATTGGCCACTCCGACAGTCATTGGAGCCTGGGAGGAAAAGTGTTCAGCATCCACCACTTGTTGAATCAAGGAAGATTTTGTTACTACCCTTACACATCAAGCTGGGTCTGATGAAGAACTTTGTCAAGGCCATTGACAAAACACAAGCAGCTTTCAAGTACCTCCGTGGAAAATTTCCAAGGTTAAGTGAAGCTAAGATAAAGGAAAGTGTCTTTGTTGGTCCTCAGATTCGTGAACTTCTTCAAGATGATGCATTTGACCATGCACTGCGTGTCAAGGAAAAGACAGCACGGAAAGCCTTCCAGTCAGTGGCAATACAATTTCTTGGAAACAACAAGGCAGACAACTACAGGTTGTTGGTGGAAAACCTCCTCAAGGCATACAAAAGCCTTGGTTGCAACATGTCACTAAAGATACATTTTTTTGCACTCTCATCTAGATTTTTTTCCACCGAACTGCGGAGCAGTGAGCGATGAGCACGGTGAGCGATTTCACCAGGACATAGCGTTTCTCCATTGTTGCAATCAGGGCAAATGGAGCCCATCAATGCTTGCAGACTATTGCTGGACAGTGACAAGAGATGCTCCATTTAATGAATGCAAGTGACAAGCCAAGAAGCGCCGAGTAGACACTGAATAGGACTAAACTATGTACTTGATAGTTTTTTGCCTTTTGTTTCATAATACAATTTTATTTATATAACCCTTTTACTGATTTTTAAAGTGTTATATAAACAGGACAGGTGAAATATTATCATGTAAAGCAAACATAAACACATGAAAAGACCTAGGTTTACAATTTATGATTAAAACTCTATCTACACAATATACATAGACATAAAATGTAAAAACTTAAATATCTTAGAAACAGTAGCCAATCAGTTGTTTTAATTGTCATATTTGAATTCAGCACATCAAAATACATAATAAATATCACATTTTATCTCTGAAGCAGACGACTTCTAAAAAATTGTAGACCAGTGTAATAATCCATACAGGCATTACCACCAAGCAGCCTAACAAAACTGAGAATAAACTGCTTTAATTACCAGTGATTCAAAGCAGCAAAACACTCTTCTCACCCTCGCCTCCATCACACCCATGGTATTAGCCCTTCTTACATACTTACAGCCTATCTTTTCGAACATGATTGCCTAAAGTTAAGCTCCCTGTAAAATGTCTTGATTTTTTCAGAATTTTCCAGCAGCTCCCAGTGAAGTCAATGAGAATTACTGGATGCTCATCAGTCTTCTTACTGGAGTGCAATCCCATTCATCCTCTCTTTTCTGCCTCTTTTCTGTAAGTTCATCCTCACCAGCAGAGCAGTCCTCACTCACCTTGGCCCTCATCCCTTTCCAGCCCTCTGGTTCTAACTCTCCATTGCTCCCCTGCCTTCAGCCCTCTCTGGCCCTCAGCTCTCCAGCTTAGAAATCAGAAGACAAGTCCCTCTGCTGCTCTCCTGCCTTCAGCCTTCCCCCAGGAACCACCAACAAGATGTTTCAGGGACCATTTGCAGACCCCTGGTGTTGAGCAGCTTTCATGTGCCAATCTCTCACTTCCAGGGAGCCCTCATCTGCCAGTTTTCCTGACTGACTCTCACTGCCTGTCCTTGGGCATCCCCCCCCCAATTAATATGTCCCAGGAATCCTTGCTTAAACCCAATTAGGAGGCAGCTGACTAGTCAAAGGTGCACTGGCCTCTTTCCTCTTAAAGGGCCAATCACCCTGTGAAAGGTCCCTTATTGCCATTGGCAAAACATCACTATTTTTTTTCTTAGCAAGATGGCTGCTTTCAGGAGAAAGGTCGAGATATTTGTAGTTTAAACATGTGTTTTCTAAATACATTTTATAATTCTTCATGAGATTTGCTTTATTTTATTTTTATTTTAGAACTTCATGCTGTTGCCCTGAGCCAAATGGATGGCCCCATTTCCTTCTATGCATAGTATGAGTAGGAGGAAGCCTTTTTACTGTTGTGCAGTTTGCTTTAGCAGCTGGCCTAAGATGCAATATTAGGCAGGTTTAAAACATTTCAGGAAGAGATTAGCGAAATGCTACATTGGCACTCTTTCTCTAGCTAGGCACATGAGCAGTGATAGCAGACTCTTCTACTGGGTCAGTAATTTGGTCTGTCTCACACTCAGGAGATTAATTCTCCACTAAACAGATTATTACAGTCCACCTCCTGTATCTATGGGCAAACTCAGTAAGTAGGCTGATTTCAGTTAGAGAAGTTAAACTCTATTGACTTATTCTATGTACAAAGAGAAGTAGGAGACACATAACAAACAGGATTACTGAGTTAATCTTACTGTCACAGACATCAGAAAGATTCGTAATCCATTATTATCTCTGAAAGGAGTAACTGAGGAGATACGTTTTATTTCAATGGCAATAAATTAAATTCTTGTTAAAGGTGACTTGCAAAGGGGAAAAAAAATTAAGCACGTGCCTCTATGTGTGTATGTAAGAGAGAGAGAGAGAGACCGGAAGTTTTTACATTAGAAATTCATGTCTTGTCTACCCTGGAAGACTCTATGGTGTTACGGAGGACTAGTGAAATTACAACGCTGTGATAGTCGAGGGACTGAAAGCTAAGCCACTGACAGAGAAAAGTCATCTTAGGCTGCTTAAGCCTTGGTTCCTGATAAGCACTGTTTAACTCCAATAACTAATGATGTTTGTAAGAGCCTGCAGTGTGTGAAGTGTTCCATTCATCTTAATGGGCTGTTAACTCTGAAACCCACTGCTGTGTGGAAGGGACCCCACCAACACCAACCTAGCAGAGGACACTCTAGGAGATGGTCTTTGCTGCTTTGACTCCCTTCAAGGTTCTGCTGGAGGTTGTCAGAGGTCCATACAAACAAAGTCTTCTGCTCTGGTGAGTGGAGGCTCAGTCCTTTTTCTGGTATGGATCTCAGCCCACATGCAGATTGGGAACAGTGGTCCAGGGAACTGGTAAGTTGTACCCTGCCCAAATTGGAGTGTGGTGGCCACCTATCCACCAGCAGGTGCCTTTGCATGAGTAGCCCATGGTAATACCATCCCAAATCTAGACAGAACATAAAGATTGAAGGGTGTGCTTAGGGCCCCAAATTGCTTGGATCCAGCATTGGCCATTCACTGTAATAGAGGTTCATGACTGCTGCCATTTCTATGGACCGCTCTGTGAACAGTCATAACGCTCATCATAGTAGTGTCACTTGTGGGGGTCGCCACTCTGTGTCACAACTTTTGTCAGGCCTGAAATACTACACCTAACACACTACAATGATATATACCCAAAAGGTTTGATATAATATATCATTGGAAAACTAATAACTTATTAATCATTACTATTCTTGTGTGACATATTTACGAGAAACCTCCAAAGACTTTATAGATATGAGCTTCAAATATCTCCATGGACCATTTCCACCTACAGTGCTTTGTGATGTCTTGGGAACACTAAATATTCACAAGCAACATCCAGAACATGGTTCAGATCCTCAGCTGGTATAAATCAGCATAAGCGTCAATATCAGTGAAGTCCATTCACTTTGATGGCGCTATGTAGATTTACATCAGCCAAAGATCTATCCCATAGTCTATAAAATGTCTGTCCCTAACATCAGCAACTTCTTTCCCATTGGAATCCAACTGATTGGGTTAAAATGCACTTGGAATTTAGTAGGCCTGATTGTGATGGTGTATTCAGAGCATAAGAAAAAAATGCACTCACAGGAGTTTATAGGGTTCATGTGTCAAATACAGGATGCAGGAACTAACTTAAAGCAAGCTTGGGGTTAAAGATGTCTAATGTCATTTGTTTCAGTTTTCTGTGTAGTCATGAAGGAGTCAAATGTTTGCTTTTCAGTGGCCGCAGAGCAGGTGGACAGAGACGTGCAGGTGGCAAGATCATGCCGATTCTGAGAGCTATCACATGTTTGTGTGCCAAGTGTGTCACTCTAGTCACAGTGTTTATGTCTGTTTCTGGGCCCTCTTACTGTGCAGCAATTTATTTGTACAAACAGAAAAAGGGACTCAATTTTTAAAAAATTAGCCACATCTAGCTTCCAACCGATTGAAGCTAGTTCTTCACGACCTTGATTCTAGAAGATTGGTGAGTGAAGGGTAAGAAGTTCTCTTGCATTTTTTGCTGGCACATCTAGTTTAGTTTCAGTGATGATTCCGGTCGTTTCTAATTTTTTCCAAACCAATTCACTCAACCCTGATGTCAAGTCAAGTGAGAAAGCTGCAAAATTCACACACATGTTAAAATGAATATTTGATACTTTTGCTGGTACTGTCAATTCTCCGGTGCCTAGTTTTTGAACACAATGAGAATTAAGTTATCAGACAAGCCAAGAGTCTACAAGCCCCATAATTCCTACTGTTCAAGTGCAACGAGAAATTTTTTTGACAGTATATCAAATCTCTAAGAAGGAAAACACTCATTTCAGTTTTCTAAATAAAAACTACACTAAGAACAGTTGTTTGAGGGGATACTCATGTTATCTGATAGCTAAAAGGATCTGATCCCTGATATGTGTATGACGTATCACCTCAAAATAAACCAGCATTTTATCTCTGTGTAGGGCCAGCAGCAGCCTCTGTGCCAAAATTTCACACACATCCATCCCCCCAAAGAGTTCTGAATTTAAAAAAAAAGCCAAAATTTAGATGTTTTCAGCAATTCTGAGAAATTTCAGTTTGTGGTCATTGAACATTTCATTTTGATAAAGTAGAAATATTTTAATAATGTAATATAATTAATATAACCAATATATAAAATGACACTTTAATATAATATAAATGCCAAAACAAAATGGACTGAAATGATGAAGTCAAAATTAAACATTTTACCTTATCAGAATGAAATGTTTTGACAACATTGAAACAAGAAAGTTCCTATGATTTGTTTAGACTTTTTCCTGTCAAAATTTTTTCAGAATTGACATGTTCCCAT
Source organism: Dermatemys mawii (assembly GCA_007922305.1). Classification (NCBI taxonomy): domain Eukaryota; kingdom Metazoa; phylum Chordata; order Testudines; family Dermatemydidae; genus Dermatemys; species Dermatemys mawii. The sequence goes on from ML677383.1 coordinate 2,006,559, forward strand.
GAAACATTTTGATTTAGACAAAACTGTATTTTCTGACAGAAAACTGTTCTGTCAAATGTTTTTTGACCAGCTCTATTTACAATCTAAAAATAAGAAATAACAGGTACATAAACAGTCTGGGATTAGGAATAGAGAGGAGAGGGGTAACAAAAAATAAAACACGGCTACAGTTAGCCAGCTCGAGTAGTAATCACAATGTTTCTCCACTGAGGTAATGCCGCTTTGTACAACCTACCCCAACTACATCCACTCCCACCTATCTTGAATACTCCTTACCTATAGCTAAAGATCTGGCCTTCAAAGTGAATACTCCCTTTCATGCAGCTCTAGCTCCAGCTGTGTTTGTACAGTGCCTTGCACAATGGGGTCCTGGCCCATTATTGGGGCTCCTGGACAATATGGTAATACAAATAATTGATAAGAATAACTGACTGATGAAGGTAAATGCATCTAATATTTTTCCTTGAAAGATGGCAGAAAATATCCTTTGCTTAGTCAGTTAAAGTAAAGAAAGTCACAGAATCATAGAAGTTTAGGACTGGAAGGGACCTCAGTAGTCCAATCCCCTGCACTCAGGGAAGGACTCAGTAATAACTAGACCATTCCTGGCAGATATTTTTCTAACCTGTTCTTAAAAAACCCCAAGGACGAAGATTCCACAACCTCCCTAGGCAATTTATTCCAGTGCTTAACTACCCTGACATCTAGAAGGCTATTCCTAATGTCCAACCTAAACTCTCTCTTGCTGCAATTTAAGCCCATTGTTTATTGTCCTAATTTCAGAGCTTAAGGGAAACAATTTTTCACCTTCCTTCTTGTAACAACCTTTTATGTACTTGAAAATTGGTATGTCCTCCCTCAGTCTTCTCATCTCCAGACTAAACAAACCCATATTTTCCAATCTTTCCTCGTAGGTCATGTTTTCTAGGCCTCTGATGATTTTTGTCCCTCTCCTCTGGACTTTCTGGACTTTCCTGTGGCCACATCTTTCCTGAAATGCAGCACCCAGAATTGGATACAATACTCATCTCTGGCCTTATCAGCACAGAATAGTGCAGAAGAATTACTTTTTGTATGTTGAAGTGACAGAGTCCTGTGGCACCTTAAAGACTAACTAAAGTATTACAAGTATTATACAAGTATCTTGTATGTTGTTTACAACATTCCTGCTAATATATCCCAGAATGATGCTTGCTTTTTTTTCTTTCTTTCAACAATGTTCTACTGTTGACTCATATTTAGCCTATGATTCACTATAACCCCCAGATTCCTTTCTGCAGCCTTGCTAGGCAGTCATTTCCCATTTTGTATGTGTGCAAATGATCGTTCCTTCCGAACTGGAATACTTTGCATTGAATTTCATCCTATTTATTTCTGACCATTTCTCTAGTTTGTCCAGATCATTTTGAATTTTAATCCTATCCTCCAAAGCAGTCCTGGTGAGGTATCATTTGCAAACTTTATAAGTGGACTCTCTATGCCATTATCTAAATCATTGATGAAGATATTGAACAGGACTGATCCCTGCAAGATCCCTCTCGATATGCCCTTTCAACATGACTGTGAACCACTGAGGACTACTCTCTGGGAATGGTTTTCCAACCAGTTATGCACCTACCTTATAGTAGCTCTATCTAGAGATATTTGCCTAGTTTGTTTCTGAGAAGATCTTGTGACACAGTATCAAAAGTCTTACTAAAGTCAAGATATACCACATCTACTGCTTCTCCCCTATCCACAAGCCTTGTTACGGTTTCAAAGGAAAATGTTAGGTTGGTTTGACACGATTTGTTCTTGACAAAACCATGTTGACTGTAACTTACCTTATTAACTTCTAGATGTTGGCAAATTGATTGATTATTTCCTCCATTATCTTTCTGGGTACTGATATTAAGATGACTGGTCTGTAATTCCGTGAGTTGTCTTTATTCCCCCTTTCTATAGATGAGCACTCTATTTGCCCTTTTCCAGTCCTCTGGAATCTCTCCCATCTTCCATGACTTTTTGAAGATAATCGCAGATTTCTCCTCTGTCATCTTTAGTATTCTAGGATGTATTTCGTCAGGCCATGGTAACTTCTAACTTTTCTAAGTAATTTTTAACTTGTTCTTTCTCTATTTTAGCCTCAGATGCTATCTCACTTTCACTGGCACTCCCTATGTTAGACATCGGATTGCTAGTAATGTTTTTCATGAAAACTTAAACAAAAAAGTCATTTAGTCATGTAATTAAAGCAGGGTTGACTAGTCTAGTGATTGTATTGTGAGTATCATGATATTTGTTGTATTTTTAAAGCCTCATCTCCTAAAGTCATGAGAATCTCTGCTTTGATTTCTTTTTTTCTTTCTTTCTTAAGATTCTAGCCTTCATGATTACTGAGAACACTTTGGAATTGTGACCCATGCTTGCTCCCTAATGGTTCAAAAACCAGAAGTTAAAGAAAGCCACCCCTTTCCCAATCTCCCCTCCCCTTTTTAAGAAACAATCATGATTTTTAAGTCAATCTTGGTTTCTGAATACTTGGACTGGCAATACTGTTGGAGTGTTGTGTGTGTCAAACCATAGTAGTTCTCTGTAGTTTCCAGGGATAGTGGTGGTTGCTTGGTATTTGTATTCATTAGGGCCAAACATTGGATTTGTGTGTGTGTGTTCAGAATCCTGCTTGGCTTCCAGATGAACTCCTTAATGTCTCATACAGAAGCATAAAAGACTCTGCCCTTCCCTGTGTAAAATCATTTTTACTTGAACGTTCGGAATGCTATACCAGTTATTCATATTCAAGCACATCCTTTTTTCTGATCAGTTCTTCTCCATCTTATTGGTGTAAATCTAGACACTTACTTGTCAAGTATTGACAAGTACATTGGTACCTGAACTAAGCCTGAATAAACAGATTTGGTTCAAAGAGGATCTGCAGAAGTCTGGGCAGGACTGAATCCATTCACTCACCGACTACACACTCAGGAGTACCCTCAGGGCTGAAATACCCTACATGGCTGTTGCTTCCCCTAACCTATCACAAACTGATAGGGCTACTGGATGTAGAGCTGGTTGGGAATTTTTGAACAAATGGCCTTTTGTTGAAAAATGCCAACTTGTTGGAACTGAAACTGTTCATGACAAAGGGTTGGGTTGAACAAATTTCCCAACTCATAAAAATATGTTGGCGGTGGGGGCAGGGAGACAATTCAAAATTCTGGAAATGTTTTGTTTTGACATTTTCAAAATGAAATGTTTTGGCTTTCCAGTTCAAAGTGAGCTAGTAAGACTGAAAAAGGGTGTGTGAGAGAGCAAGAAAGAAAAAGTCAAAAATACAATATTTTTGAGATTTTGCAGTTTTGTCTGAATCTGAGATGTGAAAAAAATTCAGTCTCTTGAAAATCTTTGGTGACTGGGAAAACCGTTTCCCACCCAGCTCTGTGTGGGATGCGCTGACTACCCTCCAACCTGTGCTCAACACACAGATCTTTCCAGTCATGGAAAACAGAAAGCTCCACAGAAAGCAGACAGTTTAAAATCCTTTTACTGTCTTCTTCCACCCTGCCTCTCACACTGTGTATCTGTATTGTTCCCACTATAATCAGGCAATATGCACCTGCTTGCTCATTACAGGGCAAATCCTGCCACCCTAAAACTTTATTTGATTATTTCAAGCATATAAGAATGTTATATAGTTGATAGAGCAAGAAAATAACCCCACCCTCTCATCCAAATGCTGCAAAACTACGTTCAGTGTCTCTCTATAATGGAGAACTTGCTTTCCTTAAGGGAAGCAGCATGAAGATGATTTACTGATTTAGGAACTGGGTGGAGTAGACCACAAAGAAATAAACTGAACACATATGGAGTGAATGATTTGCAAAGTAAGAAAAAATTGCCTCCATATCTCTATAGATAGATCTGGATATATAAATATATAATATAGTTTACTAGTGAAACAAAGCACAGATGATTTGACTACATTTAGGCCAAACCAAACATTCACATTAAACATTGCATTTGGCCACATTTCAAAACAGGCAACAGAAGCAGCAGCCACTGAGAGAGAGAGAGAGACTGCTTGCCAAAATTGCATCAGACACACATTAGTGAAGGAGGAAATGAGTTTACTTGAGCCAGCTGTGACATGAAAGGGCTGGTCTTGCAATGAATTGTGGGAAAGGGTTCCCCCTTCGTTAAAGTTTGCAAAGTTCGACCAAACTTTTACAAAGAGTCCAAACTCCCAAAACAAGATGATTTTTTGTTTATAACTGGGCCTGCTGTTAGAAGAGTAGCATTATCAATCAGCTAAATGCATCAGGAAAGTTAAGGGAAAGGGGGATGCAAAGTTTTGTAGTGGCAGAAAAGGACTGAAGCCTCATTTGGATGATCAACATCTTTATAAAAGGTGCTTCAATAACAAGCATTGCTCATTGCTAGAGTGACTGTAGGTAGGTTTTCATTATGAGTGGCCTTATTGTTGGGATGGATTTGGATGTAAGAGCTGTGCTTTGGAGGACCTAGGAAAGGGAAAATTTTCTCAAACTGCAGCCAGTTTATGCTTGTTATGCACATAGGCATAATACAGTGAATAGTGATAAAATCATGGACCAAGATTTTCAAAAGCAATTAGTTATTTTAGCTGCCTCAGTTTTGGGGTGGACACTGATGATCAAAGGGTGGGTGATCAGCACTTCCTGAAAATCAGGCCCCACATGGTGAGCACCTAAAAATGGAGGCATCTAAAATTAATTAATTGCTCACTTAAAAAAAAAATTTTGGCCACGCCATGGGCCTCACTGCTGGGCTATGCTGATGCAAAGTGTCCTTAAACATGGCACATCCAGCCTCCAGAGGATCTCCCTAGTGGTTTTTGGGGAGAGGGGATAACCCAACAGACATAAAGCTGCCATAGCATCTTCTGCGCAACCCCTTCCTGACTGCTGATGGATAAATTTGACCAGGGCTCCCTTGTATCCCGAGATCCTCGGCTGTTGTAACAGCTCCTTGCATCCATGAACTTCTGTAGGCTGCTCTAACCTACATCAAGGGGCAAGCATGGGACAGAGTAACTTCAGGACTAGGAACTGCGAAGGGTACCGTTACATCCTCCCTCCTGGGCCGCAGCCAAGGGCCGGCCCCACAAGGTTTGCTACACTGTGGTGCAATGGTATTTGCACTCCCGCTTTCTGTTGGGAGTGCCTCTCTGGTCCTGAGGACTCTGTAAAGGGTAGTACTCTCAAGAGTTGAGCTGAGGCTGCTGCAGAACCATAGATGGTGCAGAGCTGAGGGTGCCTTTGAGGATGGCACAGAGCAACAGTGTCTGAAGCAGAGCAGAGCTGAGGCTGCTTGAGCTGAAGCCACAGAGAGGGCAGTCCTAAGGGACTCCATACCCAGCCATTAAAGCTGCCCTCCAGCACAGGGCAGCAGAGATTTAGATGACTTTTTTATACTTTTACATTTTTCTTCTCCTGTCTTTGTGTTAATCAGTGCAGACATTGTCACTGCTCAGAACTGAATAATGAAGCTATTAGTTTAGTCCATTTAAAAAGAGCAGGAAACATGGTGTATTCTAGAAGTGCTTTAAATGCAGTAATGTCTATAACATGTTATCCTTCAGTGAGTAGCTCTAATTGTCAGTTGTCATGCTGGGACTGAAAAGCAGAATTCAAACAATTGCTGTGCAAACTGTGTCCTAGAAAATCTAAGTCAAGCTGAATTTCAGCAAGGGATTCAGACTTTGTGATAACATTACAAAGGTAAAGAAAAAAATGCACAGAAATTTATTTGAACCACCTCTAGAATAAAGTGTTACACTCCTTTCCACCTCCTCTCCCACCAGTCCGAAGGCCAGCAGGCTCATCACTGCACTAAGTTGCACAGGGCTGTCAACAGTGCCCTGACCACATCTCCTTTGTCCTATCCACACCCCCTACATTAAGGCTGGGAGAAGGCAGTATAGAGCCACTATGTACTAATTTCTGTTGGTGAGAGAGAAGCTTTTGATCTTATACAGTATTTGTTTATACAATAATGTCCTGTTCAGGTCAGTGTGACAGCTCCTGTTCCTGGGAAAAGCTGATCAAAATTCAGCTGGAATGTTTCTTTTACTCTAAGATCAATGGTATCACAGTCCTTATCAGGAGCAGTGCCAAATATTTATTCCCCCCAAAAAATCTATTTTAATGTTTCAGATATGGGTAATAAATTATTTCTTTGTCTTAATATTTATTGGACTGATTATGGAATTTAACTGACAGAGTTGATCAAAAAAGTAGTGTGTGCATTTTCTGAATAACAGCTCGCTGTTGCACAGTGCTTGCTATAAGTAATTCTCAAAGCAAAAGCGGTCAGTAGTATTATTTGTAACAGGGAGAGAGAGGCAAAGTGATTTGTCCACGGTTACCCTGAAGGCCAGTGGTGGAGCCAGGTCAAGAACAAAAGTCTCCTGAGTCCCAATCCAATACTCTGTGCACTAGACCACACTGCCTACCGAAGCAGCTGTTACTTTTTTGGGGGACTGTGTCTTCAAGATTCATGGCTTAGAGCCCCAGAATGTAATTATAAATCATACAGTATGCAAATTTAAAATAATTGCATACAATACGCAAATTTAAAATATTTAAAATGGTCTGATCTCAGGGCCTGTGTGGCTGGATGAGTGTGTGTTGTGCTCTTGGGACATGCCTAAGCAGAGGTGTGACTGCAGCACATGTAGATGGAACCAAATGAGCTTTGATCGAGCTAGTCTGAAGAACAATAGCAATGAGGCAATGGCAGCACAGGTTAGCTGTTTGCGTACATACCCAAGTAGCCAGACAGGTTTGTACAGCCCATGCTGCTACAACTCCACTGCTACTACTCAAGCTACCTATAGCAAAGCTGGCTTCTGCATGGGCTGCAGTCTAGACATACCCTTAGATAAAAGAGTCTGGGTATTCAAAATAATTCCTTGAAACACCATAAGAGGTAATTCTAGTTTCATGTTAAGTTTCTTTGAGAACCATTTGTGGACACTGACATCTATTTTGCCTACAACTGAGTGGCAGGGATACTACTTTTTGAGGCATAATTACTCATATTGGCTTAAAGTTAAAGTTATTTGCTCCTTAAATCTGTTGTGACTTGCGCTCTATGTACCTCTCCAATGTTGCTCATTTTGAGGGATGTCCTTTTTAGGGCCAAAGTTGCTTAGATACCAAACCAAGTCGGTGCCCCTCACTTTTACTGCTAAAAAGTATTTACATCAGAAATAATGAACCATGAAATTGAGGTTAAAGATTTATCTTACATTGAAGGAAGGAATCCCACAGGAATGCTTATGTGAACAATTTGAAGCTGCAATGTTTAATCCATATTCAGTAGATAGCATGGACCAAACTGATAGCAGATGTAACACCGATGGTGATACATCCGGATGAAGTTAGCTCTATTTGCTTTGCTTTGACAGGTTAGGTTTCCTTATGGATTACAGATGCTGAAATACTTATGGGTTCTCCTAATGGTGTCGTCACTGTACAATGCAGTAACTGTGGAGTACTCTTTAGGGTTCTCACTGCAGCCCATTGCAATGCTAGCTGGACCAGTGTCAGCAGTTTAGGTCATTGACTGTCTCTAGAGAAAGAGTGTGGATGACCAGTCCGTGTTGTATCTTGGCATGGGAAATATTTTGTCTCTAGCCTCCTTTGTTGCTGTCATCTAGGTTTAGATGCTGTCTGTCAGCCTGCAGTTTGGTTTGCTATTTCCCAGAAGGAACATTAATGAAGACTTAGCTTTTTTTAATGGCAGGAGGACTCTGACTTCTCAGAATTCAAGTACAGCTCAAAAACACACCCCATGCCACACTGGGGCCCCATCCATGGAGCAAGGTCAGGCCCCCTCTGCCCCCAATCCACACTGGGCTTGGTTCTCTTCAGTCACACAGTCATCGGGGACAGTTTACACCAGGTATATCTACACTGCAATAAAAAAAACCCTAGCACCAAGTCTCAGAACTCGGGTCAGCTGACTCGGGTTCACAGGGCTTGGCATGCCAGGCTAAAAATAGCAGTGTAACATTCAAGCTGGAGCCCAGAGTCTAAGACTGTCCCCCTTCGTGCCCAAATGACTACTCTGCGATTTTATAGCCCCACAGCCTGTGAGCCCGATTCTGCTGATCCAGGCCTGCTGTGGCACTTTTTTTGTAGTGTAGACAGGCCCATCAACATTTGGGACTTGGATGCCTGTAACAGCGTGCCTGCCCTGGGGTACGTATGCCCTATTCCAAGGGCTCGGGCACTGTGGGGTCACATGTCCAAGGACTACAGGATAACAGTCTGGGGATGGTGCTTCCTATATAAGGGAGCAAGGGAGAGCAGGGTCATGGAAAGGGGGCTGTCTGCACCAGCCAAGTGGAAGACTAGGTGAGAGACACCTGCAGGAAACAGAAGAAGGGAAAGGCCAGTCAGGAGGACTTGACTTCTTCTTCAGAAGAAATTGTACAGTCTGGAAAATGTTTGTTTTTGAGGCAAACTGACTCATGAGAGCCAATGTGCAGTTACTGGGGAGCTCAAAAAGGGGAAACTGAGGCAGTGGGTTAAAAGGCCTGATGGAGGTGTATTGACCCTGTGACCATGCTCCTTACAACTGCAAAATCCTGAGCTGGGTTTTTCCCATAGTTATGATTCTCTTTTTGCAACATAGTATTAGAATTAGCAAGATAAAGATCTCTGGCACTAGGATATTAACACTTACCTCAGTCAGAGGCAATACCCATGAAGAAGGCAAGGAGAGATCATCAGTGGAAAAAATCAACAAAGAGATGCTTGGCAGAAGATTGGGGCTATAAGGAAGGATGTGGAGCAAGAGAAGGTGGGCCCTTGGCACATAGGAGGGCAGACATTCCAAGCATAGGGGGAAGGCATGACACCCAGAGTGGGGGAAAAGGATAAAGGGAGTGGCAAGAAAGAAAAAAACAGAGAAAAGCAAAGTGTGAGTGTGTAGGATAAAGTGAGAGCAGAAACATGGAGTAAGTGGTTGAGATTCTGGAAACTGAGCACAAAGAGTGCAGACTTGATGATAAGGAAGGTGAAGGGAAGCCCAGGAAAATGCCTTGACCAAGTAGGTGGGAACTTTATTAATATGTGAAAATGATTGTCAGTTCTTTGGGGCAGACAGTATCTGGAGCAATGGGGCCTCAATTTCAATAGGAGTCTCTTGATGCTACCATATTATGTACTGCTATTACTCTAGTCTTTATCTGAATCACACTAGTGCCTAGGGGCTTTCATTGGGGATCTGGGCTCCATTGCAGTAGGTGCTGTACAAACACATAACAAAACAGGTGTTTTCCCTGCCACAAGTAACTTACAATCTAAGCAATACTAATAATATTAAGTTCTAATAACTCTCCATCAGTAAGATCCTGAACATCACCATTCAGATTTCTGAAGGTTCATGGTCTTCCACACCTGACCTTTTCTCAGGAGCAGACAACCTGCTTTGGTGGTGGAAAACATATTTTTATGCTCACCTATAAATGTAACCAGTGTTAATGCACCTTAAAAATTACATAAGGTCTATAACTTTCCCTTTCTGGAGATATATTTTTCCTTGCCCTGGTTTGTATGATTTAAAGGAAGAAAATGTAAATTAATGAGTTAATGCTGCTGTGAAAAGTAAGAATAATTAAGCTGTGTGTTTATAAAGATCATCATAAACTTTTATCATGCCTTCACCTGAATGAAACTGTGTCCTTTCACTGTTTGCCACATATTCACTACAGAACAGGTAATTTAGGGAACTCTGTGGTATTGGCAATGATCCACCATCTGTATGCTAAGAAAATTCTCACACTGCTTTCACTGGTGCAAGTTTGGCATAGTGCCTGAAATATTCCATTGTGGGAAAGCCTGCTAGAATTTCCTGATTAAGCTGGTATCTTAAAAGCTATTCAAGGCGTGACAATGAGTTCATTGTCACAAAGCATGCTTGTACCAGTATGATTTTTAAAAAAACTATTTATGGTCTCTTTTTCAGGATTAGTATTAATATTTATTCCACCTCATACATGATGAAAATAACTTGGTAAAGTAATACTCTATGTACATCTTCTTTTTTTCTGAATTTAAAAGTAGTTCAGCAAAGACTGTGTTTTAAGCCCCTCCCCTCCAAAAAGGCCTTTTTTTAAAAAAAAAATAAAAGTGAGGTATGATAAATAAAACTTCTCTTTTTCTTTAATGAAATTAGATTTTTTTTAAAGTGGGGTTTGTTTGTTTTTTGTGTGTCTCTAAGGCAAAATGTTACAAGTGACCACACAAAATATATTCAGATCAGATGCAAGAACTTTCCAAAACACTGTATAAAAATAGATTTACAAACTATAAGAACAAATAAATAAATAAAAGGGAAGAGAACACTTGAAAAGTTCTCAGGGGGTTACATTTCTCACATTTCAGGCTCTTATATAAATAAGGCCTGATCCTACAAACCCTTATTCATGTGAGTAGTGTCTTAGAAGTCAATGGAATTACTGTAAGCGCTTCTCACATGACTCAGAGTTTGCATGATCAGGCTCTTGATGTAAATATTTTTCTCTTGTGTATGTGGTCGAATGAAACAGCAAAAAGGCTCAGTTAATTTCCTTCGTCTAAAAAGCTAAATATAAAAGAGTTCAGCTCTCCACATGGTCAAGGCAGCCCTAACTTGTGCCAGGAATACCAGCCCTCTAGGGTTTGTTCTACCAGCCCAGGATTACTGGAGAACAGTGCACACTAGTCACATCCCTAACTAATCCTGGATCACCTCCCTACACCCAGAAGAGGGCCAACACCCAGTGCTGTAGATTCAGCTGCACAGCCCAGAGAATTCTCCTTTTTGAGGGGAGTTTCCCTCCAGTTGCTAATATTTGGTCCTTAAATTTTGTTATCTTTGCTGAAGCAACCAACCTAGCTTCACGTACGGCTTTTACCACAGCTTCCTTTATAAAAGCTGACAACCTGCCCTCCAGAAGGGAGACGTTGGCCATCTCAACCAACCATGGGCCCAGTTCTTCTTCACTGGCCTTCACCAGGAAGAACATGGCCCCAAGGCAGTTGATGTGGAACAAAATATCCATAACACCACTACTACCTCAAGAAATGACACTGGTCCCCACTCAGGCAGAGAAGACTTACTGCTTACATCTCACCCTATACAAATCGACTCCCCAGTTCCAGATCAGGCTTGCCCACAAAATAACATGATATATTGTGATGTGGGAAGGAGTCGTGTCAGCAAGTCAGTAATTAAAGAAGCTCAGCTTAACCAGACTATCAACTGTCAAACAAATCCACTGTCTGAGACGTAGCAGGCACTACGCCACAGAACCATGACACAAGATTTTACAATAATGTTATAATGTAATTGGTCAGATCTGCATGAAACTTCCATCAACAGTCTTCCAGGCACCTTACTTCCTATCTGAGTTGTTACACTCCACCTAAAACTGTAGTGGCCTTTGGGAACCAAGCTCGGGGAAAAGACACCACAGGGCTACTTCATCAATTAATTGAGGACAAAAGATCATTATTGAAAGAGTGGTCTGTGAGAGGAAGAATATTCTCCCCATTGAAATACTCATGTTCAAAACCTTCTCATGCATTTCAAGTTGGATTTTCCAAAAACCAAGAAACTCCAAATCAGTAACCACTTCTTGAGAAATGTAGGCCAGTTAGCTTAACTATATCACTGTATGTGACATTCTAGCTCAAGTTAAATCTTTTCTATGTGGACTGTTGAGTGGGGTACTAATGTTGCTTTAGTTGTCAAAAAAATATGCTCGGCTGTATTATTACCATTTAGTGTTTCACTTTGCACATTCATGAATTCCTAGATAAAGAAAGGAATTGCCATATTAGAAGACATTAATGGCTCATCTAGTCTATTATTTTGTCTCCAGGAGTGACCTACACCTGACACTTCAATAAAAGCTGAAAAACTACCTTTTACATATGCAGCCAGTACTGTAATACCATATTAATAATTTAATTTGCACTCAGTGGAAACAATATACTATAATTTCTACATGAGTCCATTTCATTCTGTCATTTAGCAGTTGTGTGGTTATGCCAACTCAAGAATAGTATACTTTCATGTTTCTCTAAAATGTTATCTTTTTAACATGAAAAATGATTCTGTTTCATTTGTATAGCCGATTAGGCTGGGTTACGAAGGTCAGATAGGCTGTCTATCTTTATATAGCCATTTGTTCACAAGCACAGCCGCCTTCTCTACATGGAGATAGCTTGTTAATGGTTTTAAGCCCTAATCCTCTCACATACTAGTAAATGTGCTTTTCACAGGGGAGTTCTGCAAGGAGAAGGTGAGAGGGATGGAATCATCTTCTTCCAATTGTTCTGGGATGACTCCTGCAGCTTCCGTGGCTCTTTCACCCAACACAGGCAGCAGCAGAATGGGGAAAAGAAGTGGGATGTGTAGGGAATGAGAAGACTAGTTGTTGGAGCTGAGTAGTCATGGATCCTGGCCTGTCCCCAAAATCTCCTCTCTGCTCCTCTTGTGGCAGATGCCCAAGGGGAAATGTTCCATGGTGCACAGAAGAATTCAGCCAGTTCTATCTTGTGACCTTTAAAGTGGAAGATGAGGCAGTCACATGGAAGCACTAGAAGGAACAGTGTGCGGGGGAAATAACTTGATCACCTCTCTTTTAAATTTACAATGAGTCACATTCCCTTTATCAATAACATAAGGCCAAGCAGCCGACTACAGTAAACTACTTCTGGAGATAGATCAGAGTAATTAACAGCAGAATTTAGCACTATGAGAATAGTGGTTAAACGCATGCTGAGGGGAACATTGCAAACTTGCGTTTGGGCTGTTTGAGAACATTGTATTTGAGGCATGGGTGGTCTCTATTTTTCTAAGCAAAAAACAAACACGGGAGACTAAACCCATCATTGTTAAGTCCAAGATATTAGGACTAAAAATATCTTGTAATGTTTGTGAAGCTCATGAAGTTGAGAAATGCTATATAAAATAAAGTATTGTAACACATGCTACATGTTCTGAGCAGACAGCAACTAGAATTTAATACTTGTCAGTATGTGAAGAGTAAATAGCCAATGATCTCAGCTTAAATAACAGTCATGTAAATACACTAGAAGTAAGAAAGCTATGAAATTCAGAAAAGCTCATTCCCTAGTTGACAACAAGGCTGATGGTATTCACAGACTAACTACACTGATGATTCTTTTGAGACAACTCAAAGTTAAATGGCCACTGTGACAATCATTAGAATATCCCAAGTGGTTGCCATATCAATTTTACCCATATCATGGACCATTTTATCCATGTCATGATCATCACTTCCTGTGCTATGATGAGGGAACATTCTCCTGAATGGGTGAGGTCCACCCTGGGTTTGATATTCAGAAAGTATAGAGGCCAGGCACTCTGAAAATCAGATTACTGGGGTTTATCAAGGTGGGCACCCACAATCACTAGACACTTTTGAAAAGTTAAGCCATTAATCTTCATTTCATACTAGTATGTTCTGCAGATATTTTTGATGCAATTGGAGAAAGAGAAATTCATTTGAATTGCCTTCTCATTTACAGTAGACTCTCGATTAACCAGGATTGGGTTAACCAGGTTGTGGATTAACCAGGATGTCAAAAAATATGCATAACTCGCAGGGCTGGCTCTGGCTTTGTTGCCACCCCAAGCACAAAAACAAAACAAAAAACCCCCACCAGGGTGCAGGGCAGCCAATGAACCAACACCCCCTCCCCCACATATTTCCTATGGATGGTGATTATCCAGGATTTTATTAACCAGGATTAATTTTTTCCCTATCATCTTGGATAATCGAGAGTCTACTGGACTTGCCTTCTCAGTGCTGGTCAGAACCAGTCAGTAATGATGAGAAGAATTATACAGACCCTAATAGGAGTCCTATCTTTTTTCTCTTCCTGCATCATCACTCCAGTTTCCGAAGCCAGCTATCAAGTGCACAAACAACTAATCGAATAATGGTTCAGCTGACCAGTCCACCTAGCTCTGAGCTTGATGGCAATTTGTGATCACAGTATGTTCACATTGCAGATGATTATTCTATATGTGTCCTATGCCCCTGGGGAGAAGTGCTTCCCCCATTCAGTCTGTTTAGCCTATGCCATGTTCCTAATTTAGGTGATGTAACTTAGGAGCCTGAGAGTTGAAATGTTAAAATCAATTTTATTTACTGGTGAGTAGCAATCAATTTTATTTATGAAGATGGATTAGTGATAGGACCTCATAGAACCCAAGGGAAACCATAATCAGTTACAGTCCCGCTCTGCAGTTCCCAGCCAAGAAAGCTTCAATCTGTCTCCACTGTTTGTAGAATGTGTTTCCATGCCTCCTAGAAGCAAATAAGCTTGACGCAGTTGAACGTGATAGCTCCCCACTCAAAAGCTAGAGACTGTTCCAGTCAGCTCTACCAGATCTGGAAACTTTTTGCACTAGGTTGGCATTCCACCATGCAGGAAAATCATTGGCTGTACTGCACAGAAGGTCATATTCTGTTGTAAATCCAGAATAGCTACACTACTTATTCCACAGAGCTACACTGGGTAGCTGAGAGGTAAATTAGACCCAAGAAGATTTTTGCTTTGTTTTTGTCTTGTGGTCTGTGCTTAGCAGTCTTAAATCCTGCAGTAACCTAACAAAAATAAATCCTCTTTAACAACTATTGCATGCTGTCAAATGAGCTAGCATAAGGAAGAAAAAGCTCTTAGACCCACACTGAGACAGATTTGCCGCTCCCGTGGGAGCATTTGTGGGAACAGCTGACTCCAGACGCTTCACTTGGAAGGGACCTAGGAGCAAGAGTGGAACAATGGCCACTTTTGACTTGCAGGATTTAGGAAAAATGATCATCAGCTGCACAGTAAAGTCTCCTCTGGATTCCCCTATTAAAAATCTGACGTAAATTAAGTACATTGCTGTATGGCCAGATGCCCAAGACTTCTGGGAAGTACATTCAAATAGACATTGTGCCAGGGAAATCAGCAACACTTCAGAACTGTGTGGTGCACAGGCTATAATTAGGGATGTTGAACTACCCACAGTTGTATGCTTAAAGTTCATTTGGAAACTCTGGACAATAAAAGGAAGAGACAGCCCTAATGCATTTTAACATACTTTCTGTTTTGGTGAATGAACGATCCCAGGAATCCACCCTAAGTGTGAGCTAATAACTACTTCTCATTTGGCCTCTTCCCCCGCCCCCCCCCTTCTCCTCCCTGCACTCCATTCCCATTATTTGCATAGATTATATGTTACTATCCTATAAGTCATAGGTACTGGAGGTGAACTTCAACTTCTCACTTGGCATGAGGCCTGATCAAACAGAAAATGCCTCATTGTAGCAAGCCAAATGCAGATTTAACAAGAGTCATCTTGCGGTTAGTAACTGAGATGGAATTCAATGCAAGTCCTGGGTAGTGGGTTAAATGGTGATAAAAAACCTTGTCCTAGGAAGGGCCGAGTGCCTTCAACTTCCATAGCTATCACTGGCTGCTGAGGATGCCTAGCACCTTTCAGGAACTCTCAGGATCAGGTCCAAATTATCCTGAAGGTATATAAGGCCTGTGAAAATTTTCTTACATATGCACTGGATGGCAGGTTTGTCTCTTATTAGAAAAATGCAGCGTTTCTCTCTCCTCCCTACTTACCATGTTAAAACACTTTAGAGAATGGTCTTAATAGTATGTTAAGATCATAAACTTTCAGAGCCAAATGACTCTGTGTCTTCTAGTGACATTCTCTTATCAAGCCAAATAATCATAGAATCATAATACTGGAAGGGACCTTGAGAGGTCTTCTAGTCCAATTCCCTGCACTCATGGCAGGACTATGTATTATCTAGGCAACCTCTGACAGGTCTTTTTCTAATCTGCTCTTAAAAATCACCAGTGACACAGATTCCACCATCTCCCTAGGCAATTTATTCCAGTGCTTAACCACCCTGACATATAGGAAGTTTTTGCTAATGTCCAACCTATACCGTCCCTGCTGTAACTTAAGCTCATTACTTCTTGTCCTATCCTCAGAAGTTAAACAGAACAATTTTTCTCCCTTCTCCTTGTAACAATCTTTTATGTACTTGAAAGCGGGTATCATGTCACCTTTTAGTCTTCTCTTCTCCAGACTAAAGAAACCCATTTTTTTCAATCTTTTCTCCTTAGGTCATATTTTCTAAACCTTTATTCATTTTTGTTGCTCTTCTCTGGATTTTCTCCAATTTGTCCACGTCTTTCCTGAAATGTGGTGCCCAGAACTGGACACAATGCTCCAGTTGAGGCCTAATCAGAGCGAAGTAAAGAAGAAGAATTACTTCTGGTGTCTTGTTTCAATACTCCTACTAATACATCCCAGAGTGATGTTTGCCTTTTTCTGCAATAGTGTTACACTATTGACTCATATTTAGTTTGTGATTTATACTATTTACTTCTGACCATTTCTCTAGTTTGTCCAGATCATTCTGAATTTTAATGCTATCCTCCAAAGAACTTGCAACCCCTTCCAGCTTGATATCATCTGCAAACTTTATAAATGTACTCTCTATGCCATTATCTAAATCATTAATGAAGATATTGAACAGAACCAGACCCAGAATTTACCACTGCGGGACCTCACTTGATATACCCTTCCAGCTTGACTGCGAACCACTGATAACAACTCTCTGGGAACCAACCAGTTATGCACCCATCTTATCCTAGCTCCATCTAGATTGTATTTAATGTCTGTAAAGGAAGCTGCACTCACCATCTGATAGGTGATTTTGGACATGGCTATTGTGATTTTCTGGAGCATGTATGAGTGGATTTTGACAATACATAGAAACAGATATTCCACCTTTACTGAGTACTGGTTTACTCCAGAAGTAGTGCCATTGATTTCATAGGGCAGATCACATAGTAAAGTATTATTCAGTGTGTATTGAGGGTACATTGGAGGCTAAGCTCTTAACATTTTTAAACTTTTTCTTTTTGGTAGTCCAACGGAATTTTGGTTACAGTTATTTCAAATGTCTCCATGCCAGAAATTGACATCAATATCTGGTTGTGTAAGCTGCAGACACTATTATAGTTTGACCCCTATCTGCTGGTCCCAAGGGCCTGGTGTGTTTGTATCCATTTCAAAGACAAGATAATTACTAAATGGTTCGCTAGGAGTAATTTTACAATAACAGTGAAAGCTTCAGGTTTTACAGTATAAGGATCACTACTGAGGAGATGAGAAGCAGTAATTCACACTTTTCATACCTGACTGATCCCGAAATGAATAAAAGATTAGATATTTTACTTATACTGTATTGCTAAAGTTGTCTCCCACACCCTCATCTTCATGTTAGCAATAAACAGATGATGCCATTCGTGTTCTAGTTAAAACTGTAGTGAAAAAGTAAGTGCAAAAACCAAGCATTTATTGATGTATTTATTGTCATTCGTCCATAACACCAAATCAAATGTCATCTTGCATAGTTCATAAAATCATAGAGATGGAAAAGAGTAATAAAGTCCTCTAATCCATCTCCCTGCTAGTGTGACTTGTTCCCAACAGGATATCTTCTAATGTTCTTAGGCAATCTAAATGTCTTGAGCAATGAAGCCATCAGTTGGCTGCATGGAATGGAGAATACTTTGTGTGAGTGTGTGTGAAATGTTCCCAGTTTTGCTTTGCTTGTTACTGTGTGTACCTGACAGAATGTGTCTTCAGGACAACAAAACTGACCAGTGAAAATGTTTAAAACAGTGGCACGTCACTTGTTTTCACAATGAAGACAATTTTGTTGTAAAATGAGACCATTCTAATGGGAAAATTGTAAAACTGGGATCAGACTTGAACAGGGAAAGAAAATGATCATATTAGTATTTTGCATTTCATTGCCAATATTTCAAAGGGTTCTAACTGTGACTTGTGTCTAGTGGAATGAATTGATTAGCACGTGCATTTCCCATACCCTTCTACTAGAAAAAATAGCTCCCTTCAATGGTGCCCTTTTACTGCTCTTAGCTAAGGGAGTTTCCTCATTATTATCTGTGCTTTGGCAGCAGAATGAGTTCTGTTCCCATTGTCTCTGAGGGGTTCTGTGTTGCCATGGTGTGAAGTTTAGTTGCAATCATGAAGTAGCCAAGGATTTGCATAAAATACCATTACAACTGCCAGTTCCAGGATGCTGTTTCATCTTATGATGTCTTTTAAAAGTTGGTTTTATGTTATTTATAAGAATCATGACATTAAGTTTTTTTAATTTCAAAAGTTTTTATTTTAGTGGAAAGATCATTGAGGCGAAAAGCTGAACAGAATTCAGAGAAAGCTTGGACATTTCTGTACAGAAGAACATTCATGGTTACATTAAATATGATAAAAAAATTAGGGATATTAACCTTCATGCCTCAGGGTGTAACCCAACCACGAATTGCCTGGGGTTAGAAGAATGCTTTGCAATTGGCATGTTATTTCATAATTATCTATTATGGAATTTCTTGCATTTATTTCTTAACCTCTGATGTCATACAAGATACTGGACTAGTATGGACTATTAGTCTGATCTAATTCCTAGGTGGGCTACTACATGGACTACTAGTCTGATCTAATATGGTAATTCCTGCATCCCCTATTGCAGTGCAAATGATCTGGGTTACTTTGCTGGGCTCAGCATCTCCCTCCTAAAGTCAAGAGGCCACATAGTCTATGTTTGAGGTATCCCAGAATCCTGTTGGTTTATCCTTAACCCTTTAAACCTCTCCTTCCCATCTTTTTCATCCCCACTGCAAGGAGTGGGGACAACAGGCCTTCTCTTTTTCCAACCCCTTTCCTGATCACTGCAAGATTAGGAGGGAATGGAACTGGGGTATTTCTCCTCCATTCCTCCAGGAAGGGGAAGAAGGTTTAATAATTGGATCTGTTCTGAGAGGAGGCCAGGAGAAGCCCACTGATCTTTTCTCTATTATGGCAGCTTTGCCTAAGACCAGGCAGAAGTAACAGAACACTAGTCAATGCACTTGCATAGTAGCGGCTACTGCAGTACAAAGTCAAATTCAGGTCTGTTTTCAAAATGGAATCAGGAGCCTTCATCAGCTATGGGTTATGTAGGTCCCAGATGACGATTTCTCAATGGAGAAGGTGCTTTCTGTGACTTCTGTGCCCAAGTAGAGGACCAGTGTTGTTGGGCTCCGAAGGAAGTCCCGTCCTGCTGTCCTCAAACAACCAAGGTCCCCACAAAATGAGGGAAAAAGAGGAGGAAATCCCCTATGGAGGAAATTTATAAATATAACCTTTGTGTTTATATAGTACCTTTTATCCTAAAGTATTCTGCAGATGAACAACCATTCCTTCACCACTGAAATTCCATCATCACACTAAAGAGACACCAGTGCCTGGCATAACATAATGATACAGGGGGAAAAATGGATGGTGTAACCCAGCGGTTCTCAACCAGGGGTACGCAGAGGTCTACCACGGGGTACATCAACTCCTCTAGATATTTGCCTAGTTTTACAGTAGGCTACACAAAAAGTACTAGAGAAGTCAGTACAAACTAAAATTCCATACCGACAATGACTTATTTATACTGCTCTGAAATGTAAGTACAATATTGATTTTATTAATCAATTTATTTTATAATTGTATGGTAAAAATGAGAACGTAAGCAATTTTTAGTAATAGTGTGCTGTGGCCCTTTTGTATTTTTATGTCTGGTTTTGTAAGCCAGTAGTTTTTAGTGAGATGGAACTTGGGGGTATTCAAGACAAATCAGTTTCCTGAAAGAAGTACAGTAGTCTAGGAAGGTTGAGAACCCCTGGTGTAGCCATTCCCAAAGAATTACACTGTGTCTGTGTGACTACTGCCCTCTAGGGAAATCTGTCTCACCTGCCAGGATAAAAGGGCTTATGTTTATTTTAAACAGTGTAGGGCTGTATACTATGCTGGCCAGCAGCCCACTCCACCCCATTGACTTCAATGCAGTTGCACAGAGTGGTAATCAGAACAGATCTTGGCTCTTTGCTGTAACTTTTAAAGCCATGACAAGATCATATTCACGCTCAGAAAACAACAAATGTATCCCCTCAGTGGAAATCTTCATTACTTTTTAAGTGAGCCAATATACTGTAATGCAAAGTGGCGCTATCTTGAATGAAATAATATAATTACACTAATGGCATGACCAGTGATGCTAAGTTCACAGTGTACAACTTGTAATGAGACTCCTGGATCAATAAACAGCTCTTTGCCGAGTCACACCAGGCACATAGCAGAATATTTCTGAAAAATGCAGAAAATTAACTCCAAAAATGCTGGCAATATTGTTGTAAAAATAATGCTTTCTTCTGGTTGTACAGTGTGTTATTTACCTATCCCACAAGGTACCTTGTTAATCAAAGTGATATGTTTATAGAATATTATCATTTGATAAATACTAAACAGGGATGGATGATGCTATTTTTCCTATAACGGTAGACATCTGGTAAGTGTCAATGCTGCTACCACGTCCATTAATATTTGGAAGAATTAAAATGTTACCTTTTTATTAACAGTAGAAGATCAAATATCTATCTCAAGAAAGAAATCTTTATGTGTTTCCAAAGATGGGATGGATCCTCAAGCAGCTTGTCATTCTAAAGCAGGGGTTATTGAAAACCAACGAGTGCAGAGAAAAGAGACTTCACTGAAAGCATGAGCTCAGTAATGTATATTTCATTGTCAAGTCATGTTGGGTAGATGAAATATTTCTCTGTGTCTTAAGCATTATTCATACTGATCCCATAGTGTAGGAATGTCATTTGTCCACCCACTTCCCTTTGGATGGCACCTTATATTTTTTTAAGCTGGAAAATTCTTGATAGAGAACACAAGCATGTTTTCTTGTCTCACAAGCCATGCAGGAGGCAAATAATATTGACTGAAACTAGCTAGGAATTAGAGCTGTCAAGTGATTAAAAATATTAATTGTGATTAATCATATGATTAATGGCATTGTTAAACAATAATAGAATACCATTGATTGAAATATTTTGCGTGTTTTCTACATTTCTAAATATACTGATTTCAATTACAACATAGAATACAAAGTGTACAGTGCTCACTTTATATTTATTTTCGATCACAAACATTTACACTGTAAAAAACAAAAGAAATCGTATTTTTCAATTCACCTAATACAAATACTGTAGTGCAATCTCTTTATCATGAAAGTTGAACTTACAAATGTAGAATTATGTACTAAAAACCTGCATTCAAAAATAAAGCAATGTAATATTTTAGAGCCTGCAAGTCCACTCAGTCCTACTTCTTCTTTAACCTATTGCTCAGACAAACAAGTTTGTTTACATTTGCAGGAGATAATGCTGCCTGCTTCTTGTTTAAATGTTCCCTGAAAGTAAGAACAGGCATTTGCATGGCACTGTTATAGCCAGGGTGTTGCAAGATATTTAGTACCAGATGCGCTAAAGATTCATATGTCCCTTCATGCTTCAGCCACCATTCCAGAGGACATTCATCCATGCTGATGATGGATTCTGCTTGATAACAATCCAAATCAGTGCAGATTGACACATGTTCATTTTCATCATCTGAGTCAGATGCAACCTGCAGAAGGTTGATTTTTCTTTTTGGTGGTTCAGGTTCTGTAGTTTCTGCATCAGAGCATTGGTCTTTTAAGACTTCTGAAAGCATGCTCTACACCTCATCCCTCTCAGATTTTGGAAGGCACTTCAGATTCTTAAACTTTTGGTCAAGTGCTATAGCTATCTTTTAAAAATCTCACATTGGTACCTTCTTTGCATTTTGTCAAATCTGCAGTGAAAGTGGACATGGAGAACAACTGATCGGCATTCTCTTTATAACAGCCCGTAAGATATTTGAAGACTGTTTTCAGGTCCAATTCAGTCTTCTTTTGTCACAACATACCCAGTTATTGTAACCTTTCTTCATAAATCATGTTTTCTACATCTTTTATCCTTTGTTGCTATCTTTTGGACTCTCTCTAATTTGTCCATATCTTTCTCAAAGTGTAGCACCTAGAACAGGACAAATACTCCAGCTGAGACCTCACCAGTGCTGAGTGGAGCTGGACATTACCCCCTATGTCTTGTAGATGGCAGTCATGTTAGTACACACCAGTACAATATTAGTCTTTTTCGCAGGTGCATCACATTTTGACTCGTATTCAATTTCTAAACCTCAGATCCTTTTCTGCAATATTGCTGCCTTGCCAGTTATCCCCCATTTTGTAGCTGTGCATTTGATTTTTCTTCCTAAGTGTAGTACTTTGGCATTTGTGTTTATTGAATTTCATCTTATTGATTTCAGACCAATTCTCCAATTTGTCAAGGTCATTTTGAATTCTAATCCTGTCTTCCAAAGTGCTTGAAATCCCTCCGAGTGTCTTGTCATCTGCAAATTTTATATGCACAGTCTTCACCCAATTATCTAAGTTATTAAGGAAAATATTAATTTAGTACTGGAACCAGGACAGTTCTCTGTTGGACCCCACTAGATACTTGACAGCAAACTATTAACAGCTGCTCTTTGAATATGGTATTTCAATCAGTTATGCACCCATCTTATACTAGTTTCATCTAGACCACATTTCCCTAGTTTGTTTATGCATTAGTTCAAAAAGGACTTTAATTCAAAGAAATTCTGTGGCCTGAGTAATGCAGAAGGTCAGACTAGGTGATCACAATGGTCCCTTCTATTATAGTTATTATCTATTATTATAATCTATGAAATAAGTTGTTCTTGTAATTAATTTTGTGGTATTGTTCATTAGGGACTCAAATATTTGCAAGATGGCAAGCCATCATATGGTCCCAGATAGGCAGCCTATTTCAGAGAAGTCTGAAAGAGCAAGGCTGTTTCATGTTAAGATTAAGGGGTATTGGCACAGCTTTGTGGAGAAGCTGGTCTGTACTATGCATGGTTGTCTACGGCAGGGACTATCTTTATGTTACTATCTATCGTATTGAGCACAATGAGGTCCTGATCCTTGACTGAGGCCCTTTGACACTTCTGCAATATATACAAGTCATAGTAACAATAGTGCTTCATTTTGGGGATCCTCAATTCATACCAAAAAAGAAATAGACATTTCCATTAATTTTCGTTTTGGCTTCTAAGGAGAGTATGGAAACATGTAGATTTAAAATAACTCTATAAGCAAATGGAATTTTCTTGTCAAGTTGCCCATGGACCGTGCAGGTTTCCCCACATGATGTCCAATAAGCAAGCCGCCCCCTGCCCCTTTCAATCAATAAACAAAACTTTTAAAGGGGGAAGCCTCTCATATCCCAGTAGGGATTATTGCTGATGTTAATCACAATGTGCTATCCAAATAAGGGAGGGAGGAAATGCAGCCATCTGTTGGAGGAATGTGTTAATGAAAGCTAGTCTCTGATTACAACCATGTTGCCTGTATCCTGGTGCCCTATGGACTGTTGTTGGAGCAGGAAACAAAACGTAATTGGCATCTTTATTTACTAATAAACCACGCAAAAATATGTTAAAGTAATGTTTTGGCTGATTTTCAAGCATTTATTAGCCATTATTGAACTGGTTTGAAGGAGGATTTGCTTAATTACGGTTCTACTGGGACTCTCTAGGAAGCAAGATGTGTATCTCATAAGCCAGTCCCTCAGAGCAGTATTTTAGGACAGTTATCTATCTGAGAGAGGGATTAGATACCAAAGTGCCGTAACTCACATGATGATAGATAATGGCCTATAAAATGCTATATTTTTTTAACAAAAGGTAAGTTAGCGATGTGCTGCAGATAAACATTCCCACAAATAAATTCATCGCTCTACAATCTGACCCTGCTCCCACTGACAGCAAGGGCACAATTCTTATTGGTTTCAGTCGCTGCAAGAGTAGACTGTTGGTCTTGTTATAGTTTTTTAAATGACCATGTACGGTCTTGATCCTATGAAATGGCCAATGTGGCTGGAATGCTGATAATCTGCAAGCCCTATTTTTGGCAATGGGGCATCACACAACTGCAGGGATCCACCTGCGGGGGTTCTCTTTGCATAACCGCAGCCTAAATGTAAGGCCCAAATCCTGTAAGAACCTCTCTGGGCCTGCATAGAGCCCAGTTGATTTAAACGGGGTTCTGTAAGGGCTCAGGGATCTGCCTGAAGAGTCTTCTCAGTGGCTAGTCCAAGGTTGAGAAATGAACTCCTGCAGGATCAGACACAAACCTTACCAGCTTCCAAGTGCACAGTACATTTTGATCTGCCTCCACCAACAATAACACACACACATTACAAGTGGATTTTCCTCCCCACCAAGTGAAAGAGAAAAAGGAAGAAAGTCCCATACGTGGCCGATTGTAACATACTGCTTAATGTGCTACTAGAAAACGGGCAGGTACAACCATGATGGGCCTGGTGTAAGAGCTAGGACAGGATAAGATGAGGAATCTTTAGGTGATAATAATGCTGAGTGAATAGTGAAATGCTCAGACGTGTGTTTGGATGCTTATCTGAACGATTATGTACAAAACTGGAATAAAAGTGGCCACCTCTTGTCCTGAATACTATACTTGCATTCAGCCCGAGCAAAGACTTCAGGATTGGGCCCCTTGAGATGATCAAAGGTGTCATGAAACTTCTGGCCCTCTCTGTTCCCCATCAGGCTGGAATGACTGAAATAACAGCTTTCTGTGGTATGGGTTTATAAAACATTCATTTCCAGTTATAATCACAATTAGGGAGACAACTCTTTTTCTTAAAAAAACAACTACTACCATTTAAATCTGGGGGGTAAAAAATATGTGTAAGGACGTTCAGGAGGAGAAAGTGTCAATTACTAAAGGCCTCTTAAATCTATCAGAGAAAGCCAGAGAAATTCATATTAGAAACGATGCACAAATGTTGTAACAGGGAGGGTGATTAACCGCTGGAACCAACTGGCAAATGATTCTCCATCTCTTGAGGTCTTCAGACCAAGACTGGATGCCTTCCTGTTAGATATGATTTAGCCATAAGCAAGTTATTGGGCTCAATACTGGGGTAACTGGGTGAAATTCTATGCCTTGTGTTGTACAGGAGGTCAGATGACGTGTTCACAATGGTCACTTCTGTTTCCCCCCACTCCCGCAAAACTGCAAATTTATGGGCTAGATTCTACAACATGTATCCGTGCTGAGAAGTATGTATTCTGTGACTAGCCTTGTAATGGGGTCTTAATTCAGGAGAACAAAAAATAAAGGCCTAAGATGATTCTAAATTATTTTTTTCATAAATAAAGAGAAAATCAATAAGTGTATGAGATAGGAAGACCAAAAATTATTTTGATCCAAAGGCACAAAATTAATCATTCTACAATTACTAAGTAGAGTTGAAACATCATTTGTAATGTAATGATTGTTTAAATTATCTTACTGGTTCTGTAAACTGCTCTCTAATCATTTTCTTTATCGCTGTTAAGAGGAAATAGCCCCACTATTGGCATCATGTTGTCTATCCAATGGATTTTATCAAGGAGCAGTTAAAAATCGATACCAATTTACCAGTGTTGTTTTGCTTTGTTTGTAATCTTTGGTCTTTTTTTTTTTAAAAAATAGCATATTATGGTTCAATCCTTGAAAAATAATCAGTCTAGTATAAATCCCAGTTTCCAATAATTTTAAAGCACTTGGTCTCCCTCCCCGCCCCCACTTTTTCAGCCATTGCCAGATAGATTAATTTTTGTGACAGTCACAGAGCAGAGAAAACATCCTCTCATGAAATGCACACAGATTGATCCAGCCTGATTGGCTACCCTTACACTAAGTCGGTTGCTTCTATTCCCATGGTAACAAAAGGGGTTACACTTAGGGTGACCAGATGTCCCGATTTTATAGGGACAGTCTCAATTTTTGGGTCTTTTTCTTATATAGCCTCCTAGTACCCTTCACCCCATTCTGATTTTTCACATTTGCTGTCTGGTCACCCTAGTTACACTAGGCAGCTGCTTTTGCTGTGAATGAAAAAACAGACAATTGCAATGTAGCAAATCTAACCCTTATCTGACATGTTAAATGCAAGGGGTTCTATTTACAGCATTTTTTGTTTTTATCTGCTTTAAGTGATTATTTCATCTGCTCTGATAGATTCAGTACAGCATTATCTTTTATCAGAGGATGAACATGCACACATTCTACCATGCATCCTCTTCCTATGTGTGTGAAAGAGGGGTGGATGGTGGAGAGAGGGTTGAGTTTTGGGAGAGGGCGTTGCATGAAGCTTTCACACATCCTCATTTTGTTGTTTTATGTTTTTGATGTTCTATAATATTTTATTTTTATATTACCTTCTTTTAAAATATAGACCAACCTTGCCACACCCTAAATAATCCACAGATACTTTTTCCCCAAAGCCTGTTCTGGTTTAGAGGAGAAAATCAGTAACATGAAATAATGAAGACTATGGGTGACAGCTAAACCAGAGATATGTAGAACTAGGAATTTCTGCTCCATAAACACAAACTCCCACCACCTGGCTTACTGGAAACTCTTGGCTAGCTGTACTAGTATTAAAGGTTATGTCCTCTGGCTACCAGGCACCACATAGCAACATGATCTCCAACATGCATACTTGAATAGCTTTGATTTTACATCCATAAGGGACAATATACAGTACCCCGTACATCAGATCATTATATGGTCCACCCAAGTAGGCAAAGCTTATATCCAAGCATTTGGGGTTCCTAGAAGTTCAAATTGAGCAGTCAGATGCCAAATTGTAACTTATGTGGCCACAAAGCATGGGCACCACAGTTCTGATTTAAGCCACACACATGCAACATTGGATATAGAAGCCACAATCTTATTGACCACTCTACCACCTGAGCTAAAAGAAACTCTGTTGCTTATATTGACAGTAGAGATAATATTCTTCATAGGCTGCAGCCATATGTTTTCACATACTTGAGCAGGTGTGAATCCACTCAGTAGAGAGCAGCAGTACCATGTCTGCATTAGTCTGCATCTTAACCCTTAATCTTTACTATTGAATTTCACACATCTCTGGGAAAAATAAATCTAACCAATCAAACCATGGCAGAACTTGGTATGGATGGCTCTCATAATGGGAAAAAGTATACAAATAGCTCTGAAGTTTGAAAAGTTTGACTCAAGGCTACAAGAAACACAGAAAAATATTGAAGAGGTGGAAAGGATGATCCATGGACATGATGCTGTTCCTCAGTGGTGGTGCTGAAAATCACAAAGCACCATTGACTTGAAAAGCAAGGTGTTGAATGAGGGAAGCTTTAGATGCTGGAGTTTCCAAAGCCACCTAAGAAATCTAGATATATGGTGATAGGAGATTATTCTGACTCTTGCCAAGGGTTACAGTGTTGTCCTTCAAAAAGCATCAGAGACTCATGAAAATGTGTTAGTTCCCTATCTCAATAGGAGGCTTGCAAGTTCTTGCAAACTTTCCTTTGAGTCCTTATCATATTTTAGAGGATGGTACTCACTGGAGACTAATTCTGAAATCCCTCTGTGCAATGGTGAATTGCATTCTTTGTAAATCCAATATGATGCTATGTATTGCAGAGGAAGGAATGTTACATGTGGAATTAGCAAGACTTAAATGAGTTTATTTGTATTGAACCCTTCTGAAATTTGTTTTCTTCTAACACCGAACAAGGAACTTAATTAGAACAAAGAAAACAGTATTATCCCTGAGGCTACACTATCTCTCTCCTCCTTTCATTGGAGAGTTTCTGCCTGGAATCTTCCTGATCCCTTAGTTTCTGCCTCTGATATAAAGAAATAATTTGTTGGTCCAGTAAGATCTAGAGAAATAGTCAATAGCTACTGGCTAACTATGTGCCTTTTTCATATAGTTCCACTGCTTTTCTTTCCAATGCCTATTGAATATTGAGGTAAACGTGAGAAGTCCTTTGAATTGTGTCTTTCTGGTCACCCTGTAGCATTCATGTGATTTCACCTTGCATTTTGGGCCATGTCCTAAATTTGTTGTATTATACTTACTATTGTTTCCTGTTGTGTCTGTACCATGAAACATTATTTTGATCTCTTTTTACAAGCTATAAAACCAGCAAAGGCCCAAATTCTACAAACCTCTCTGCATGGGTGCAGCTTTTTTTTTTTAAATCAAGGGGGAGTTTATCCAATGAAGGGCTTGAGAGATTGTGCCTTGTAAACATGCTATGTTGTATTCGTGACCCAGAGCTTGCTCGGCGCATTTCAACCTTTCTGGATGGTCGCTTCCCCTCAACTTTCAGTGGTAATTTATTTTTAATTGTGTGGTGGCACAATTGAGCGCTGTTCCTTTAATGGTACTGAACTGTGAGCACACAACAGATTTAATAACAACACCAAAATTATTAGTCGCAGGTACTGATTTAAAACAGATAATCCCAATGCCCCAGCAATGCAGCTAGTCTTCCCTGTATGTAATACCTATGTAGGGTACTTTGTTAACAAAAAATGAATCAGAAAGAAATTAAAATATCAAAGGCATATTGTCCCAGTTGTTGAGTCAATACCTAAGCATGAGAAGGAAGTATGGAATCTTCTATAATTTACAAATGTAGAATATGGGCAGAGGGAAATGGGCAACCTAATTTGTAGGTTTAGAAAAGTAATGTCATCCATTAATCAGTGCATCTAACAGTGAAAATATTGGCTTTATCATTGGGGCCTGAGGATAAAACATCCGCTTGTACTGGAAGCTCAGCCATCCCAGTTTCACTGAACATACAGTAAT
The DNA here is from genome assembly GCA_007922305.1 of Dermatemys mawii. Taxonomy (NCBI): domain Eukaryota; kingdom Metazoa; phylum Chordata; order Testudines; family Dermatemydidae; genus Dermatemys; species Dermatemys mawii. The sequence goes on from ML677383.1 coordinate 2,035,286, forward strand.
TCAATCATGACTAGGAATAATTTATTTGTAACAAGGAAGGCTTCTGTTTCCCCATAATGAGTTGATTATATCTTGTCAGAGGAGCCTTAAACCCATCAAATGTCAAATGAATTATATCAAACATATTATTTTCATGGCAGCTGGATATGACTAACTGATGAAACAGAGCTCTATATTGTCATATTTCACTGAGAAAGATAAAATATAGCTTGTAACTATGGAACTTATGAAAGTGATTCACATAGGTCCCTAATTTTATACTTTAAAAGATCCATTTCCTATACATGATATTGCTATTTACCCAAAAATTAACTCATAATTATCAAAGTTATTTGGTAATAATTATTTTCCTTGGGGGAGGGATAGCTCAGTGGTTTGAGCATTGGCCTGCTAAACCCAGCATTGTGAGTTCAATCTTTGAGGGGCCATTTAGGGATATGGGGCAAAAATAGGGATTGGACCTGCTTTAAGCAGCGGGTTGGACTAGATGATCTCCTGAGGTCCCTTCCAACTCTGAGATTCTATGAAAATTATCCGTCATAAAATTCTAATGTAAAATACCTGACTCCCTTCTGATTCAAGTAATAGTAGCCCTGATTCATAAAGCCCTTTTGGAGAATGCATTTATCCAAAATAATAATTATTCCTTCATCCTCCAAAAGAACTGACTGGGGGAAAAAGGGTAGGCAATTTGACAAAGCATCCCAGCTAAGAAGCTTGGCAGACCTCTAAATTTCAGAATATATGTGCATATCAGAACCTTTGTATCTCACATGTGAATAATCTGGTTTCTGACCTACTGCTGGCAATTGGCCAGTATCAAATTTGTGCCTGGTGAGGAAGTTTCTTAGGATATAACTTATGGGGCATTGCCATGGACTGAGCAATATGTTAGAAAGAAGCAGAAACAGAGAACAGTGTTTAGATACTACAGTAATCCGTGCATACAAAATACTGATCAATGGAAAGAAAGGATTTTTTCAGCCATTACTGTCAGGCTACGTAACCCCTGCCCATATTATCACAGCTACACTGCCATTTTTAGTGCACTAGCTTGAGGACAGCCAGTCTACTTGACTGCTAATCACACCCTTCGCTCCAAGAATATATGTAGCCTAGGACAGATTTGTCTCCTGATATGCTTGTAGGCAGAAATCACTCTGATCGAGTAGAGCCAAAAGAAATGAGGCTTTACCAGGGTGACATGCGAGTAGGCTAGGCAGATGATATTCACCCCAACCCAGAACCAGGTCACAGGTTTCAGGACCTATGGCGGCATCCAGAGCCACTGGATTTGGGCATTGCCGCTTCCCAGTTTTCTCCAGAGTCGCAACCTGCAAGGAAGATGGGGTTGGAGCACAGGTTGCAGGAGGGAAGTGTTTGGAGGAAGCACCAGGAAGTTAGTCTGTGTGCACATGGGTAGATTGTTAGCTGCACTTGCGGCATCTCTGCCACATTTTATGCAGCATGCGGTACATGAAATATCCAGTGCTGCCCACTACATTGGTCTGTGTGGCCTACCATAGAGATCCCTTTGTAGGATGAAAGGTGTTCTAGGTATATGAGGGGGCAACATAAAGAAGGAGATGTGGTAGGTGTGCAAGAAGGAAATTAAAGTAGCTGCTGCAGTATTTCTGAGGACTCTTACCTCTGCATAGGAGCTTCGATGGCCAGACAGACGCTAGCGGCTCCTAATAATAAAGCTACTTGATACACTTTGCTAATGCTTAATGTACAGTAACAGATAGCTGCTCTCTTTCTTCTATTACTTTGTTGTGTTGATGTTGCTTGATCTTTTTTTTAGTTGCAAAACTCACTAAGGACTAGAGATTCAGCATTTAGCCATAGCCTTGAATAAGCAGCAGTGCAGCTGCACAGAGGGAGTAATCCCTCCTTGTTATGATCATTTATATGCAAGACCTGTGGCCTTTAGCTCTGGACATTGGATAGAACACTACTACCATCCATTGCTGAAGAAGGGAAGGAGTGGCCAAGAGTTGTTTCATAACTGTTTACCTAAAATTCCAGATGGACAGAAACTCAATGAGGGAAGGAGCACTCTGTCACCATCTCCCATGAACAGGGGAAAATATGGCTACAAAGTGAGTGCATGCTTTCTATCCAGAAATCCACCAAGTGACACTTTGGGAAGTCACCACACAAACTGACTGTGTAGGGTAGTGAGACTGAACTGAAAGGAGAGAGGGGCTCTGATCTTGTGGCAAGGGGTGTAACTCTGGTGGCAAGGATTCTGCGTAGGGGTCCTGTGCCACTGATCCCTCTTCACTGGAGACTTTGAGAAGATATGGTGTAGAGGTGACTTGGCAGAAAGGCATTGCCAAGGAAGCTCTTTGTGGAAGCTCTAGAGGGTAGTAGTGCTGCTGCATGAATTCTGGGGGGGCTCCTCTCTAATTAGCACCAATAAAGGTGAAATCACTTTAGGTGGTGGGGCTGGCAGCACATCTCCTCTAGAGGCTAGGGACAGCCCTGTCTGAGTGCACCCCCAGACTCTAGAACTACACTTGTCATGGACTCCAAAACTATGAGTGGGGTGTAGCAGAGGGGGGATGGAGAAAGTGGTGTCTTGTTCATTGGATGCTCACGCCAGTGGGTGGGGAACGGAGGTAAGGTACTACTGCCAAAGATACCATGAGGGTGGATATTTTACATATTATTCAGTTATATATATTGTTGCTTTGTTCTCCCAAGTTGATGCTGCATTCCCTTTTCCTCTGATAAAGTTTTGCTTTGTTTTATGCACACACTCTGTGCTCACAAGTGGGGAAATATTGCCTATGAAGCGCACCCCAGGGAGGTATTTACTTTCCCCAGATTTCTGGGTGGGGGCTCAAGTTGGTGGTGGTGGCTAATTTTAATATGAAATTGTTGCTGCCAACAATACCTGGTGGAAGGATTACGTACAGGTGTACACGGTTGATTAATGCAGAGTGCCATCTACTGGCATATCAAAATATGTAGCATTGATCATAAATTAGATGCTTGAATAAAGTTGTTGATGTTATGGACTACCAATGACTTCCTAAGTCCGGGCATCAACATTTGTATTTCAGACAGCATGTATCTTCAAACCTTCCATTGGGTGATGTAACGGGCCTCTTGCTTTGCATTCAGCTGGCTCAGTGGGCTAATGCAAGATTGGGAAGCTCATGTCCCTGCTCGTCCCTCCTCATTTTGGGGTGATTTATGACCTGACTCCAGAAAGTAGATGAGATCTGAATAGGAGCTGAACCTGCCAATGGATATAGCCTTCCTACTGTTCTGCTTCTAGTCAGTCTGTGGAATGTACTATCATGGGAAAAGATTGATAAAATACTATAGCTGGATTTTAAATATGCTAATTTTCTGAACAATAATATTTACAGTTAAGCAGTCTAAGGTGGGCAACCAAATCTCATGCTTTAAGTAAGTGTAAGCTGATCATCTAGAGGGTTCAGGAAGGAAGCTTCCCCAGTTCCCCCGTAAAACAGATGAGGAGTATTATCAGCAGGAAAACAGTTTGCTTTCCTGTGAGTATTTGCCACTGCTGGAGTCAGAATATCTGACATGACAGACCAGTGGTCACAGCTGATGTGACAAAGCTATGTTCACTGGCCAATCAAACAAGATCATGTTATCAAATATTATTACTATTAATGTGGAAGTGAAGCTACAGGAGATCCTTGGTTACACTCAGCAGAAACTTTATGGAATTTTCCAACACTCTGACATCTATGAATGAAAAATTCAGTAAAAGTGCTATTTTTTCATGGTTTGTACATTTGCTCATGACAGAATTAAGTTCAATTCCTTATATGTCAGATCCATACTGTGTGGTGGCATGTATTTTAAAGGAAATATGTATTTTTAAAATGTATATCTTTATAATACAGAAAACAATTCCTCTAAACCAGTCTTCTTCTCTTGGACTGGTCTTTCAAATCAAAATGGTAACCATTATCAACAGAGGCTGCCATGCTATATAGATACATATACTTTTATTACACTTTCAGGTGAATGCTGCTGTCAGACTGGTGAACATTTAGAATGAGTCCATTGATTTTTGTGGTGCTGTTCTGTATTTACTACACCAACATGACTAAGAGCAAATTTGGCCTTTCATTGGTAGTGTCAGCTCTTCTGGAAAGCTAGACGCCACTACAACATTTTAACTGTCTACAAGTGATTGGATTGTGGTTGTAGCTGAGTATTTAACACCATTTCACACGTTTTCTGTCATCTGGATTATATAACAATGTGCTGATTTTATAAACAGCAACTACTCATTTTTGTGGTTGAATTTTACTGAATGCACAAGAGAAACATCTGACTAAATAAAGTTGGAGACAGAGAAATTGAATGCAGAGGCAGGAGTGGCATTCCCAAGCACATGAACATAAACTGTGCCAGGCCTTTCAAACTGCAGTGCCACCAGACAAGGCCCTTGCCTTCATTTGCAGCCCAGCTACCATAAGCATTCATTTGTCTGAGGTACTTAAATGCTTTTGCTCAGAATATACTAGAGAAACATTGCACTCACCACTTGTACTGTCATATATGTGGGGGAGGGGCTACCTGTATAAATGTGGAGGATGGGAATGGTCAAAAATTTTAAAAACAAAACCAAACCATAAATACTAATACATATTTTAAAGCATAATAAGAAACAGCAGTGCACACCATTTAGAGGTATAAATCAGCATAGCTCCATTGAAACATCACCAATGTACACCTACTGAAGATGTACTCATAGCTTTGAGGATAGACACCTATATCCATTCTCTCTGGAAATGGAATAATTAGTCTCTAAATTAGTGTTTAAAGCTTGTAATATTTTATAGTACGTTATTACTATTATGTTAACTTGCCATGAAAACTTAGAAAAACCTTTCCTGCTATATTACATAATTATTTTACACCATATTTGAGGTCCCCTGTTCTTATGCTGATGTTCTGGGCTCTCTTCTGCTTGAGGCAGTATAAAAATATATTTTCATATAACAGATGTAACTCTGAAGGATCCACATGGACCCTAAATCAATTTATAAACATGGAGTGATCCTGAGTGGGTCTGAGCAATCACATTCTACGGGTTCTCGTTATGCTCTGTAAAGTATAGAATAGAATCCATAGCCAAAGAGATCCATAGTGCATAGGAATTGGTGAATATACTTTTAAATAGTTTGAGAGCCCTAAGTGATGCTCACTGTGTTCTGTATTAGAAAGGAGTCAGAACCGCATTGCATAAGGTACTAGGCCCCAGATAGCGTTGATAACCCCTCCTGTGCTGCCTCTTATGGTGGTTTGCTCTGCACCACCCCTTAGTGCTGTGGAACATTTGACCTCTGTATCAGAAACATTAGTGAGATCAGACTGGAGTGCAGCATGTCAAATATGATAAGCTTAATACCCTGAAATAAAGAGGAAAAAAGGTGATGTGGTTTGATACAAGAGACTTCACCTCTACAACTTAAGCCAAGAGATCCTTTTTCCCCACTGTCACACATTGCAAACCTGGGCTGGGTCCGAGTGATGTTTACACGTTTACTTTTGTAACTCATTGGTCCATGTGTGGATGGAGATTTGGGTCTGTTACAGTTCTCCATTACAGAGTCTAGTTCAAACTTACGATTTTAGATCTGGAAATCCTTGGTTAAATCCTTTAGTGTCAGCCGAGATAGTAGCCACTGCACTTTCTTTCTAATTTTACTTCTCTCTAGAGACGGGCGCAAGCGGTAGTGTTCGGATCTGAATTCTCATCTAAACTTCTTCAAAATTCAGACCTAGGGTTCTGGGTCAGGCCTATCTCTCCTTGTCTCTCACTCACTGTCCGACCTCATGGAAATGCTTGCATAACCTCAGGAGGGAGCATAGCAAGCGCACCACTATTGCAGCTTTCTGCACTGAAGGCTTTTCAGCAGAAATGAAAGGAATTGATTTAAAAAAATAATAAAACGCAATTGAATTTACAGTAAGGGGCAAAGTCTGAGATCAAGCTGTATGAAAGCGATATACTTATTGCCAGGGCATGTCTCTTAGTTTCACACTGTGTGTGATGGCTTCCCATCAAAAAGCCGTGTTTTTTGTTCCTGACATTTTTTACTGTGAGGGGAGGCCTTACCTTGTTCCAGTAATTTAAAAGCACCTGTTGTCATCTGTTTTCATGTGGCAGGTAACACTGGAACTAATCCCCCCTAAACCCTTTAATATAAGATGTTATGGGTTTACTCTTCTGATACGGGTTTGCATTTCACACATCTTACTACACATGCAGTTTTGTTTTATATCTGACATTTCAGTATTATTTCTAAGTGTATGTATTATTTTGAAATATTTTCCATCCATTACAGCAGCCAAAATAAACTCTGGGGATTAAAAAAAACAAAACCAAACAAATTCCTTCATGTTATCACAAATCCTTAGGGTTTTCCAGGCACCACTTGAAACCCCATTCTCTTTCATTTGAATCCCACCATTGTTCCCCATTGTACAGGATCCTACTTGATGGTGAGATGCATAACTCTGTGTTCTATTGATCATGCCTGCATGATGGCCCAGATTCAGAAGAGCACTTTCACTTGTGTTTACATCCATGTCTCTGTTTAGCAAAGCACTCACGCACATATTACATTTAAGCATATGCCAGTGTCCCGTTGGTGTCTTGAATGTGTATGACAAATACACGGAAACATTAATTCATGCTTAAATGAATAAAAGCTTGATGGCTAATTTCCTTTTAAAAGATAATTTACAGGCCTGCTTCTTCCAAGTATTAAGCATTATATGGTACTTCATATGCCAAAAGCGTAGCTCCCATTGACATCAGTTGTAGCATTGTGTATTCAGCACTTGTGCAACTCAGACCCCAGAGTCTCAAGTTAGACACCCCAGAAAATGAGGAATAAACAATTAGTGGCCACCTGTGATAAGTGTGGTTTTAAGTATATTTCTCAGCCTAGGATAAGAACTCTGTGGCAGAGGCAGGAATAGAATCCAATTCTTTAGGACAGCTACCTTTAGCCATGTGACCACCCTTCCTCTTTCTGCAATCCCCAGCCTCATTCACTACCTACATTATAGTTCTGGTCCCTTTTCACATCATGTATGCAGGCAGAGTTCCTCTGGGTGGTGTCTACTGATTCTTTAGACACCGTTCGGGAGAAGTGGGCTCCATCCCAGAATTCTTCGTTTGGTGTCCCCTCATTCTCTGATTTTTAACCTTTGACCTCACTGCCATCTCTGTTTTTTTTCCTTTGTTGTCCCAAGTACTCAAATGTGGCCTTGGTCTAGTGTTTCCTCCTACTTAGTTCAGGGGCCAGGCCTTTCATTTTTGGACAGGCCTACACACACCTGTACCAATCTTGAAAATAGTACACATGTTCCAATTCTGGACCCTTTTCACTTCATGTGTCTGGGCATAGTTCCTCTGGGCCCTGTCCACTGGCTCCTTGGACTTATATGAGGAAGAGTGGGCACTGTCTGCGGTTCTCTGCTTGGTGTCCCCTTCTTGATCTCACATTTTAGTCCTATGACCTTCACTCCCATCCCTGTTTTCTCTCTTTCTCCCCCTGCCCTCCAAACCCCACAAACTCAGTTGTGGCTCGAGTTCTGTGGTTTCTCCACCCTTGGTAGAGCGGGCAATCCATTAGATTTGGGTAGGTCTAGGCCTGCCTGCTCTAGTACTTGCAACAGGTACATTTCAGTACATAGCTTCCAACTTCTACAACAGCTGAGGCTCACTCCATGAGCTCCCCATCCAAGTCTTCTGCCCAAGCTTCATCTCCTTTCCCAACCAGCACACTATATCCACTGGATCCCCCTTGTCCACATGCTTGTTGACCCTCTCAAAGAATTCAAGTAGATTAGTGAGGCATGATTTCCAAAAAAATTATTGACTTTTCCCCAACGAATTATGTTCGTCTATCTGTCTGACAATTTTGTTCTTTACTGTTGTTTCAGTTTGCCTGATACTGAAGTCAGGCTTATCGCCCTGTAATTGCCCGGATCACGTCTGGAGCCCTTTTAAAATTGGCATCATATTAGCTGTCCTTCAGTCATTTGACACATAAGCTGATTTAAATGATAGGTTGTAAACTACAGTTAGTAGTTCTGCAATTTCACATTTGAGTTCCTTCAGAACTCCTGGGTAAATACCATATGTTTCTGGTGACTTATTACTGTTTAGTTTACCAGTTTGTTCCAAACCCTCCTTTAATGACACCTCAGTCTGGGACAGTTCCTCAGATTTGTCACTTAAAGAGAGAGGCTCAGCTTTGGGAATCTCCCTCACATCCTCAGCCATGAAGACTGATGCAAAGAATTCATTTAGTTTCTCTGCAATGGCCTTATCATTCTTGAGTGTTCCTTTAGCATCTTGATCATCCAGTGGCCCCACTGGTTGTTTAGCAGACTTCCTGCTTCTGATGTACTTAAAAAAATTTTGCTGTTACTTTTTGAGTCTTTGGCTAGTTGTTCTTCAAATGTTAAATAACACCAGACCCCAGAACAGATCCCTGTGGAATCCCACTTGAGACCTCCCTCCAATCTGGCATCATTCCATTAGCAGTTGCTCATTGTTTGCAGCTGTTTAACCAATTATGTATCCACTTAATGGTAGTTCTACCAAGCCCGCATTTTTCCATCTTACTTATGATAATGCCAGGTAGGTCAATGTCAAAAGCCTTGCTGAAGTCCACAGCATAGATATGCCTCATATCCACCAAACCAATTACCTCGTCAAAGAAAGAAATCAAGATGGTTTGGCATGAATAGTTCTTAGTAAACCCCTGCTGGATGCTAGTAATTACCCCTTCATCCTCCAAGTATTTACAAATTGAGTGTTTTATACATTGTCCTAGTAGCTTCCCAGGTATCAAAGTCAGGCTGGCTGGTCTATAGTTCCACAGCTCCTCCTATTCCCCCTTTTTCTAAAGATGGGCACTGTGTTAACCCATCTACAGTCTTCCAGGTCCTCTCCTGCTGTCCATCAGTTTTCAAATATTATTGTCTGAACAGACCATGGAGTTAATGAGATTTGCCCAGAGGAGATCATATAACCCTGTTCATGTCTATAATAACTGTGGATATCTTTGGTAGCAGCAGCCAAATGTGGCAGTCAGGGTCCCAGGAATGCTCTATGGGACAGACTCAATACATTCCCTGAGGTTTCAACATAGGGTAGGATATATCCCAGATAACTAATGTCTGATAATCCAGGGAATATTTTTAGAGGAGTCCTACATTCCAAAACATCTGCTGGCTAAGTTGTCAGCTAGAAAGGACATATCAGAGGTCCACCAAAGTGTAACCTCTCTATCTCCCCAAAAGGAACTGGCGGGGTAAGAAAGCCCTTCACCATCCTTCCTAGCACTGGATAGTGTTGAGGGTGATACACCATTGGAGCTGGGAGATGCCTCATCACCATTAAAGAGTGTTTTTAAATGTAAAAGACACCTAGCTCATTGACCATCTTGGTGCACTGGGAGTTGTGCACACAGATCAAGGGTTATCTATAGCCTTTAGAGTTGTATACTCTACAAGTTCCCCACTCAGCATGGATGCCCATCACTTTGAAAGATAAGTGAAAAGGATTTACTAGAATCCCTTGAGGGTCCATTGACTCTCAGGGGTTAGTTATATTTATGAATTATCTGTACACATTCAACATTCCAAATCCACTTTCACACTCCATAAGAAGAGAGCCACAGTAGTGGGGTTTAAAAAAGTCAGAAATTAACATGAAATCCTCCCTTTAGCATCTTGCTGGGATCTCATCTTTGCCTTGGGTTTCTGATTCTTATCATTGTTCAAAAGCCAGTCTTTCTTTGTTACTCAAGTACTGCTCTTCTACTTGAAAGAAATTGGCTTTTTTGACAGAATTTTTGGCCTTCTGATCTTTGAATTTTCTTTTCCCAGGTCTGACCAAATGGTTCTGTGCTGAAGATATTTGATTATACAGGGCACCAACATCTCAGTGTTTATATAGCAATATTTAAAGGGGCTAAGAATTCTAAGTTATTGATGGATTATATTTGTAGCTATATTGATACAGTTAAGCCTCTATCGGGGTATTTGATGGCATTATGCAAATATCAATGAGCCCAATAAATGGAATAAGACCAGTAATGTGTAAAAGTAATAAAATTCTGAGAACAAAAAACTCAAAAGAACAAACAAGCAAAGGATTGGAAAGAGAGAGAAAGAAAAGGAAGGAAGGAGAACTGAGAGTGACCTCTTGATATCTGTCTACTAAGATTTAATCAAAGATTTTTTAAAAGTCAGACCAAATCTTTTCAATTTTGCAATATTTTCCCCACATTTTGGACCTACTAAAGAGCAAGTTGAGAAAAAAAATCACTGGAGTTGAGAAAAAAATTCATTCATTTTTTTTTTTTTTTTTTTGAAAACATGGAAAACTCATGGAGGAGAAGGAGGGAAGCAATTCCTTTTCTTTTCTGGCCTGCTGTAGCTGAAATTAAATCTTCAGTTTCTGCATCTTTCTCCAAACATTGAGTGATTTAGCAGAACAATTAGTGCACTACCTAAACACAACCAATATGAGTTAAGGACAGAGAGGAATTAAAGTTTGATAGATCAGTGACTGGCCAATCTCAAAAGATTTATAGTCTGGACTAATTTTTTGGATGAGTACCCAAATGCTCAGAAGCAGATGTGAGCATCCTGAGTTCATAGAATAGAACCAGATCTCTCTCAAGGTCTTCTGCAAAATTCCAGTCCTTCCTGTGGGGGGAGGGGAAGTTATTGCTAATCACTTTCGGCCAGAGTTTGAACCAAGTAGCGCATTCTGAGGAAATAGCATCTTGCTCCATGATTGAATTCCAAGGGGTCTATTTGTGGAATAAGGGAGTGCTCAACATGATTAAGGCTGGTAGAATATGCAGTATGAATGTACATGGTACTTTTCAAAATACAGAGTAGTATGTTGATCCCTGTCCCGAAGAGCTTAAAATGCGAGACCGCACAAACCAAGCCAAAACCGCAGGACAGTGGTGCAAGAAGGATGGTCTAGAGATTAACCCACAGAGTTGGGAGACCAAAGTTCAATTCCCTGCTCTGTGACCTCAAGCAAGTAATTTACCCCTTGTTCCTCTGTTTCCCAGCTGTAAAAGTACAGCTACTCCTTGACTTCACATGGGTTTAGTAATGGTAAATACAGTAATGTGGTGAAGCACTCAGATACTGTGGTGAGGGACTTAGGCAGAGAGTGTGAAGAGTTTATTACTGAAGAGAATCAGGTACAGAAGACCTGGATGAAGTTAGTTAAAAGAATGGATCTGGAGTAGGAGAGAGGGAACAAAGGCATGGTGGACAGGAAATGGACAGCTTTTCCAGCTATAGGGGCCAATACAACAGAAGATGAGAAGGAAGTAGAAAAGAGAGACGACTATGAAGAGGAAGTGAGATCAGAGAGGTGAGATAATGTTGGACATTGAAGATGCGGGTAGAGAGCTTGAATCTAGTGTGGGAAAAGGCAGGAAGCAGCCTCCCTTGTGGTACTTCAGTTTCATTTGCATTTCTGTTCCCACCACGAACATGGGCATGCAAAGGTATTTCTACTTGAGGGATACGTTAACAAAAGGAAGAGGCAGCAAGAGACTCAACAAAACTTTATCAAACCTCCAAAGATTTCAGGACAAATTTTGGACAAAAGTCTAGGGAGTGGGGAGAAGGGGGTGCTTTTATTTTTTCCAAAGCAGGTTGCCCATTCTTAACTCTAGCCTGCATTCCTCACCGGAGCATTACCAGAGCTCAAGGTTGCTTTTCCCCTTCTTTTTCATGGCTTAATATAGTTGATCATGTTACCAGCAGTCTGGAACTTGAACTAAGTCTAAAGGTAGAAACCTCTTGAAAAGAATTCAAATGCCATGGCTACTCTTTCCTGTTTTTTTAAAAAAATCCATATGTGTCTTCAAAACAGCTGGGGTCAAAGGAACTGCACTTACTTCTAATTGTCCCAATAAATTTGAAAGATGCTATTACGCTGCAGTGATTAAGAAATGGTAAAAAGAGATGCAATTTGATAACATGAAGGCCATCAAGCTTAATAGTCCTTAACTGATTGTCACCCTACTAAAATATATATATATACACACACACATATACATGCTGTTCTTTCCCCTCTCATGCTCCCCTTCCCTCCCAGCTTTCTAAAAGCACTTCAAGCCAACAGGAATTTTTACTTCCTGCAATAAAACCCGAAGTACAGAACAGCTGGCAGCTGAACTTAAGATTGCTAAAACAAACAGTGTGACATTGATGGGTGCGGGGATTTGATTATTGTTACAACATGACGTGGCTGGTTCTGCTGCATGCAAACAAATGGCTTTTTTTAAAAAAAAATAATTCTATTAGCTTTAAAAATACCTTGAAAAAATAATGGCCAAAATGTTCAAAGTTGGATTCATAAAGTTAGGCATGTATGTGGATATTAAATCATCTAAATAAGTGGACTGGTTTTCAGATCAGAGATTCAAAGATTCATCCAATTACCGTTGTTCTGAGGCTGAGAAATTGTGTTTGATTAAAGTATATCTTCCAAAAAGTCATCTTGTTTTGATATGAAAACTTGAAGAGATGGAGAATCAATCACTTGCCTTGATAATTTGTTGACTGTTAAAACTTTGCACCTTATTTCTCATTTGAATGGCTTTAATTTCCAGATATTGGTTCGTCTTATGCCTTTTTTTCTCAGGATAAAGATCTATCTGCAACTTTCAATTAATTTAACTTGGCCCTGATCAGGAAGGCACTTAAGCCACGGACTTCAACATTACTACTCACATGCTTATGCCATATAGTTACCTTGCTGTTTTGGAGTCTGGATGGGTGGATGGAGGGGCCTAGCCCTGAGGAACCTAACTTTGAACATTTTTGACACTAAGATGCCTCCCTCAGGGTCCCATTGTGCCAGGCACTGTACAAACACTACAAAAGATGGCACCTATCCTATGAAGCTTAAGCTCTAAGCCATAGTCTAACTAAGGGAGATGATGGAATCTCCATCCTCAGAGGTTTTTAAGGCCCAGCTTGACAGAGCCCTGGCTGGGATGATTTAGTTGGTGTTGGTCCTGCTTTGAGCAGGGGATTGGACTAGATGACTTCCCGAGGTCTCTTCTAACCCTAATCTTCTATGATTCTAATACAATTTGACCCATTTTCCTCTGTTACGCTGCTGTAACTCCATTGACTTACTCTTGCGTTACATTAATGTATCTGAAAATAGAGTGAGACCTCTTTGTGTCTTGTCTGTGGTACCCTGAGCCCAGAAGCTTCCTCAAGAGAACAGCTCCTCTTCACATTTCCCACATCATGACCAGTGGCTGGACCTGACCTTGGTCCCAGATCTGACACTTTCCACTGATTTCTTTCCAGCACCGTGGCATCTCACCTGCAAATATCCAGTTATAAAGTAAGATCTCTGGAGCCTTTAAAAAAAGCATAGGGACAAAAAAACAACTTAGATGAGATATTCTTGGGTCATTAGCATTCCTTATCTGTTTCTGCTGTGTGTTGGGAACATTATCTGTCATGGTTTACACTGAGCAGTACCTGTTTTGTTTTTTTTTCCTGGTTAGAGATAAAAGCTTCAAGTAATATTGCATGACTACACATGCTGAAAAAATGTTATCGTAATGACATATCAAATTACCAGCCATCCCTGAGATGTTCCTTGTTGTGTTCCTGAGAAAGTGAGTTCAGATTCGGATTAGTCAAGGATTTACTCAAAAGTGCCAACGTCGGGACTGGAAAGAGAGAGAAATATATGAAATACAGGTTGCCATTGTTTTTGGTTGGTTGGGGGGTTTTTTTGTGAGGGAGGGGAGGCAATCCTCCCCTCACTGCCACTTATAAGCACATTTTAAAGGCTAAAGTTTTTTAGGCCCTGTTCTTTCCACAACTAAGCTGAGGCTGGCTCTGAAAGCAAGCAAATGTTTTCCTTCAGATACTGATCATAACAACCCACCTGTTTCCCCCTCCTTCTCTTAGAGGTGCCGCACTCAGGTCACTGCACAATCCTATTAAGGGTAAGTGCAGCAGCAGCCAAAAAGAACCTCATCTGCGAATTGTGCAAGAGTGGAGTGATGGAGCCCGGTTCTGGAGCCTGGCTAAAGGACGACACCTACTGCTCCCCAGCTAGCTCATGAATCTTCAATCTCCACAAACTGCAGATGCTGCTACTGACAGAAATGGCCCAGCTGGTTACTTAGTGGTTTCTACACCTTCACAAAACAGGTATGAAAAATCCATTTGATCATGAGCTGCCCTGGGTTTCATGATACTTTTTCAGTTAAAGACCAAAAATCCAGTGGGGATTTTCTACTGAAAAACTTTGTGAAGGAAATCAGCAAAATTGGTCAATTAACCATGGTATTCCCAAGGGCCACAGTTGAATATATCTTGATAGCCATATGTTTTAAACAAACATGTGGGGCCAAGTTGGAGGCTTCCCAGGGGCAGTCATCTCTCAATCTTATTTCATTCATAGTACAGACCAGCAAGTCTCCTCATTCAGTATGACTGTCTTCATCACAATCCCTTTCCTGTTGTAACTTAGCAAACAGGAGTACAGGTCCCAATTCAGCAAGATACAGATGCACATGTTTAAAGTTATCCACTGAGTTCAGTGGGGTTACTCACGTGCTTAAAGTTACATATGTGCTCAAGTACTTAGTTGAATCTGTGTGTAAGAACGGGTGTCTTGAAATGCATTTTATGATGATCCCTTAGGCACTCTCCCCTCTGAGTGAGTCAGTATTAAACCCATGTTCTAACTTGGGGCTAATGAGCATTGTGCTGCAGAAGGTTCTGCTTGCAGGTGAAACGTAAAACTTATGCACAGATCAGTTACGTTTAATAAAGCTCCATGATTTTTTTGGCAAGAACCTGGGGTTTCTGGCCAAGGACTCACGCCATGTCTATATCCTTTCTGGTGCTCTTAAAAGTTTGGTTAATCTTTATGTAACAAATATGTTTCTCTTCAGCTCTTCATTTTCTGTTTTCAGTGGGACTACCATAAGAAGAACCTAAATACCTGCAGTTTTTTAAAGGGGTACTCTTGCCATAGTGCTGGAACCAGGAAGAACTAGAATTAGGAGACATTTGATCTTACTAGGTATCCAGATAGAAGAAGGGTGGGCAAACTACGGCCCACGGGCCACATCTGGCCCACGGGACTGTCCCATCCGGACCCCTGCCAGGGAGGCTGCCCCCTGCCCCTCCCCGACTTTTCCCTCTCCCTCGGAGCAATGCCGCTGTGTGTGCAGCACTCTGGGGGGTGAGGCTGTGTGCTTCCGCCGGGCAGCATGTTTCGCTCTGCATGGAACCAAACACACTGCTAGGAGCCTCATGGTAAGGAGGCTGGGGCCGGGGGTTGGATAAGGGGTGGCGGCAGTCAGGGAGCAGGATGGGTTGGATAAGGGGTAGGGTCCCGGGGTAGTGGTTAGGGGTAGGGGGTCTCTGAAGGGGGTGGTCAGGGAGCAGGGAGGGGTTCGATGGGGCGTGGAAGTCCTGGGGGGTATTAAGGGGGGTGAGGGGATGAATTGGGATCGGGGGAGTCAGGGGACAGGGAGGAAGGAGGGATGGGTGAAAGGAGTCCAGGGGGCCAGTTAGGGTGGGGGTCTCTGGAGGGGGCAGTCAGGGGACAAGGTGGAGGGGGTGTTGGATGGGTCGGAAGTTCTGAGGGGGCAGTCAGGGAATGGGAAGTGGGAGGGGGACGGAGAGGAGGCGGGCCAGGCTGTTTTATGAGATACAGCCTTCCCTACCCAGCCATCCGTACAATTTTGAACCCTGATGTGGCCCTTGGGGGTCATTCCTAAGCTAGAGAGTTTGACCAATAAGGTAAGGATCTAAGCCTTTGGATGCTTATCCAAACTGAACTTCCAGACTCCTGGAATTTCACCCATCCATGTTGACAAGAATAAGTACTTTCCAACCAAGTGAAAGTGCAGAATATTCCACTGCTGGCATTCTCCACATCCTCCTGCCTCAACCACCCTGTTCAAATGATTCCCTGGTTATCTATGTCTCTGACAGAGCTATTACAGACAGCATAAACTTGGTCTTAGTGCAAGTGATAGCAGGAAATTGCTTATGTTTTTACTCTCAACCAAAATTATATATCATGAAAAATGATCAGCTACAAGTTACTTCTCACTTCATTGTTAATAGCAACGGAGGTCTCTCCATTGGCAGGTTGTGATTTTCCAGACATACCACTTTAATTAAGCTACTAGGCAGGTATACTTAAGCCTTAGAGACTAAAGTATTGCAGAGGGGACAATACAATGAGTACATTAGAGAAACTCATTCTTGAGGCTGTCTGTGTTGTGGCAGGGAAGCAATCTCAAACGTATGTCATCAGGTCTCAGTGCTGCCTCAGATAGAGAAGTATGGAAGCAGTCCTGTCCCTTGAGACTGCTTAGTAGTAATGCTGCTGTGGAAATTAATGGTTTGCCCTGCACGGTACAGGATTCAGAGTTTCTTTGGCTGGTACAAACCCAAACTGACTTTAAAGGCCATTACCATACAGGTTGTTTTTTGAGTTTTCCTGAGTATCCATGATTAAAAATGACTTCATTCCTTGATTAAAAACTTCCTTTTTGTCTATCAGGAGAGTTCAAATGGTAAAATGCATGGGATAGCTATGACTCCAAACTTCTGAGAAAGGCATGTACTTTGTTATATGTATGAATTTTAATCAGAGATTCCTAAATAGATACAGTGGTTATGACCTTGTTGGTGGCCACTGCTGCATTATTTAAAGTGCATAACATTAATAGCGCCAAATTCTGCTCTCTGATGCAGAAATCTGGCCATTGTTTAAAATAAAAAGCTTTGGCAGAGTTATGGATTTTCTGTTCAGTCCCTGTTTATGGGCACAAGCAGAATTTGGCCCTAACTTAGTTGTGGGGCTTCATCATAAACAGCAGACTAACTAGTACTTGCTTGCATCCTCCCTTCCGTCTTCCCACCCCAGACTAAACAAGGGCAGGTCGTTCTCTCTTCTTCATCTTTAACATTTTATCAGTGGGGCCATCATAAAATCCACCATAAAATATGTTTCACTTGATTCTACCAAAAGTGTTTTTGTTTGTTTGAGTAGAGACAGGCTCAGACTGAAAACCCTGGCTCCAAACACTCCTGAATGTTGAGCTAATTTGGCTTTACGTTCCTTAACTGATTCACAGATCCTGGATCTGAATAACCCCTAACTTTTGTAGATGTTTTTCACCAGAGCATTCCAGTTGTGGGCAAAATAAAGCCTCACTTTTGACAAACATGGTCCAGTAGCTAGAGCACTGGACTCAAACCCAGAAGGCCTAAGTTCTATTCCCCAGTCTAACTCTGGCACTGATCTACTGTATGACCTTGGGTAAATCTCTTTACTTCCCTGTGCCTCTGTTTTCCCTCCAACACTTTTTTTTAGTCTGCAGAAGAGAAGAATGAGGGAGGATTTGATAGCAACCTTCAATTACCTGAAGGGGGGTTCCAAAGAGGATGAAGCTAGGCTGTTCTCAGTGGTAGCAGATGACAGAACAAGGAGCAATGGTCTCAAGTTGCAGCGGGGATGGTCTAGGTTGGATATTAGAAAATATTACTTCACTAGAAGGGTGGGGAAGCACTGCAATGAGTTATAGGTCTCTTTCAACCCTAATATTCTATTATTCTAATCTGCTTCCTTACATCATCTTCCTGGGTGTTGTCATTTATGTATATGTCAAGGATATAAATTATTTTCAGGATAGGGACGTTGGGTAAAATTTTCAAAAGCACCTAAATGACTTAGAAATCTAAGTCTATTTTTTAAAAGTGAAAACCCTGCCCACTGGCTTTCAATGGAATTGATGTGCCATAGTTCACCTTTGAAAAAAAAATGGATTCAAGCTCCTAAATCACTTGGACACTTAATCTATGTGTGGACTACCATGCACAATGATGGTGCTAAATAAATAATAATAAAATGAAAAGCTCTGATCCATAGTTATACATTTCCACCTCCCCTTTTGGTAAGTGTTTGGCATTAAAAGTAGAACAGGAACTGTGTGTATGTTGGAGTCTGTAGTGAAAAAAAAATTTACTTTCCCATAAAGGTTACAGGTGAAAGGTGAGAAGCTGCAAGAGGATAGGAGAACTCATTATTAAGGATTAACTTCCAGGCTCAGCTAAAGTTTAGGATCATAATAGGGAAAGATAAATCAGTTTCTGGCACAAAGACCAAGAAAATGGGTTATGAGCTTATGAATGGAAGATCCAAGATAGTTCCTTCTGAGCTGAGAGAGAGATAAAGCTTTGGGGTGGGAAGAATCCTCCTTTCCATGACAGCCTGCAACGTCTAACCTGCTGGGAAGGAGGAAATACCCTGTATTCTTTCCCAATTACACTGTTGCAGCAGGCCGGAAAGATCCTGCATCTGACGTTTGTGAGTGGGAAGCAGCATTACCAGATGTTCAGAAGAACTTCTGGCTTCCAGCAAAGTTCCATGAAGCCAAATATCTTATTTCATTGGGTTTAGGTTTCCCATATTTACACAGAAATAGCAGGATATACCAAGGGAACAGTTCTGTGACTCATGGGGGAAGGAGGCGAACTATAGTGATTAAGATGTCTGCCCCATTTCTAATTTCTATTATTCCCACAACCATTAAGTAACATTAAAATAGATGGTGCGACAAACTAACCACACCTAGATATGAAAAAAAAATCTTGTATCTATGCACAGGGCTCAGTTATAGTCCTAGAGCCAGAGCTGTGTGTGTGTGTGTGTGTGTTTGGGGGGTGGGGGTGGGGGAGGGTGGAGCTCTGCTGCCTGAGATGCCTTGTATCTGAATGAAAGCAAGGCCAAAGTTAGCCGCTGATAGGTTTTGCCTGTATTCAGGCTGAAATTATGCAAAACCACCCAGTTTCAGTCCACAAATCTGATTCCCTGCCTGACACCCAAGCCATGGCTCAGGTTCACTCCAAAGTCTGTAATCTGAATGAACTGGGTGTTTTTATTTTAGTGAGAATATGGACTCACCTTTCAAGATCCATCATGGAAACCTAATTCAAGCATTCTACAGGGTAGATAAAGTACTCTGTGAATGGGGATAATACTGCACATTGCAACAAAACTGTAGGTTGGATGGTCTTTTCTACCTCCAATATTAGCGATTCATTCCAAATGCTTGGGCTGATTTTTCTGCAGTGTGAAAGCAAAGGAATGATCCTCACTCATGAGATTTCCCCTTGTTAAGGCTGAAAGTCTCTCCAGTGCAAAGGGCCTGGCACACAGCCGTGAGGTGGGGCTTGCCTGGGATTTAAATGATACGTAGGGCCTTGAGCAATCTGGCTGCAGTAAGGTGAATTTCTCCCCAGATTCCTGCTCTTAAACAAAGCATATTTATGTGATTGGAAGCATCGTTCTTTGTTTAATACTGGTCCTTGGCTCTTTATGAGGAGACTGGTCTATGTTATGTTCCCTAACAGCTGTAGGCTGCATCCTGTCAGCTGTTTGGGAGATGTCTGAATCAGCTGTTAGAGCTGAAGCAAGAGCTGGGCCTCTTGGCTCCACTACAGACATCTTCTTATTTCTTGATGAAGGCTGCTGGCTGCTTCTGAAAAAGCATTTCACTAGCTCTAGAGATGAAGAGCAGCATTTTGGAGCGAATTAATCTTCATTGTAGGGGCGGGGGAGGGGAGGAAAAGACAAATGACTAAAATGACCAATTGCTCATACTGTGAGTTGATTTTTAGTATGTGTCATTACAAATAGATTTCCCCACATCTGTGCAACAAATGTTATGTGTTTCAGGTGGGACACTGGTTTATCAAAACCCAGAAAAACGGAACAGGCGAAGATCCAGTGTAAAATGTTCAAAACCATTCAAATGTAGTTAGCAACTAATTTGATTAAAATGAATTAACTGGGCTAGGTTCTCAATTAGTGTAAATCTCCATGACTTAAGGGATCTGGTCCAATGACAGGAAAGGGGGAAGCTAAAGAAAGGGGACTAGTTGTGTCAGAGGGATGCGAATGGGACCAAGCTGTTCATTTGCGTTGAATCTGGGCTAGATGGGTAATAATAGAAATAAGAGGTGGAAAAGACCAGTTACACATGGCCCCAAGGATTCTCTGATTCCACTGAGGAATCCAGTGCAGAATTCACCCCATACTGTGGAATTGGATTCCTGTTGCAAAGACAACCTTGAAAACAAGAATGAAATGTAAGCCAGTGCAGTGATATCTTCCTGATGACAGTTTAAATCCCAGCATGGTTAACTACTTCACTGCTTCACCAGTTAATATGCTTATTCTCCAACTGTAATGCTGCCCACGTGTCTAAAGCATCAGCGGACCCCTATCCAGCTGTCAAAAAAGCCAGCTTCACCTTTGACGGCTTCTTTGATTCAGTTTGGCATTGTCAATGCAAAAGGCTGTGGCACATTGGAAACTGACAATTCAAGGACAGCAAAAACTACACTGCTCTTCCTCTGATTCAGACTCAATTGTCCCTCTCTACATTTCATCCTATTACTTATATCCATTGCTAGCAGAGGGCATAGGGAACCATCCCTCCCCCATAAGAGTTGGCAATTGCTTAAAGGCTGAAGGTCCTCTTGTAAGTGGGTGAGTTGTCCATATTCAACAGGGGTGGACTGCTTTTCTAATCAGGGGAATTAAGCCTAAAGGTTCACTTCAAAGCCCAAA
Organism: Dermatemys mawii; assembly: GCA_007922305.1. Lineage (NCBI taxonomy): Eukaryota > Metazoa > Chordata > Testudines > Dermatemydidae > Dermatemys > Dermatemys mawii. The sequence continues at coordinate 2,055,990 of ML677383.1, forward strand.
ACAGTAATGTGTGCAAGGAAGCAGAGGAAGTTGGGGGAATTTTTTTTCTTTCCCTTTCCAAGATGGAGTTTTCCTCTGAGGGTGGGAACAGGTCAGGGGTTGTCACGCGAGGGTGACAGTGAAGAGCCAGGCTAATCTAGGAGTTCTTTACTTTTGACTGTTTGCTTACATAATGTGTGTCTATTTCTGTTTGTTAGCCTTGTGTTTTAGATTGAAACCGCTTCGGAGCAGGAGCTGTCTTCTGGGGAAGGTCTACACTACCCGCCAGATCAGTGGGTAGCGATCAATCTTTTGAGGATCAATTTATCATGTCTAAATTGATCCCCGAGTGCTCGCCCGTTGACTATGGTACTCCACTGCCATGAGAGGCACAGGTGGAGTCAACAGGTTAGCGGCAGCAGTTGACTCAGTGCCATGAAGATGCCACAGTAAGTCGATCTGAATAGCGGGAATAGCGTAGGTGAAATTGCATATCTTAGGTTGATCTCCCCACCCCCAGTGTAGACCAGGGCTCAGTCTATAATTTACTTCTTGGTGAATTCTGTGCCAAAAAACAAAAAATTCTGCACACAATGTATTAAAATTCTGCATATTTTATTTGTCAAAATAACAATATAATCACACAGCTTCAATTATTTTGGTAATTTATTTCAAAATACTTGTCAGCAAGTATGTCTGTAACAATACAGATAACAAAAAGGGTACAGGAAATTTTTTTGACAAATAGATTCCGTACTAGGCATATTAATATAGAACTTTGAGTAATAATTTGTTTAAAGTTCAGTACAGAAAAAGTGACAATCACTATTCAGCAAAAGTGACAAAGAGTCCTGTGGCAACTTATAGACTAACAGATGTATTAGAGCATAAGCTTTCGTGGGTGAATACCCACAGTTCTTCAAAGACAGAGCTCTCCTCTATCACCAGATCCTAACTTTGATCTGCACCCTCTGTAGAGTGCTTATTCATTCAAACGTTCATTCAGAAATGCCCACACTTCTTCATGCCTTAAAATTCCCACATCTGGTTTTTACATAACGCATCAGTTAGATTTTTGGTCTCTCGTTGTCTCTGTGAATGTTGGCATTTCCATCTCCTTAGTGTGCAAAGCCCAGCTGAACCAGTTATATGGTGGCTTTCTGATTTTTAATGCTTGTGCATGGCTTCTTGTTGTTCCGAAACTTATCAGCACAACCTTTCACAAGCTCAAAAAGGGCCTGGGTCGTTTCTTTTCCCAAGACTTTCCTTATGAATGTTGTCATTCAGGTTCTCAAAATGAAGAAGGTTGAATGTAATGAACAAGCCTCCACACGAATTTCAAACTAGCAGCATCAGGAAAGACAAGGAGAGGATCTCCTACAGGCAGTGGAATGGAGTTTGGAAAGAGAGAGAGAACCATGGAAGTTAGGAGCAAAAATATCCATTATGGGCCTGATCCAAAGCCCACTGAAATCAACAGGAGTTTTTCTATTGACCTTAATAGACTTTGGATGAGGCCCTAGGGGACCTAATCCATCACCCTGTTAGTGCAGGATTGTTCCTGCTAAATCACCTCCAATTCAGTTTTGTGTGTCTCAACTTCTAGAACTTTCATAGCTTTTCTTGGGAGACTATTCCACAGCCTAACATGTCTCATTGTCCAGAGGTCACCTTATAGGTACTGTCAGGAATCTCTGGGCAACCTAATGAGCACAGCTGGCCTGGAGTAGGCTGCCTGATCAGCTAGAAGAGTCAGCAGACTGACTCTTAAGCCCAGCAACAGCAGCAGTTGAGCACCTGTTCAAAGCATGCACCCATGGCTGCAGTAGTTTCTGTGCCAGCTTGTTCCCAGCCTTGTTCCAGCCCTGCTCCTGCCTTAGCCCCAACCCTGGCCTTCCAGATAACCCAGTCCTGATCCTCAGCTCCATTTCCTGACTTCACTCCAGATAACCCAGTCCTGATCCTCAGCTCCATTTCCTGACTTCACTCCAGACAACCCAGTCCTGATCCTCGGCTCCATTTCCTGACTTCACTCCAGACAACCCAGTCCTGACCCTCAGCTCCATTACCTGGCTTCGGCTTTGACCCTGGGCTCTAGCAGCTGGCTACCATCTCCTGATCTAACCACTAGGCATGACTCCTTTCCAACCACTAGGCACAACCACCTTCCCCATGTTCCAGCCCCTTGTTAGAACCTTCTCTTACTTAATTTCATCCAATCTGATGCTTTGCACCACCCTAGGTGAATGTCTCCTTCCTTCCTATTTACAAACATCAAATAGATGCAGACTTTTATCTCATCTCCATGCAGAGACAGACAATGCCAAACTAAGTCATGTTGATTATTAACGTATTTTACAAGTAGTCCCATTGATATCAATGGGACTTTATATCACATAACTAAGTTATGCATATTTACCTCTTTTAATATTGCCTCATAAATTAAATTGCTCTGTTCATCTGACCATATTTTTGCTGTTCCCTAAATGTACCGATTTTTCAGTATTTTTCTACTAATGTCCATTACTGAATGAAATATTCCTAGTGCAAACACACCAGTAGTATGTAGAGAGGGACCATTTACCACTGGACTCTATGGCATGATTAATTTGCATCTGCAGCCTAAAATCTCATCAGTGTCTTTTGCTACCATATTACTTTGCAAATCCACTTCCAATTTGCTAGCCCATCTCTTTGTACATTCCTTCAACATATTGATTGTTCCTATTCTGAAGATCAGAGCTACATTTGGCTTTCTCCAGTCCTCTGGCACCTCCTCAGTGTGTTTTCGATTACTTTTAAAAAAATATCTGCCTGGTGCAGCCATTTCATCAATTAATTCTCTGGGTGCAAGTCACCAAAGCCAGCAAATTTGCATATGTTCAGATTTTCACTTTAACTGCTCTAATAGCAATAGTTGGCTTTTCAAGGCCTTCTGTACTTCTAAGTGGCTCTTACCACTTTTCTTCTTGAAGGTGGTTTTAAAAAACATTTGAAACGCATTCAAAGTGGAAGTGAGATAGAAAGAGCCTTGTAAAATTGTAACCTGAATGTGCCAGATAGACAGACAGTATATTAACAACAGGTCTGCTATGAGGTGGACGACCATAAACAGGAAATCTTCTGTAGGAAGTTATAGCAGAATGCTTCCAAGTAGAATAGTGGGGCTGAACAATAATTTTATTTTTTTTGTGACAATGACAGTAGAATGTAATATAGATTGAGGTCTCCCACTTACACTGGTTGATCTTCAGAAGGATGTTCATAAATCTGGTTGATTTACAAGCTCAGAATTATGTCTCTATTTCTGGAAGATATTTAAACACATATCTAACTTTAAGAATGTGAGTAGCGCTCCAAGTTAGGCATGTGGTTAAGTACCTTGCTAAACAGGGCCCTAAATTTCTTATGGTACCATTCTCTCAAGATAAGAATACCTAATGATACTGATCCACCCCTGGTACTGGGGTGGGTCACATCCAGTCCCTGGGTGGATACACAAGGTGGGTTACAATAGGGAAGCAGGATTCTTCTGTTGTCTCAGATTGTTAGCAATTCTTAGAAACCTGTGAAGGAACTGCTAATGGTTTTTGCTGGTTCACTGAAGCAAGTGGAGCTCATTAACTGGATATAAAGGAGACGGGAGTCAGGAGAGCTTCTCTGGTCAGGCTATCTAGGTTGAATAGTCTTCAGAGAGGAACCCTAGGAGCAGCCAGGTCTGGGGAGAAAGTTTGGGTTAGACATTTTTATTACTTTCTTTGTAGTAAAGCCAAGCCCCAGGAAAGGGGTGAGTTTGAGTTTATGCAGCATGTGTGGACTGTCTTCTGAAACAGCATACTAGAGGTGGGATATTTTAATCACCATTATGAAAGAAGACTAAAGGGGAAGGCGGTCCGGAAACAGCTGATGGAGCAGCAGAAACAATAGTCAGAGAAACAGGTGCATCAGCAGGAACAGATATTCCAGAGGCTGGTTAAGGAAGGGACACCACCCAGGTTTCTGTCAAGTCCCAGCCCTTCACCATCCAAGATGGGACTAGATAAGTATCTTGAAGCCATTGTAGACACTTTTGAGAAGTTGGTCACTGGTTCTCAGTGGGAGAAGGAATCCTGGGGCATCCACTTTTCTCCTGTCTTAATAGAAGAGGCACAAGCTACATGGTAGGTCTGGCTGGGGGTGCTGCCAGAGATTACAAGGCATGTCAAAGATGCCATCTGGGACCAGGTTGGGATCCAAGAGATGGTGTCAGCAGTGGTTTTGAAAAGAGCACTTTTCTTTGGGGTGTGGTGAGGATCCCTGTTCTACCAAATCCATGCCAACTGTATGTAGGCAGAGCTATGAAAAGCCACAGCATGTGAGAGCTCATTTTCCTTTGTCGCCTTTGTAATTTATTTTTGCACTTAAGTGAGAGAAAGGTGAGGGGTGGGGTGATGCTTGGAGGGCTCTTTGTTCCTCCTTTCTGTATCTGGGTTTTTAATCTTGAATGCAGCAGTACGTTTATTTCAAGGAGGGATTGTGTGAATGCCATGTGTGTTCTAGTCTTAGACGCACAGACATGCTTAGATGAGAATAAATTACAAATTACCATGGAGAAAGCCAGGGAATTAAGTTACAGGGCTGTTTGCAAAGTTATACCTGATACTCTTAATATTTTTTAATGGCCTCATACTCTCATTTCCTCCCCAGAATTGCTGCTTTAAATGCAGACTGAGTACATATAGGATTCCTTTTTTGTATAGCCAATTTCTTTGCTTTGTCACTGGGGGTTGGGGGTGATGATATGAGTGACATGCCCAGAAGAATACCAGGGAAACTAAAAAAACATACAGTAGTATAAAGAAGAAGCCGAGCTGAGAGCCCACCTAGCTCACAACTTTGTTTTCCCCTGTAGAAGCTTGTAAAAAAAATCAAAACGGCTGTTTCTTGCAGAGCCTGGAGAGTCTTCAAACAGGACGGTGAAGCCAGTCGATTCCTAACCTAAACATTAATATTGAAAAAGCTGAAGCTGGGGATGGATTCTGGCTCTGTTCTCATTCGTTTTGTCAATAGCCTCATCTCCTTTATGTGAGGATCTCAGGAGAACAGCAGTTCTACACTGTTGCTCCTGCTCTCGGGCTTGGTGTGGAACAAACAATGTAATTAGAGAGGAGCCTGATCTCCCAAGCCACTGAGTCCCTCCTGCAGTCTGCTAAGCATCTTCAGTTAACATGGACTCTGATGAGAGTTCAGGGCATTTGAAATGCTTCAGGAATTGCAGGGCCAGTGTAACCACTAGGCCAGAGGTTCTTAAACCAGGGGTTGTGACCCCCCTGGAGGTTGCCGGGCGCTTCCAGGGGGGTCGCAAGCTCCTGCCGCCACTGAAAAGCCGCCGAATTGATTACTTCCGCATTCAGCGGCTTTTCGGTGGATGTGCCGAGCTATTTCGGGAATACTCGGCATGTCCGCTGAAAAGCTGCCAAATGCAGAAGTAATCAATTTGGCGGCTTTTCGGTGGACATACAAGGGTCCACCGCACCGCTGACAAATGCAAAAAAGGATCGCGGTTCTCAAGAGTTTGAGAACCGCTGCACTAGGTGAACTAAGCAGCCACCTAAGGCACCAAAAAGCGATGCCCAGTTTTTTTCGTTTTACACAATTGCGGGAAAATGAATGAATAAAGAAAAAGAGAAATGTCGTTGAACGTGCATTTTAACTTGTCATTCTCTCATACATTACAGCTATAGCCTATGTCAACTCTGCATTGCGGGCACAAGCGTATCGCTTCACTATGGTACAAAGGGGCAATGATGTCATTTTTCTCGTTGCACGCAGCTGTTGCCCATTCTGACAGGCTGTTTATAATGCTAAGTTTACTAGTTTTCGGAGGTTGTCGACTGAGGCGAACTATTTCTGTTGAGTTGTTTTGGATCTAAGGCTCTGGCAAGTGTTGCTGCATCATTTCACTAATATTTTGTGTCAGTTGTGTGTGTATGTTAAGTACTTGAGTGTACATGTTCATGTGTGAATATGCATGTGTAGGTTACTGAAATTTGTCATGTTGATATTGTCAGTTGTCTGATGGAGTATCCATCATTCTCATTTTATAAATTTTATTAATAACAATAACTGGATATTCTTAAGGTAGAATAAAATGTAGTAGATTTTGATATGAAAGAAGGAAGGAAGGAAGTATATGTGACTAAAAAGAGTGTATTTTTGAAAGTATTTTGAAAGTTTATAATAAGCGGAGGGAAGGGGGAACAGGGGCGCAAGGTGGAACTTTCACGTAGGATGCAAAATATCCTTGTGCCGGCCCTAAGGAAGTGCATGGCACATCGTAGGATTGAGCTATAATGAAGGGCTGAATCTGAATTTCCCTAAGGTTTGCAGGTGTTTGTGTAACCCACTAGTGAGTATGTTACAAGACCCGCTCTGTGCAATATGAGCTGTTACAGTGGCTGTTTAGCTCAGCTTAAGCTATAGCATCTTAGGCATTTAATTGCAGAGATCCTGATGTGTTGGCCAAGAGGGCAGCCATCCTCTTTGGATCTTGTCCCCTTTAAAAATACAGACCTGTAAAATATGAGGCAACACCACTCAATCACTATAGCAATTCTTTTTCCACTGAAAAATCTTATTAAAGGGCTTACACGCAAAACTTGATGTCTGTCTTAATGTAATAGGTACCTATTATGTCTGTTTGGTGCTGCTACTTCAAATATCTACCTCCTTCATTTTAAAAAAAATTATAGCTTGCTGTGAATGAAAGCCATTGGATAAAACAGAACATAAATAGGCTGGTACCAAGCTATGAACATGCTTATACAAAGATTTACATCTGGTTACACAATGTTTCTGCCTTCATTCAGGGAGACTTAGCCAATTAAGTCCATTGGAACAGTCACATGGTAAGTCCTGAATTCATAAGAAAAAATAAGCCAGTATCAGAAGGGAGTTTGTTTCCAGTTTTAATATTAACCGTAATGCTTCATGTAGCCATAGTAATGAATGGAAATAAAGCATTTACAACCCAGTTATCAGACCAGGTGACCTTGTTATCAACAGCAATAAAGCTGATAAGAGAATTATTTCTTTTATTATTTTTCACTGCTAGTTTGAATTCAGGCTATCAAGCGATTAAAAAAATTAATCATGATTAATCGCTCTGTTAAACAACAACAGAATAGCATTTATTTTAAATAATTTGGATGTTTATTATATTTTCAAATATATTAATTTCAATTACAACACAATGCAAAGCGTACAGTGCTCATATATTTATTTGTATTGCAAATATTTGAACTTTAAAAAAACAAAAACCATATATTTTTCTATTCACCTCATACAAATACTATAGTGCAATCTCTTTATCATGAAAGTTGAACTTACAAATGTAGAATTATATACAAAAAAGGGCATTCAAAAATAAAACAACATAAAATTTGAGAGCCTACAAGTCCACTCAGTCCTACTTCTTGGTCAGCCAATCACTCAGACAAACAAGGTTGGTTACAATTTGCAGGCAATAATGCTGTCTGCTTCTTGTTTATAAAGTCACCTGAAAGTGAGAAAAGGTGTTCTCGTGGCACTGTCGTAGCCGGCATCGCAAGATATTTATATGCCAGATGCACTAAAGATTCGTATGTCCCTTCCTGCTTACACCAAGATTCCAGAGTACATGCTTCCACGCTGATTATGGGTTCTGCGATCCAAAGCTATGAGGATTGACATATGTTCATTTCCATCACCTAAGACAGAGTCCAGAAGCTTGATTTTCGTTTTTGGTGGTTTGGGTTCTGTAGTTTCCGCATCAGAGTGTTGCTCTTTTAAGACTCCTAAAAGCATGCTCCACACCTTGTCCCTCTGAGATTTTGGATGGCACTTCAGATTCTTAAATATTGGGTCAAGAGCTGTTGTTATTTTTAGAAATCTCACATGGGTACCTTCTTTGTGTTTTGTCCAATCGGCTGTGAAAGTGTTCTTAAAATTAACATGTGCTGGGTCATTGTCCAAGACTGCTATAACATTATGCAGAATGTGGGTAAAACAGAGCATGAGACATACAATTCTTCCCCCAAGGAATACAGTCACATTTAATTGATGCATTATTTTTTTAACAAGCATCATTAGTATGAAAGCCTGTCCTCTGGAATGGTGGCCGAAGCATGAAGGGGAATACAAATGTTTAATATATCTGGCATGTAAACACCTTGCAGTGCTAGCTACAAAAGTGCCATGTGAATGCCTGTTCTCACTTTCAGGTGACATTGTAAATAAGAAGTAGGCAGCAGTATCTCCCATCAAGATAAACAAACTTGATTGTCTTACCAATTGGCAGAATAAGAAGTAGGACTGAGTGGACTTATAGGCTCTAAAGCAGGGGTGGGCAATCTATGGCCTGCAGGCCACATGTGGCCTGCCAGCCATTTTCATCTGGCCCGCGAGCTCGTCCCCACGCTCCCAGGCCAGGCCCACCCCACACTCCTTGGCTGGGGGCCAGGTGGAGTGCAGGAAGCCGCTGGGCCCCACACTCCCTGGCCAGGGACTGGGCCGAGCCCGGCGTGCCGCGGGTCCCCACGCTCCTGGGCCGGGCTCACCGCGTGCTCCCGGGCTGGGGAGCCAGGTTGAGCGTGGGGAACCACTGGACCCCACGTTCCCTGGCCGGGGGCCAGGCCAAGCCTGGCATGCTGCGGGTCCCCGCGCTTCTGGGCCAGGCCCGTCCCACACTCCCTGGCAGGGGGCCGAGCTAAGCGCGGGGCCCCACGCTCCTGGGCCAGGTTGAGCAGCGCCCAGCTGACCAAGGTAAGCAAGGGGGGAGTTAGGTGGTGAGGTCCCAGGGGATGGTGGTTAGGGTGGGGGGATCTCAGGAGGGGTAGTTATGGAACAAAGAATAGGGGCTTAGGAGTTGGGGTTCTGGGGCGGCAGTTAGAGTGGGGGTGTCTCCGGAGGGGGTGATCGGGGACAAGGAGCGGGATGGGGGTTGGATAGGTCAGGAGTTCTGAGGGGGGGCAGTCAGGGGATGGGAAGTGGGTGGGGGTTGGATAAGGAGCGGGATCAGGCTGTTTGGGGAGGCACAGCCTTCCCTACCTGGCCCTCCGCACATTTTTTAACCCCAATGTGGCCCTCAGGCCAAAAAGTTTGCCCACCTCTGCTCTAAAGTTTTGCACTGTTTGGTTTTTGAGTGCAGTTATGTAACCAAAAAAAATCTGCATTTGTAAGTTACATTGTTATGATAAAGAGATTCCACTTCAGTACTTTTATGAGGTGAATTGAAAAACACTATTTTTGTTTATCATTTTTACAGTGCATATATTTGTAATCAAAAATAATAATATAAAGTGAGTGCTGTGCACTTTGTATTCTGTGTTGTAATTGAAATCTATAAGGAAAATGCAAAAAAAAATCCAAATACATTTAATAAATTTCAATTGGTATTCTATTGTTATAAGTGCAATTAATCGTGATTAATTTTTTTAAATTAATCGTGTGAGTTAACAGTGATTAATTGACAGCCCTAGTCTGAATACATATATTCAAAAATGTGTAACTGACTTTTGTAAACATTAAAAGCTCAGAACAAAACACATTGCCCTCATGCAGGTTATAGTTACAGCACACACCAATGTCCATAGATACTGTTCACTACTTTAATGTCTCTACTAGTCTTTTTGCCTTTATTATCTTCTCATACAGGAAGCTGCTGTGCAATAACTCCAGGGTCCACTCAGGCAGAATAAATTGTAGAATCAGGGCCTTAATCTCTCTGTGCCTTAGTTCCCCTATCCTCACAGAACTGGAGTGATAGTCTTTGTCTGTCTTACCTATTTAGAGTGTAGGTATTTTGAGGCCTGGACTGCTTCTTAGTCTGTGTATGCACAGCACTCAGCGTAACTCAGCCTCTAGACGCTACTATAAGAACAATAAAAACTCTGTTTAGAGATTTCTCCCCTTTTGGCAGTAGCGGATTTACCATGGTGCCAATGGTAATTGTCTAATTCTTTTATCCCCTTGGGAAATCCCAGTCTATAGGATGACCCCTGTGTGCAATATACACTCTACAGACATGTGATATAGATGCCTACTTGTGCCTTTTCAGCCAAATAAAATGAGAGAATAAAAAAAAAATGGTCTCCTTGTTCCATTTCTTGGCACTGGGAGTCATTGGACAGGGAATGAAAAGCCCAAACCTGTGAGATGTCAACCACCTTCTGCATGGCATTGCATATTCCTGCTGGAGTCATTGGGATCTGAGTATATTCAGCCCTTTGCAGAATCACCCCCCATTCTGTGCCACGCACACATCAAAGTAACCCCATGGTAGATGCTACAACTTCCTGGTGTGTACCTGGAATCACTGGAAGAGCTATTGCCAACAGCTGGTGCCTTTAGAACCTACAATTCCCTTAGCTATCTGTATAAAACTAGAGCTGTCTGGAACAATATGAATTAATTCCTAACAGTTGTGAATCCTATATAATTCATTTATTCATGTGTCTATAAAAGGCATTAAAATGTAAGTGTCTGAAATAAAAATGAGTGTAATTGCACCTGTCTTTATATTCCTTTCCAATCTGCTGTCCCATTTCATTTTTACTGCCATTTAAATGGCACAATGTTTAATTGAAAGCTCAGAACTGCTGACTGCTGGTGCAGTGCGACTTCTCAGTGGGAAAAGCCTCTATAAATAATTTGAAAATGAAATGGTACCCTTGCTATCCACAGTAACATGCCCGCATGTGAAAAGCCAGAATTAGAGGCATGATCATGTTCATAATTCTGGCTCAGTGAGGATTCCTGGGTCTGGTTTTAGCGACTGAGCTGCAAGTATCATATTAAAACTTTGGCATATATTGCACCACCTTGCAGTGACTTTACCAAGTCTTCTTCCCCTTTGGATGGATTAGTAACTAGCTATTCAAAATAATACAGTAAATAAGTTATTTAATATTCAAAAAGAGACAAATTGCAACAGATAAAGAAATAAGCATAAACCAGACATAAAGCTATGTGGCAATTTTCCAAGTCCCAGTGCCTGGTCCAAAGAATATGCAATCTGCTGTAAGACAAAAGCTGGATGAAAAAACGCTGAAGAGACAAGGTAACAATGAAACAGTCTGATTAGCCAGCTAATAGTGGTGTCAATGCAAAATGGCCAAAACGCATTGAAGTCAATGGAAATCCTCCCGTAAATTTAATTATCTTTGGATCAGACTTCACCTGTCAAGCATCAAATCTAATGAAGATCTGGATGATCAGGAGACAATAGACAGGGAATGACTAGGTGGCAGTTCATTAATAAGGGATAAACAGTGAAGTGATTGGACAACTGGATCAAACATGGTGGTGTTTGCATTTATCACATCTAGCATATACCAGCAAGTAACTTTAGGAAATTGCATCTGTTTTGTCATTACTGATCCAAACTTTTGGCCAGGTTTGCAAACCTGTTAAGGTATCTGAGCCATGATTCAGCTAACCTTGACCAATTTAAGGTTGATTACTCTCTTCTCTTGCCTGGTTCCAGATTGAGAACAGGCAAAAATAGGTGGTTAGGGATAGGGTTTTTTTTAAAAATATGATTTTTTTTGTTTCACTCAAATGCAGAACTCATGGCACATGAATACAAAAATTCTTAATAAACCCCTGCAAAATGATTCTGTTGGGTTTTGCCCAGCTGTAGCTTCCAGCCACCGTGAGAATTTTTTTAGTGATATGATCAACAAAAATATAGCTGGGGGGACATTTCCTACATTTTCTACAGTAGCTGCAGGCATGAGAAGTGTTTGATGCATCCCTGTAGCTGGTGGTTAACTTTGTATTACTGCACCTGTGAGTGTTGTGAGACCTAGACACAGTTTGTACCAGGCCTGTCCAACTGAACGTGAACCTAGTGTTAATTCCAACAGGTGTAGGCTGACCGGGTGTTAGTCTTTGATATGACATGGTGTGATCGACATTCAGAGTTAATAGGAGTAGCTGGCCTAAAAGTGCCCCTGCAGAACACAGAGGCCGGATATGATGCTCCCCTTAAGCCAGTCCAGTAGAGTCCATATGCATTGATCCCATCCTGCCTGGGTTGTAGCAGAAGGCTGGCTTCTCCTATGTGGCTGCTTCAGCAGCCATTGGAGCCCCCCACAGGATGCTGTCTGGGGAACAAGGGGAGGAGACCAGCTTTTAGTCCATGGCTGGTCCAAGGGGGAAAAAAACCTCTAGAACTCCATTCTTAGAGTGCAGACTGCAAGGGAAAATCAACATCAAAATCCACCCTGACCTTCTCCAGAGCCTCCCATCCCCAGCTACACCCTTCATCCAAACAGGAAACAGAAAATGCCATGAGAATACAGGTAACCAGCACAGCTGGAATCTCTCACCTTGTTGAGTAAATTGTTTCCTGCAGGTTATTCACCTACCTCTCCCTTTTAGGGACTCTCCTTTCGGAGACCATCCCAATGTATCTCCAAATGTACTGAGGTTAGCTTTGCTCCAGTTACATTAGAAGATCACCTCTGATAAACAGCCACATTTTTCCTGGTCACTTAATTGGTCTCTTAAGACGAGTGTTCCCTAAATCCAGTGAAGGAAACGGATCTGCCATATCCCTGTGGTGAACATATCTAGCATAATCTTCAAACCTAATCACCTGACAAGGACATCTAAATGTCCAGTTTGGATGCTTAAATGAGCACATTAAAAGCCAATCCTAGCTCTCTTCCACACCCATAGAGGGCCCTATCTGCGCTGAATTAGTGCTGCTCTTAAAGTCATGGCCAGGATCTAAGGAGTGCGCACAAGAGCCCTCATGTCTCACACATTAGGTTTTGGAAGGGCTTAGCATGGGCCTCTAATGAGAGGAGCAGAAAAAATATTGATGAGTCCACAGCAGGCCACAGGACTCAGCAGCAAAAGGCAAGCCTGTAGCCCTAGCATTCTACGGCACTGCCTATGGGCAAAGATTTCGCCTTCCTTGCTGCTTCCCCAGACACTCCCTGAACCAAATCCATTTGCTTTGTGCACAGGGGAATGATTATCCCCTCTGTGCTGCTTTGCCCTTGGAATGTATAAACTGCTGATCCAGGTTTGGGAGTTGGGGCCAGAGGTAGAAAGGAGACAAGTATTTTTTCAGTATGAATATTTTTTGTCTACATTCAACAGAAAATCAGACCCCACAGTCACATCTTCAACACATCTTTGTTTCCCCCCAGTGGCGCGCTAGACCCTGAAATGTTCTCCAGATCTGCAGTGCATTTAGTTCATATCTTTCCCTTTTACTAGTCAGAGCCTGGCCCATATAAAGGATACAGCTGATGAATGACTCCATTCCAGTCTCCCTCTTTACAAGGCTTCTTCTCAAACTATTTATATCATCTTGATTGTATCTGGCCTGTGTCATTTAACAACATGAGCCTACAGTGGCAAAGGATAGTCGTTGTTTAAGAGGTGCATCTCACTTGTCCATGCCACTTATTTGATAGTGGCATTTCTGTGAGAAAGTTTACTACTTCAACAGTTTACTACTTTAAATGGGTTACCAGAGAGTTCAGTTTAAATCCAGCACTGGATTGCTTTAGATTATAAAAGTAAAACAAGTTTATTAACAAAAGAAGATAGAATTTTAAGTGAACTCAGGTATCGGGTATTAAAGTCAGAAATGGTTACAAGAGAAATAATTTTTAGCTACTAGAGACATTTTATCTTTAACATGCTAGACTTGGTTTGAGGTCAAATCCTTACCATGGATTCCCAGCAACACGGCTGATCAAATTCTCAGGTCAGGATGTCTCCCCAAAGGCGAAGGGCTGCTTCCTTTGTATTCTGAGGTGAAACAGAGAAAGAGTTTGGAGATTTCTGCTCCTTTCTTTTATAGTCCAGCTAACCTTTGAAGTGGATTCTTCTAAAGGTTACTCTTCAAAGCAAAGTTTCAAACAGTAAAGAAGGCAACATGGAGTTTGGCGGTGAAGGAGGCTTCATGTTCTTTCTTCCCACCCATGTCTGCTGAAATACAAATTTGCTTTGCTTCCTGCCATCTCTTTTCCCTACTGTCTTGAGGACCCTGTTTATTACTGATATGTAAATTGAGCTAAAGGCATATTTCTTTGTTCAGGATACTTCTGCCCCGGGCAGGGCTGTGTGGGTTTGAACATGTGCCAAGAGCATCATACTGTAACTTCACATAGAATGTGGCTGCATACATTTCACCAGAATATTATTGACCAGCAAATTATTGGTTTTTTTCAAATGATATTTCACAAGATGTATTTTGTACAAAGATTATTACAGTAGTGTATAGGATGTGAATACGAGAGGGGGTGCTCTCAGTCAGACCCACCTACCTTATCACTTTTAGCCTAGTCATTTGCACACTTCTCTGGGATGAGGGAGGCCTAGCTTCAATTCTCTGGAGGTGGTAGAAAGGATTTAAACCAGAATCATCCAAATTTCAGGAGACTGCGCTGACCACTGAGCTATGGGATATTCTAATATGGGGATCCCTTCATCTCTTCTGTGGATTAAATATTTAAACAGTCATTGGGCCAGAGCAAAAAAAAAAAAAAAAAAGCAAGGGGGAATGACAGTGCTCCAATGCTTGCTTGGGCACTCACCTGGTAGGGTGACAAGATGTCCTGATTTTACAGGGACAGTCCCCATATTTTTCTTATATAGGCACCTTTTATACCCCACCCCTGTCCCGATTTTTCACACTTGCTGTCTGGCCACCCTACTGCCGGGCAGCTGAGAGACCCTGAGTCCAGTCCCCTGGTCTAAACGTTCGTTCATTGTTCATTTTCTGGCACACAAACACATTGCTAGATAGTCTCCAGCCCATTCCAGTAAGAAGTAAGAAGAATCCTTAGTTTGTATTTATGGTGATGACTATTGTGCACTGTGTCTTGGCATTGTCTGCACTGTTATCCATCAAGCTCCCTATCCGGGTCCTCAGCAGATGCAAATCTGTGTAGTTCCATGTAACTTTAGTGGAAACGTGTCACGTTACCCCAACTGATTTTAGAGGGGTAGCCTTGTTGGTCTGTATCTGCAGGTACTCCTCGTTCTTTTTACACCAACTGAGTGAGTTTCCATCCCGAAAACTGCTGCAGATGAGCTTCACTACTAGCAAACTTTTTGCCTTGTGTCATGTTTAAAAAATAATAAAAACCCTAAGAACTGTATGAAGTTGCATTTTAGCACTGCCAGTGACAGCTGGCATATCAAACAAGAGAATCAGTAGAAGAAACATACTGTCAAATTAATTTTAACAACTTTCGCTGGAGTCTTCTTTTCTGGATACGGCGTAGCTGATTCAGAATGACAGTTGCTAAATGTTAAAAGGAACCCCCCAAAATGAGGCTTTTTGTCTAACTTTCTTAGCAGTCAGCACGCAACCCGCCTTACAGCAGTTCATGGCATGGTAATTATGTGTAATGAGCTACTGTAATCAGAGATAACATTCTACTAAGTTATGGGCATAGAAGAGGTCTTATTCAGGGTTTTGTTTATAGTTGCATTTGGGGTCTATAACTCACGCTCCAAGCCCTGCCCCATTATTAAGGAACCATACAGCAGTAGTCTATGCCTGTGATAGCAGGGGACTGAACTCTATAACTCAGGAGGTTGCTTCCACACCTGTGTTACTAGATATTAGTTGTTAAGCTGTTGCAGTTTTCAAAAATGGCCGAGGTATTACAAGCCTGAGTACCGATGACTTTCAGGGGGATTTGTGCTCCCATCTTCCTTGAGTACTTTAGAAAATCCGACCTGTCCTCCGTTTTGAAAGGATCCACTGGCTTGTGATATATTCTGTACAATTAAAATAA
Source organism: Dermatemys mawii (assembly GCA_007922305.1). Lineage (NCBI taxonomy): Eukaryota > Metazoa > Chordata > Testudines > Dermatemydidae > Dermatemys > Dermatemys mawii. The sequence goes on from ML677383.1 coordinate 2,071,760, forward strand.
GGCCTGGCCCACTGGCACTGGTCATCTCTGCCAAAATGGAAACAAGTTTTGAAAGAAACTTTTACAATGTGACCACTGCATATAGCCCATCATTATTTGTATTAGAGTAGCAACTAATGCTTTCTGCAGGCAGAGTCCTTCCATGCTAGGCACTGAACATACATATAGTAAGTGAGTGTCCCGAACCCAAAAAAAAACATAGACTGTCAACAGACAAGGGAAGGGAGAAATGACGGATTTTACTCCTGGGAAACTGAGACACAGAGACCCTAAATGACTTGCCCAGAGTCACACAGGGAGTCTGTGATAGAGCCAAGAACGGGTATGCAGGCCACTGGTGTAACTACGTGACCAGCCTACCTCTCTCAAGGTGACGGTTAATGATTAATGAAGTGATCAAAAGTGCTCTAGGGAAAGCTAATAAAGGCACATTACCCACCCTAAAGATCTTACCACCAAAGGGTCTGCTCCTGCAATGAAATACATGTGAGCAGAGCCTTGTGTCCATCTATCACCAAGGGGCGGAGCCAGGGAAAAAGAGGACAACTCTGACAAAAAGTGCCTTGTGCTATCACAGTGCATGAAAATACACAGCAAGGCCCATGCACAGAAACAGCCAAATATTTATAGATTTTAATCCAAAAGGACCACTGGGATCATCTTGTCTGGCCTCCGACGTAATACAGCTCATAGAACTTCACCCAGTAGTTCCCACATCAAGGTCAATAGCTTCTGTTTGACTTACAACATACCTTTCACAAAATTGTCCGGTCTTAATATAAAGACACCATGTGATGGAGAATCCACCATAATCCTTCATAAGCTCTTCCACTGACTAGTTTATCCTCACTGTTCCACTTTGAATTTTTCTACATTCAGCTTCCAGCTATTGGCTCTTCTGTCTTTGTCTGCTACTTTAAAGAGCCCTGTAGTGTCAGGTATCTTCTTTCTCTGTAGGCGCTTTTGATCAAGGTCTATGTCATTCCTTAATCTTCTCTTGTAAAGCTAACTAGATCAATCTCTGTAAGTCTCTCAGTGTAAAGTGTGTTTTCCAAGCCTCAAATAATTCTTGTAGCTACCCTCTCCAATTTGTCAACATCTTTTTAACGTGTGGACATTAAAACTGGAAACAATATTCCAGTAGTAGTCAGCACAATATCTCGCATCTCTTCCCTTCATCCTCCCCAACAGAATAGATGTTTTCCCCCCAAACTGATCATAGACGGCGTCTTGCTTCCCATCAGCTTGCCACAGCACAGCACTTACTCCCAGTCAAATACAGACTGACGCTGCTTCTTTTAGAATTCCCCTCCCCCCCGCCTCAGACTGCTCATATAGCATCTGTGTGGCAGCACAGTTTATTGCAATGTAATTGCCACCCAAGCAAATTGTTTTAATGTGGTAAAATGTGACCATGATTGTTACTTCTAGTGCAAACAGTGGCTCATGGTACCATCTGCAACCCATCAACGGATCACATAGCAAAAATTTGCTGCAGATGTAAAATGAACCCTCAACACCTCAGAGCATATTGTTAAAAACGCCTCTGACTTGAATGCTAATATTTCTGTTTCAGATGTCACTCCAGCTATTTGCACAGGGCTCAGTGGTGCACTATTGTGGGTGAGACAAGAAGATTCATAGATTCCAAGGCCAGAAGGGACCATTGTGATCATCTAGTCCAAGGGTGGGCAAACTTTTTGGCCCGAGGGCCACATCAGGGTTGTGAAACTATACGGAGGGCTGGGTAGGGAAGGGTGTGCCTCCGCAAACAGCCTGGTTCCCCACCCCATATCCATCTCCTCCCACTTCCTCCCTCAGAACTCTCGACCCATCCAACCCCCACTTCCACTCCTTGTCCCCTGACTGCCCCCTCCAGGAACCCCCACCCCGAATCGCCCCCCACCCCTGGACCCTACCCACCATCCAACTCCCCTGCTCCCTGTCTCTGACTACCCCAACCCATATCTACACCCCTACCCTGAAAACATCCTGGCTACCATGGATGTAGAAGCTCTTTACAACAATATTCCACACAAAGATAGCCTATAGACTACAAGCTGTCAGGAACAGTATCCCTGATGAGGCCACGGCACACCTGGTGGCTGAGCTTTGTGACTTTGTCTTTAACCACAACCATTTCAGCTTTCAGGACAACTTATGCCTTCAAGTACTCACCTCGCCCCACAGTATGCCAACATTTTTATGGCTGACTTAGAACAACGCTTCCTCAGCTCTTGTTCCCCATTGTCCCTTCTCTACTTGAGCTACATTGATGACATTTTTATCACATTAACCCATGGGAAGGAGGCCCTTGAAGAATTCCACCTGGATTTCAACAATTTCCACCTCAACATCAACCTCAGCTTGGATCACACAAGAGATCCACTTCCTGGATACTACAGTGCAAATAAGTGAAGGTCATATAAACACCACCCTGTAACAGAAACTTATTGACCACTATACTTACCTTCATACCGCCGGCTTCCATCCTGGACACATCACACGATCCATTTTGTACAGCCAAGCCCTAAGACACAGCTGCATTTGCTCCAATCCTTCAGACTGAGACAAACACCTACAAAATATTTATCAAGCATTTTCAAAACTACAATACCCACCTGGGGAAGTGAGGAAACAAATTGACAAAGCGAGATGGGTATCCAGATGTCACTTACTACAGGATAGGCCCAACAAAGAAAATAACAGAACATCACTGGCCATCACATACAGCCCCCAGTAAAACCTCTCCAGCACATCATCAGCAATCTACAACTTATCCTGGAAAATGATCCCTCACTCTGACAGACCTTGGGAGGCAGGCCAGTCCTCGCTTAAAGACAGCCTCCCAACCTGAAGCAAATACTCACCAGCAACTACACACCACACCACAGAAACACTAATCCAGGAACCAATCCCTGTAACTAACCCCGTTGCCTACTCTGTCCCCATATCTACTCTAGCAACACCATCAGAGGACCCAACCACTTCAGCCACACCATCAGGGACTTATTCATCTGCACATCTACCAATGTGATATGTGCCATCATGTGCTAGCAATAACCCACTGCCATGTACATTGGCCAAACCGGATAGTCTCTACATAAAAGAATAAATAGACATAATAAGACATCAGAAATGATAATATACAAAAGCCAATAGGAGAACACTTCAATCTCCCTGTACATTCATTAACAGATTTAAAAGTAGCCATCCTTCGACAAAAAAAACTTCAGAAACAGACTTCAAAGAGAAACTGCAGAGTTACAATTCATTTGCAAACTGAACACCATTGATTTGGGCTTGAATAGGGACTAGGAGTGGCTGGTTCACTACAAAAGCAATTTTTCCTCTCTTGGTATTGACACCTCCCCATCAATTATTGGGAGTGGACTACATCCACGTGGACTAAATTGGCCTTCTCATTACTGGTCCTCCACTTGTAAGGTAACTCCCTTCTCTTCATGTGCCAGTATGTTTATGCTTGTATCTGTAATTTTCACTCCATGCCTCTGAAGAAGTGGTTTTTAACCAAGAAAGCTTATGCTCCAGTAAATCTGTTAGTCTTTAAGGTGCCACTGGACTCCTCTTTTTTTTTTGTGGATACAGACTAACACGGCTACTCCTCTGATACAAAGTACCCTTTTTGTGTACATGAAGGCTTAACTGAATGTATGAGTTTGCACAAATTTTGCTGCAGCACTATCTGCATTTATACTTTAAAATACTGCCTTGCAATACCCTAATTGTTGTACCACTTAAAATGAAGATTAGTTTAATTTTCTTTAAGCTAAATTCCTACTCAGGTGCGTCCGCACCTCGGGACTTAAATGGGAACCTTATGTAGCTGTCTGAGTTAACCTGTAGACTTTCTCCTGGAATCGTGTGAATTTAAATAAAGAATATAGGTCAATAGATCTGCTTTATTTTAACCAGCAGAAAACTGGCCTTTTGGAGCTGATCCACAGTTCATGGAAGCCCATGGGAGTTTATTAATGTTACCCTCTAAAGATGGGGGGCAGAATCTCTGCTGATGTAAATTATCATAGCTCTGTTGACTTTGGTACAACTATGACAATCTTAGGCTCTGTCCACATGACAATCTCAGTTCCTGATGGATAATATCTTGCTTCAGGATAAATTAGACCACCATTAGACTATCTCAGAATTGTGGGGTAATGCTACACTTTTACAATCCTGAGCATTGATCCTTGGTTTTATAATAAGCTATTTAGTCTTTGTGAAGTATAGACTGGAGGCTGGTTGGCTTTCAGAAAAAACAAATCAGGGTTTTTTTTACTGTCAAAGGGGAGGGAGATTTTTTTTAGGAAGGGCATGTTTGCAATTGCAAAGATTTTTTTTTACTGGATGAATGATTTGTAATGTTCAATAACGTGCAGCCCTCTTTACCAGCATTATCTTGGGAACGAGGCACTCTCTTAATGATGTTCACTCTCGTAAAATAAACTGTAATAAAAATGTAGAAGCTAGCACTCGATTATCTCTTCCATTAGAGAGCACTTTCAGGAACAGTTGTGAGCATCCCTGATGCAATGTAAGGCGTGATGCTGGGCACTTTTCAGTCATGATCATCCATACAAAAACTCAAAAATAACATTGCTTTGTTTTATTATTGACTTTGTCAGTACCAAAACCAGTTCTTTGGGGGGTATTTTGCACTGGAATAGTAGTGCCAGCTAATGAACTCCTATCCTTTGTCTATGTTTGTCTGCTCAACTGACTGAGTAACATGCTCCAGCAATCCCCAGATGGGAGACATCTCGACTGGTCTATTTAGCTTTTCACTGGCCTCTTTGCACCTTTAGAGTTGTAGAGAATATTGCCTGGTATCTGAAATATTGTGCTCTGTCCTGGTCTTCATAGCAAATGGCTGATGTTATTGGCTTGGAGAGGGTGCATCCCAGAAAAAGAAAGGTTAGAGAGTTTTGAAACACCTCTCTGACCAGGAAACTTCAGAGGGGCTTATGCAGTGCATAGTTCTTGTATGAATCCCCTGAGCAGAGGTGAATTTCATTCTGTTTGCATATAGGAAACAAGCTGTGAAGAGATAAAAGATACAATACATTTGAAAAAAAAATAAGCTTTAAGAATTATAAGGTACTGTTAGGAATATAATTAGAGCCACCCCTGCATTTTCCATTTAGACGGAAAATATTTCCGCAAAATTGACATCTTCAGCAGGAAAATTGAAATTTTTCCTGAAATTTTTTGATTTCCATTAGGAAAACCAAAAAGAACTGTTTTGTGTTTAATCAATATTTCAGAATAAAAAAATTCATTTCAAACTGAAGCATCAAAACAAAATGCCCTGACATTCAAATTAAAATCTTTTACAATCCATTAAAATTTCAGCTATTTTGACTTTTCATCTTGAATCAGGACAAAAACAAATACTGAAATATTAGAATTTCAGGTGGGATGCAAATTTCATTGTCTGACCAGCTCTAAATATGATTTAATAAAAAAAATTATACTGTAATTTCTTATCCATTTTTTTTTATCAAAGTGTAATGGTTTGCCTAGTGCTGTTGCTCTAAAGGATAAAACAATACTTGCAGTAATTATGGTTGGGGAAAAAAGACATTGAAAAAAATGAGAGATCACAAAAATATTTGTGCCACCTTTCTATTTTTTTTTAATACAGTAAATATAAAGCCTTACACAGCTGAAGACCAGTGTTGCTTCCTATATCTTTCTATATACAGTTTTCAAAAACATTTTTAAAGTTCATGCATCAAGACACTGGGAATCTATCTGCTGTTTTTTCAGTAGGCAAAATATATAGTTCTAGTTCAAGGGGGGGAAAGGGCAGCAAAGTTGATCTGCAGACTTAGCTTTAGTAATTTTAGACAGGTGCCCTTTGCCTAGCGGTACTTTTCTTGAAAGAATGTATCTTGCCACAAAGGAAAAACATAAGTAATTGTAGACATGTGGCCTTTAGAATGACTTACACACCAATTTCACTGGAGGCTTGTAACAATTACATGACTTGTCATTTATTCTGCCATCTAGATATTCACCTGCAGCTCATTTGTAGACTTAACTTCTCTGTCTGTTTTTCTCTTGAGATTTGTTGGAGAAATAGCATGCATTTCTATATGTCCTGAAAGCAGAATACAGCAGCTCCAGCACTGCTGAATGGAGTCTTGTTCAAGGCTTTTGTGCTATTATAGTAAAGCTTCCCTGGATTGGCCATATCTACCCTACAGATCCCCTCACTCCACATCTGTGACTTCCCATGTCAGCTAAGTTCATCTGGAGTGATATTGTCAATCAGTAAGAGAGGGTCCCGAGTACTTTTGACAGAACTTTCAAAGGACCTGGAGCAAGACTGATTCTCACACAATCGTGCAAGAGGAAAGAATGACCATGGAACCAGTCACTTTAAGAACTAATCACAGAACTCATTGCTTCAACTTGGCTTTCCCTTGACAGGTGTTTTAAACATACACAAATGAACAGAAAAGCTAGAAACTATCTCTTCTATAAGTTTGAAAGGAAAAAAGAAGAAAAATAGAGCTGGTTGGAAAATGAGATTGAGTTTTTGCCAACGTTGTGAAAATTTGCCTATTTGATGAGGTGGGGGTCAAAAAAAGGCAGAATTTGAAACTTTCAATCTGCTCTAATTGCTGTTTCTACTTGTAAACTCTTGGTAGGCACTCAGATGTTATGGTGATGAAGACCATGTAAGCAGCTAGATAGATTGAGACAGTTACTATTAGAGGCTAGGAACAGCAAGCTAAACTATCCTCAGTCACTTATTGTAAAGGGTGTCGCGGTGTCTTGTAGTCCTTGATTAGTCAGTAGAAATCTATCAGCTAATCCAAAGCCCTTTGAAGTCAATGGGAAGAGTGCTTCTGACTTCAGTGGGCTTTCGATCAGCCCCTTTGTCCACACTTTTGAGCTCCAAAAATAAATAATAAAAAATAGATTTTGCATGATCTTGCAAAATTCAGATCCATTTTTTCCAAAGTTTTGATGTTTGGATGAAGGGTTAGGTTTCAGTGTTTTCTCAGAAAATGATTGTTTGACTCAATGGAGAGGCATGACTGAGGAAGGAAAACTTTCTTCTATATCTTACATTTTTCACAGTTTTGTATAAGAAATATTAAAAAGACTTTGTAAAAGTTTACTTTTTTTGTAGCAATGGCCCTGAACTGCACCCAAAAAAGAGTCATTTAATAACAGATGTTTGTCTCAGTTTTGACTGTGAAATGCAATGTCAAGCTTCCTCATTTTATTTTATTCAAATAATTTTAACATTAGATCATGGTCCTCATGGAATTACCTCACAATGCAGATCAATTACAACATAATCAATAGTTGTTACCCTCAGTCTTTAGACACAGTAAGTACCTCCAGGATTCTTCCCTAGTTCCCCAGTTAAGAAGTGGTTATTTCCAATGGAAAATTTAGGCCCTGGCTGTGAGCCTTTCAAGACCATAGGAGTGAGAGTCACAGATGCAGCAACCAGACTGAGTATGAGTGGGTTTAACGGTTTTTACAAATTTTGTATGTGGCTCCTCATGCACATTGGACCCTTCATTAGATGGGTTTTTTTCAGATTCCCTAGAAGTGATATTTTAAACCCAAAATCAATTACATAGAACTGGAAGGGACCTTGAGAAGTCTTCTAGTCCAGTCGCCTTATTCATGGCAGGACTAAGTATTCTCTAGACCAGGGATCGGCAACTTTTTGGAAGTGATGTGCCGAGTCTTCATTTATTCACTCCAGTTTAAGGTTTCGCATGCCAGTAATACATTTTAATGTTTTTAGAAGGTCTGTTTCTATAAATCTTTACTTTACATACAACAATAGTTTAGTTATGTATTAAATAAGGTTTTTTAAAATGTTTAAGAAGCTTCATTTAAAATTAAATTAAAATGCAGAGACCTGCCAGTGGCCAGGACCTGGGCAGTGTTAGTGCCACTGAAAATCAGCTTGCGTGCCGCCTTCGGCGCCCATGCCATAGGTTGCCTACACCTGCTCTAGACCATCTCTGACTGCGCTTAAATGGAGATTCCACAACTCCCCTAAGCAATTTGCTCCAGTGCTTAACTACTCTGACAGGAAGTTTCTCCAATTGTCCAACCTAAACCACCCTTGTTGCAATTTAAGACCATTGCTTCTTGTCATCCTCAGAGATTAAGAAGAACAATTTTTCTCCCTCCTCCTTGTAACAACCTTTCAAGCACTTGAAAACTGTCATCATGTCCCCTTTCAGCCTTCTCCAGACTAAGCAAACCCAATTTTTTCAATCTTCCCTCACAGGTAATATTTTCTAGACCATTATCTAAGTCATTGATGAAGATATTGAACAGAACCGGACCCAGAACTAATCCCTGCAGAATCCCACTTGATATGTCCTTCCAACTTCACTGTAAACCTATTCTCTGGGAATGATTTTCCAACCAGTTATGCACCTGCCTTATAGTAGCTCCATCTAGGTTGCATTTCCCTAGTTTGTTTACAAAAAAGTCATGTGAGACATTATCAAAAGCCTTACTAAAGTCACAGTATACCACACCTATTACTTTCCCCCATCCACATGGATTGTTACCCTGTCAAAGAGAGTTTTCAGGTTAGTTTGACATGATTTGTTCTTGACAAATCCATGCTGACTATTACTCATCACCTTATTATTTTCTAGCTCTTTGCAAATTAATTGCTTGATTATTTCCTCCATTATCTTTCCGGGTACTGAAGTTAAGCTGACTGGTCTGTAATTCCCTGGGGCATTTTTATTCCTCTTTTTATAGATGGGCACTATATTTGCCTTTTTCCAGTAATCTGAAATCTCTCCCATCTTCCATGACTTTTCAAAGATAGTCGCTAATGGCTCAGATACCTCTTCTGTCATCTCCTTGAGTATTCTAGGATGTATTTCATCAGATCCTGATGACTTGAAGACATCAAAATTGTCTAAGTAACTTTTAACTTGTTCTTTCCCTATTTTAGCTCCACTTCTACCTCATTTTCACTGGCATTCACTATGTTAGATGCCAACTTGCTCCTAAAGTTTTTGGTGAAAACTAAAACAAAAAAGCCATTTAGCACATCCGTGACTTCATATGCATTAACATATCAAATATTCGTTCTAATTATAATTAGATGCTCTACAGCCAAAATGCTTCTGAAATAAATGTAGTCAAACTTTACTAATTCTGGGTCACTGAGAACAAAAATGATGCTTAAAATTGTTGATTGGCTCTAGTTTTCAAGATATGCTATTGGGTCAGTATATATGACCCTTGACATGGGAATGATGGAGGATAAGTGAGTTATAAAGGGAAGGGATCTCAATTTAAACCAGAAATGACTAAAATACACCTTTGACTGGATCTATGAATAAATCTATGACTGGGTTTGGACAGTACTTGCTTTTTAGGCAAAACAATGAATGATGCAATCTGAAGCTGGTATTGCGTCATACATGATATGAATTGCATCATGTTATTCCTAGAAGTCACGGATGATGCAATCATAACGAAGCTTACATCACTCTGCTGAACAAATTGCCCTATATCAGCTCTAGAAATCATACAGTGTCATGCTCTCTTATTTTTCAATGTTTGATTTTGCAAAGAGACACATTTTTGTTTAGCCAAAGTGAGCAGAGATGCCTCGTACTTGTGTGAACAGTGCAGATAACTTCTGCTATGTTTGTGGTGAAGTGACTTTTGCATCACAAAAGCCCAGTATAACCACTATGGTTAAGAAAGCCTATCACCTTTATTTTGGCTTCAAATTGGAGATCAGGACAAGAGGTGGGCCCCACACATATGCTGCAACACTTGTGCAACAAATCTTCGCCAGTGGCTGAACAGGAAAAGGAAATCTATGCCTTTTGCAGTGCCAATGATTTGGAGAGAGCCAACAGATCCTACCAGCAATTGTTACTTCTGCATGGTGCCTCCAGTTGGGAAAGGTGTGTCAAAGAAGAAAAAGTGGACTGTGCATTATCCAAACATTCCATCAGCTATACGTCCAATACCCCATGGAGAAGGACTGCCGGTTCCTGATGCACCAGAATCATTCTCACTTGAGTCAGACAAGGAAGAGGAAGAGGATGAAACTTCTGGTCCTGAACCATCAATGTCACAGGACCCACATTTTCTCCCATCCTCCTCCTCTGAACCACACCTCATAACACAAGCTGAACTGAATGACCTTGTCGGGGATTTGGAACTACCTAAGAGTAAGGCAGAGCTGTTGGGCAGCAGTGGAATCTCCTGGCAGGTGATGTTAGGGTTTCCATGTTCCATGACCATCAAAAGGATCTTGTCCCAATCTTCTTCATGGAAGGTGATCTTGTAGCCTGCAACAACAACGATGGTGTGATGGCAGCCCTCAACATCATTCACGATCCAGATGAGTGGAGACTCTTCATTGATTCATCGAAGATGAGTCTTAAAGCTGTTTTGCTGCATAATGGCAATGTTTTGCCATCAATTCTGGTTGGTCATGCAGTCCATATGAAGGAAACCTATGACAACATGAAACAACTTTTGAGGTGCATAAACTATGACCAACATCGGTGGCAGCTTTGTGGCAATTTGAAGGTTGTTGCTCTCTTGCTTGGTCTGCAGACTGGATACACAAAGTACTGCTGTTTTCTCTGTGAATGGGATAGTCGTGCAAGAGATTCCCACTACATCAAGTAAGATTGGCCACTCCGACAGTCATTGGAGCCTGGGAGGAAAAGTGTTCAGCATCAACCACTTGTTGAATCAAGGAAGATTTTGTTACCACCCTTACACATCAAGCTGGGTCTGATGAAGAACTTTGTCAAGGCCATTGACAAAACACAAGCAGCTTTCACGTACCTCCGTGGAAAATTTCCAAGGTTAAGTGAAGCTAAGATAAAGGAAGGTGTCTTTGCTGGTCCTCAGATTCGTGAACTTCTTCGAGATAATGCATTTGACCATGCACTGCGTGGCAAGGAAAAGACAGCATGGAAAGCCTTCCAGTCGGTGGCAATACATTTTCTCGGAAACAACAAGGCAGACAGCTACAGGTTGTTGGTGGAAAACCTCCTCAAGGCATACAAAAGCCTTGCTTGCAACGTCACTAAAGATACATTTTTTGAACTCTCATCTAGATTTTTTTCCACCGAACTGCGGAGCAGTGAGCGACGAGCACAGCGAGCGATTTCACCAGGACATTGCAACAATGGAGAAATGCTGTCAGGGCAAATGAAGCCCATCAATACTTGCAGACTATTGCTGGACAGTGACAAGAGATGCTCCATTTAATGAATACAAGAGACAAGCCAAGAAGCGCCGAGTAGACACTGAATAGGACTAAACTATGTACATAATAGTTTTTTGCCTTTTGTTTCATAATACATTTTATTTATATAACCCTTTTGCTGATTTTTAAAGTGTTACATAAACAGGACAGGTGAAATATTATCATGTAAAGCAACCATAAACACATGAAAAGGCCTAGGTTTACAATTTATGATTAAAACTCTACTATCTACACAATATACATAGACATAAAATGTAAAAACTTAAATATCTTAGAAACAGTAGCCAATCAGTTGTTTTAATTGTCATATTTGAATTCAGCACATCAAAATACATAATAAATATCACATTTTATCTCTGAAGCAGACGACTTCTACAAAATTGTAGACCAGTGTTACAAAAAGCCATGTAGCTGTATTTTTTCCAGTTGTCTGCACTGAACTTTTCAGGGCTGCTTTATGATTTTCCTTGTTTTTTAAATGTTTTGTTCCTTGTGAGGAGATGTGGGTATATCCTTAGCTTCATAAAATATTTGGTTTTAAGAAAATGTCACCTGTTCTAGTAAATAAACTGGAATTTAAATAGTAATTAAATGGTGATTTGTTAAGGGAGATATTCCTAATGTTAATTTATGAAATCTAAAATAAGCACATTCTGCATAATAAAAATACCCCAATATTTAGTCACATATTTAGAGTACCATTTTCTTGCATAACAGAGTCAATGTTAAGAGAACAAGCTATCCTAGAAATATATAGAGGTGCCATTTTTTCATCTTCACTGGATTGCAAAGCTGACTCTGAGAAATATTCTTATGTGAGCCTAGCTCGAGAACAAACTTCAATAGGGAGACTTGAGATTTTTCCATTAATCATTGTTTTACAGCTAGTCAGTTTCAGCTGTTAACTTGTAATGCCCAGAAGGCTTGGAGCAGAGAGACTTTGACTGCTGTCAATGTAAAAAGGCCAATAAGAGTTTTTCAAATCTATAGTAATTTGTAGAGGGTTTTAACTGTAGTAATAACAAATCCAGAAAGTAAATAATTCATAAAGGTGCTGTCACTTCTGAAAACCAAATATAAATTCCCAGTATGGCTATAGATATCAAATTATTACAATCATTCTCGCTGAGAACAGATGCTGTATTGATGTACACGCAACATTTTTCAGCTTTTCAGTTGTATTCTGAACTAGAGATTGGCTGGAACCAAAATTCCAGATCCAAATAAGCTGGAGATACGAAGTGTTCAAAATCCAGCTCTGAATTCTGTGTGTTAGAAAGCAGAGGTTCTCTAAATTCACTGAAGGTAGGACAAGAAGTAATCATCTTAATAGCAAGAGAGATTTAGGCTAGATATTAGGAAAAGCTTTCTAAACTATGGGTATATCTACACTGCGCGTAAAAACACATGGCAACAAGTCTTAGAGCCCGGGCCATCTGGCTCAGGCCATGGGTCTATAAAATTGAAGAGTAAACATTTGGGTTTGGGCTGCAGCCCAGGATTTAAGACCACGCGAGGGAAGAGGGTCTCAGAACTCGGGCTCCAATCCGAGTCCGAATGTCTACCCCATAATTTTATAGTCCTACAATCCAATTCCCATGAACCTGAGTCAGTTGACCTACTGCCACAGCAATTTTGTCACAGTTTAGAGATACCCTAAAAGGATAGCTAAGCACTGGCATTTAAGAATATGTTAGACCAGTGGTCACCAACTGGTAGATCGTGATTGACTGGTCGATCGTGGAGCCTCTGACAGTCGATGTCAGTCTCAGTCTAGGGTTGCCAATCTTCCTGCAGCCAAACTGGGAGATCGGCCACTAACAGTCCAGTGGCATAGCGGGGCTAAGGCAGGCTCCCTGTCCTCCCTGGCCCTACATCACTCCTGGAAGCAGCCGGCATGTTAGGAAGAGGTTTCTGTGGTGGAGGGGCAGGTGTCTCCTTGTGCTGTGCCTATCCGCAGGTTCCACTCCCGCAGCTACCATTGGCTACAATTCCCTGTTCCCAGCCAATAGGAGCTGCTGGAGTGGTGCCTGTGGATGGGGGCAGTGTGCAGAGACCCCGTGCCCCTGCCAGGGGCCACAAGAATGTGCTGGCTGCTTCTGGGAGTGGCGTGGGGTCAGGGCAGGCAGGGAGCTGCTCAGGAGCCACCTGAGGTAAGCAGCATCTGGCCAGAGCCCGCACTCCAATCCCCTGCCCAAGGTCAGAACCCGGTCCCACACCCTAACTCCCTCCCAGAGCCTGCACCCCTCCTGCACCCCAACCCCCTTCCAAAGCCAGCACTCTGCTCCCCCTCCTGCACCCCAACCTCCTGCACCAGCCCTGAGCCCTCTCCTGCAATTCCTTCCCAGAGCCCGCACCCTGAACCGCATCCTGCATTCCAGTCCCCTGCCCCAGGATCAGCCTGGAGCCCCTCCCACACTCCAAACCCCTCGGCCCCAGTCCAGAGCACACATCCCCTCCTGCACCCCAGCCCCCCGCCCCAGATCGATGAAAGTGAGTGAGGGTGAGGGAAAGCGAAGAAGGAGGGAGGGGGAATGGAGTGAGTGGGGCGGGGTCTTGGAGAAGGGTCAGGGAAGGGGAGTGGCCTCATGAAAGGGGCGAAGCAAGGATATTTTGGTTTGTGATTACTGTCATTTCTACATTTTCTTTGAGGTAGATCCTGAGTTGCACTTAAATTTGAAAGTTATCTCGTGCTTAAAAAGGCTGGAGACCACTAGGTAGACAAACACCTGTCAGGGATGGTCTTGTTTTGCCTCAGCACTCCAGATCTCTTCTACCTCTACACTTCTGTGATTCTATGATCTTGAGACTAACTCTATTCTAAATCTGGCATCAGGTTTGCTTGAACAATGAGCCCTGGACTAAGCCCCTGGTCTGCTCTGTGATAATTCAGAGAAAGAAAGGGAGCATAGCTAATTATCCTAATTGGCAACTGTCATGTTCCTGTTACGTCATATCTGCAGGGGGGAATTATTTCATGAGAATTAGTGCATTCGTATATTCGTAAAAGTCTTTTGTCATTTCTCTGAAAAATCCTTTCTTTGGAGATAGAACCTTGGTCTCCTCCTATAATTAATGGTATGTGCATAAGTAATGAAGAATTTATAGTGACCTCAGCAAGTTAATATTGCTACCTACTCCACAAATTTCATAGAACATTTTTGACCGTGTCCCCTTCTTTTTAATGCATTTCAATCTGCTTTCTAGCCCTCAAGATTTAAAGTACTGTTGAGGGTTAATGGCTTCAATGCCGTGGTCTGAGGTTAAAGCCAGTGCAGGTGGTAGCTGAATGGGATATTGACTGGGTAGCAGTGGAACAGAAATAGGGAGCTCAGAAGGTTTTTTAATGAGGGATTATGCAGGAAAGAACAGTTGCTGAAATTCACAGCAGTGCATAGGGAAGTCATAGCTATTATTATTATTCATTATTTGTACAAACTCATCAGGGACCAGGACTCTGCATTGTGCTATGCATGAGGCAAACACACAATTGCTATATACATGATACGGTAATCCTTATATTGGCCTTCAGCACCACGCTGAATTTTGCCTGGTGTGAATATTGAACTCTGTATCAAAAACTAACAGCAAAGGAACTTCTGACTCTGTTACAGAAATCTAGATTCTGCTACTCTACATTGCCCCTTCTCAGGGAACAGGCTTATTGATGGGGCCAGAAAAGTGCAGTGAATTTGATTTGAAGGTGAATGTTCTTCTTTTTTAACCTGGCTAATTTGTCTGGAGACCTTCCTGCTGATGGCTATCTGGGGTGGAGATTACATTTCAGTCGGCTTGTAAATGGGAAGTGCAAATGGCTCTCCTGCAGAATATGCAATAAGTGACCTTTCATTGGGCAGAGATTGAATGAGACCCAGTTTAATACTTATTACAGCAAACATCTGTCTGTCTCTCTCTCCACTTTACTGTGCATGTGGATGAGCATTAGTGATTTCATCAGTGGGCAATTACACTTGATAATTGTAGAACTCTAAAGTAAGTCATACAGGGCCAAGATGTGGCTTGGTGTAAGAGGCCATGACTCCTTTAAGGTCAACAGAGAGGTTCCTGCTTTCACCAAGTCTAAATGTGGCCCTCATTCAGTAGATACAGACAGACACCTGTTATCGTCTGCCAGAGCATAGTATAATGGTCTCCCTGATCATTTTCCCAAAGAGGATGCAACTGTAATGGTTTTACTCTTATCTTCCTCGCTATGTAGCATGCCTGGCCAATAAAACAGCATCACATTAAAGAGACCTGGTCTTGTTTTAATCTAAACTGTGTGCATTCCATTCCCATGGATCCTTTCCCAGGTAAAAGAAACTGATCTGCTTAGTTGCAACAAACTCAGCATATAGATTTGCCTCCACTTCCTTTGTAGTAAAAGAAAACTAGTCTTGCTGGCCTATTAACATACACACCACTATTCTAGATTACAGATATGTCTACACTGGAGCTGGAAGGTGTAATGTCCAGCTCATGTCTACTCAAGCTGGAAACTATCCCATCCAGGTCCAGTGAAGCTATACTCCAAGAGTATACTTACAAACCAGGCCTCCATCTAATCTGTTGTTCAGTAGCCTGCCTAGGCATTTATACCACACTCATCACTGTGGTATCAGAGCGAGCCCCACTTAGGTTTCAGATTCTCTCTTGAAAAACTTTCCTGAATGCTATCAGCTGTTCATGGCCTCCACCCAGCTCTCACAGGGATGGGTGCCATAGACTACCTTGATTCAGGACCCCAGCACAATCAGCTGAGCTCTGTTAAGCAGCTGACAGTGGCAACCTGCCACCTCTTCAGTGGATAGTTTACAAAACGGAGGTTTCAAAAGCCCCTCTGTGAGTTAGGAACACAAATCCCATTGGCCGCGAGTGAAACTTATGCTCTGGACTCCCTTTTGAAAAACCCCACCCATTACATCGAGATATATTTGGAAAGAGTTAAAAAGACGGTTTGAGGTCACCCTCAAATGTAGCCATATGTGTGTGCCTCAAAACATCATTCACTGGCCCTCCCTAAGAGTCCTGTGGCAGGCTCTGTGCATATTACTGTGGTTGCAGCAGACAGGAGTCAGCAGTTGGTTCCATTTAGGGTGAGAGGAGAAGGAATAATGATTTTATGGCAGGCTACCCCAAAATGCTGATGACAACATAAGCTGGTGGGATCTCCCACCAGCGCAGGAGAGAACAAGTGTCACACTCAAGGCTGTTTCAGTCCCTTGCCACACAATATGTTAGTCAAAAATGCACAAACTCATGACCTAACACAACACACTGCAATCACCCCGACCAAAGCAGGCTGTGGTCCCCCCAAAATTTCCCCTTGCTTTTCTCAGCCTGGAAAGAGAAGATGCCTCTTCTCAATGATGTGACAGGTAGGCAGCTTTTAACCCTTGCTAGGCTGTTTCACCTGGTTACAGCCAGAATCTGGCTATCCACCCTTCCTGGCCACCTTGAGTAACAAATACGTCCTGACACCGAGCCACCAGCCTTATGATTCCAGCCTTTAGCAACACCCAATTACTGTTCATCATCTTGTCGGTGTCAATTCCACCGGGAATAATGACAGGACAGAGACTGAGCCTGAAGATAGGAAGGGATGAAGTGAGGGGAAGGGAATGGAAGATGCATCTCCTCTCAGGCTGATTCAGAACACCTCTCAGTCAGGATGGAGAAGGGACCATGCTGCCAATCTCTTGGACAGCAACCTGCATGTATCAGGATCCCCGTGGCAGCCTAGCAAATAGGATTCCTACCATAATTATGTCAATGAGAAATCCACACTGCCTTCACATGAAATATAAAAGGCAGCATATCATCTTCAAGCAGGGGCAGTCACTGTTTCACATCATTTCTAGAATAGAGGAAGCGGCCACTGGCCTAGGAATCTATTCAAAACTGATGGAAGATTGTGGCATGGAGGGCAATCATATTTTAAAGTTTCTCCTCTAAAGGGAGTCTGGACTGTGGTCACCTCTGAGACTTCAGCCAATGTGAAAACCTAATTAAAGTGAAGAAGTCCAAGCTCCGAAGAAAGTAATAAAGCATAAACTTCTTTGATTTTTTTTTCTCCACATCAACCAGAGCTTTCAGTTTCTTTGCTCCATTGTAAATATTTCATTTGAAAAGAGGAAGACGATACTGAGCCGGCATGGGGACTACAAACACAGATTAGAAAACACGCTACAGTAGTAAGCCTTGCAAAATGTTATTCCATGACTATATGGGGGGTGCATTAAAGAGCCGGGGGGTCGAGAGGAAGGAAAGCAGGAACTAAAGATAATTGAAAACATTTTGGGTTTTCAAATGTACTGTCAGGTGAATAGTGAAGGGGAATCTGATGATGCTCTGATGAGCTGCTCTGAGAAATGCCAGCTCTGAGGCCAGGTAATTCTAGCAATCAGTATAAAAGACGGAATCTTTCTTCCTCCTTGGCTTTTCAACTAACAATTCTTTTCATCCACCTTGGGGATGAATATCAGAATTCATCATTAAAGGGAGATGGATTGAAAAGACAAGCACAGAGAAGCTCGAATCAGGCCAGGTGTCTTAGTGAGAGGGCATTGAGATGTTGTGATTGGAGATGCCCTGGGCCTAAATCGTGCCCCATTAGGTGAGAACTTGAGTTCAAAGGAGAGGGGATTGCTCAGCTTTCATTTTAATTGAAAGACTTTGTCCCCACCTCACTTTGGTAAAGATTAAAAAAAAAGTATGGAAGTTTTAAAAAGTTCAAGAAACTTTCTGTCAGAAAAGGACATCGAAAAGCTTTCCTTTCCTTGCAGAAACATTTCTTCTGCTATTTATTGCTTCTGTTTTCCACAGTGGCAGGTTACCAGCCTCTCTAAGAAAGAGGAATCCCCTCAGTAAAGAACTCAAGATCCATAATGTCTTTACAAGGGAATATAACGATTCTGTCCCCAACACTCATATATGGTGTCATATAGGGGAGAGGATGGGCCTGGCTCCAGGGAAAATGACAACAGAATATGACCCATTGTTGTCAAAGCTTTGGCAGATAATATTACATCTGCTGCCTTTCTTGTCACCATTCAGTCAAGCAAAAATTGTGCTAACATTTGTCTGGCATAAGGTTTTGCAGACCAGCAAATCTAAGCAATTTGTAAAGAAGTAATTAACTTCCTTATAAATTGCTTAATTTCCTTTTCTAATCGTAAAAACACAAAGTACAAATAACACAAGCTCTCTCGTTAGACAAATGACCCTGCAGCTCTCTGAATTGTTGTCATTCTGCTAGGCTAGGCTGTAATCATTATAATTTAGAGTCGTAATCATCATTCTTTACTCAGACCTCTCTAAAGCAAAATCCCCATTGGACCAAATCCCCAGTGTTAGTCAAAGTGGTGTAAATCTGAAGTAGCTGTTGAATTCCAGGTATTCTGCCCACTGACTTCAATGCCAATCGTTTCTGAATACATCGTGCTGCATATGGCCCTGCCTGTTCTTTATCAAACAACCAGGTGCCTGTTGCTAATTATCACATTCTATTCCGTCCGTTTCACCTGTTGTCAGGAATCCAGTACAGAAGGCCTCTAACTGGGAGTCACTGACGACATGAACTACCCTGGGTACAACAATAACTTATGGAGAGTGAAACTTAGTGTCCATTTTAAGGCTCCGTCTGTGCAAAAGCTAACTCAAGCAACTTGCCGACTAACAGGAATAAAGATCTCTCTGTGGGAAGATGCAGTATTCTGGCCGCAGACTCTCTTTCAACTGCCTTCTATAATGCACTGTAATATTCCACAAGTTTGTTCCAGAGTCTTGTCTTTTGTATTCCAGTTATTGGTTCAAATTAAGCCTGAAATTAGTTAATGCTTGTGTGTGAGCCTAAGGGTGAGAAGTAACTGATGTAACTTCTCTGAAATTAAAGGAGTTACACACCAGGGCTGGATATAGTCCACACAATCGCCTCACGGGTCAGATTCCATCACTCTGACTCCTGCTAAGTAATCTCTCTCCCAAAGTAGTTCTATTAGTTTCACTGGGACTTCTTGCAGAGAAAGTTAATATTCATCATTAGTACAAGGCTTTGATTCCTGTTTCTATGGTGCCCATAAATTATTTGTTTTACTATTGAATTTTCTATTTATATTTATCTTATGGATTTCTGCCTATGTAAGAGGTACATTTTAGGCACATCCTAAGCCACTTGGGAAAAAAACAGAATGGCTGAGCAATTTATTTACACAGAATCGTAGGACTGGAAGGGATCGCAAGAGGTCATCTGGTTCATTCCCTTTCCCTCAAGGTAGGACTAGGTATTATCTAGACCATCCCTGACAAGTGTTTATCTAACCTGCTCTTAAAAATCTCCAGTGATGGAGATTCCACAAACTCCCTAGGCAATTTGTTTCAGTGCTTAACCATCCTGACAGGAAGTTTTTCCTAATATCCAATCTAAATCACTCTTGCTGCAATTTAAGACCATTGCTTCTTGTCCTATCCTCACCGGTTAAGAACAACAATTTTCCTCCCTCCTCTTTGTAACAACCTTTTATGTACTTGAAAACTGTTACCATGTCCCCTCTCAGTCTTCTCTTCTCCAGACTAAACAAACCTATTTTTTCAATCTTTCCTTGAAGGTCATGTTTTCTAGCCCTTTAATCATTTTTGTTGCTCTTATCTGGACTTTCTCCAATTTGTTCACATCTTGCCTGAAATGTGGCACCCAGAATTGGACACAATACTTCAGTTGAGGCCTAATCAGTGCGGAGTACAGCATAAGAATTTCTTCTTGTGTCTTGCTTACAACACTCCTGCTAATACATCCCAAAAAGATGTTTGCTTTTTTTGAAACAATGTAACGCTGTTGACTCACCTTTAGTTTGTGATCCACTCTGACCCCTAGATCCCTTTCTGCAGTACTCCTTCCCAGGCAGTCATTTCCCATTTTGTATGTGTGCCTCTGATTGTTCTTTCCTATATGGAATACTTTGCTTATTGAATTTCATCCTGTTTACCTCAGACCAAAATAAATAGTGGGGCTCTGGGAGAATGCAGTGTCCTTAGACAACTTGTCTACTTTATGGTCTATTTGGTAGAGGTGATCTCTAATCTGTATTCCTTAAAAGGCACAGAACTGAAAATGTTGTAATACTATGTTTTCACCTACACCCATCTTTCTAGAATGCCTGGTGCACTGAAATGGATTGCACAGGACTAATGTACTCTACAGCAAGAGTAAATTGCATATTCTTTCCTCTGGGGTTCCACGGAGATTCATTTATAGGCAGTAATTGGTCCCAAATTCCACCACACATCCAACATTCTGCTAGTTACTTACATTAGTCCACAGTGAAGCATCAGCTGATCTTTAATATCATAGTGTTTAATGGGACTGTTTAGTCTCTCTATTTATCTAGACGGCACTCCTTCCCATCATCTACACTTTTCTATGTCTCAGTGTTTGAATCCCTCAGACAGAATTTTCAAACTCTGTTTTGGACATGAAATACATTGTGTTAAAATTGAGTCCTTGGCCTTGTTATTTCATTCACCAAAATGTTACTGTATAGAATAGCTAGTACAGAATGGCCTACATGCTGTACCACAGCGCTGGCTGAACTTGAGTGATTCAGAAGTAAACAATAAGAGCAATTTGTTGATTTAAATGAGCACAAGTTTTTCTAAATAATGGTTTACAAATATATGTCAGAGGTCTGATTTACTATGTACAGACAGACATATTGCTCCAGACAAAAAATGGAAGTTCTGAAAGCTGTCAATTCTGATGAGTGTCATATGTTTTTTATTGAACAGATAAAGAATAAGGAATCCAAATATCAATTAGCTGTTAACTTATACTTTACAGAATAATCCCATTGATTGTAGTGCAGTACAAGCAAACCTCATTGGTGTAACCCAACATTTCAAAGACAGCGATACAGTTGTAAAAGTACAAAGAGAGTTAAGTATTATTACTGGGTATCGGATACCCTTAAATGTGTAGATTAACCTAATATGCACCTTTAAAAATCAGTTAGAACATTGCCAGATGTTCAAGCAAATGACATAAAATTACAGTACAAAGGTCTCTAGGAACTTCAGCTGAGAGTGTTTCATGTCAAAGTTGTTTTTGTGTGCATGACTATGTACTTATAACTAAAAAGGAGTGTTTAATGATGAGTAAGGAAATGTGTATACACCAAGTTTTATGCAAACCACCTCCCGTATTTACTGAAATTCATGCTACAACAAGTGGCTCTGACAGGTAAACCCAGGGTTATGAGTTCAATCCTTGTGGGGGCCATTTAGGGATATGAGGCAAAAATAGGGATTGGTCCTGCTTTGACCAGGGGGTTGGACTAGATGATCTCCTGAGGTCCCTTCCAACTCTGGGGGAAAAGAAAAGAAAAAAGGTAACCAGTTAGTGTGTTAAGATGCTCTCCTGAGAGAGCAAACAGGTTAGCGTTTCTCAGCTGAGACCCAGTATGAATGAGAGGGTCAGGTTATACTGGTTTTCGTTTATGGACAGCATCTGTTGTCTACTTAGTGTGTCTTGGCTCAGGCTGGAATTCTTGGGGAACAGATGGTACCTACTGGACGGAATAGCCTACAGGAGGGATAGATGAGTCTCTTTCTAATCTATGGGCTTATTCAGTTTTGGAGTTCTAGTATGAGCTCATCTAAACTTTGAACTAAACAGATGATAGAGAATGAACCAAGCAAACATCAATAGGCATCCCCCATGAGCGTTCCTGATAGATTTACTGCTCCAATTAGCTGTTGTAACACATGTGAACCATTTGAAATTAACTGTGATAAGAGCCCCTTTTGGAATGTACTAACTGCAGTCTCTGAAAGATAAAATTTGGGGTCCTGCACTGAAATTAACTCTTGATTTATTCATTTATCAGGACTCCTGAAATAAGCATGTCTAATTGCCCTCTTTATTAATACTTCCAAGAATGTTTAGAATTTTACTGCCATTTAAACAAGAGTTCCAAAAAGATACAGTATCAATTAATGGTCTTGTTAAAAGTCAGATGTTATTTTTACAACACCAGCAGAACTCCCTGTTACACATTGGACACCTTGGGACAAATCTTAAGTGCCAAGAAGAAAAGGAGTGCCCATGTTTTTATTTGGAAAGATCCATTGCAGTGATATGCTGCCCATACTTTAACAAGGGACTCCCACAAGGAATCTCTTTCTTCGCCTGTGAAAAACTCCTCGTGTCAGGGGTGTGTGGGCTCACTCAGGGAAGGGGACGAAGGTCAAGGGAATCCATTCTTTTGTTTTCCTTTTAAAAATCATTTGTTTTTTCTTAACCCCAAGGAAAGAGGCAGCTCTGTTTGCCAAACAAAGTGGTACTAAATGCCGTCACTAGAAATGTTTATATTTTTCTTCTTCGATATGCTGAGCATACAGCACAGTGTCCCACTTCTCCAGGGATCAATGAGATTGCTCAGGAGAACCACACAGTTAGCCAGGTGGAATTAATATGCATCATCCCTACCTCCTCCTTCCCACCCCCAAATACTCATCGATCCCAGGAGGGTGATTCTGAAAATGTAGTACAGGCTGAAGCTATATGAATATTTGCATAGGCCTGTCATCATCATTAGAGGGGAATCCCAGAACCACCATCAGATGGGGGAAGCCCTTGGCAGCTTGACTCCATGAGAGCAACATTGCTTGGGAATCTGGGCAAAGTAGATCTGGTGCAAAGTCCCAAGGCATCTTTTAAATCCTCTGAAATCAGAGTTCTGGGAACAGAGCTCCCTTGTTCATTCCATAGGGGAGCAATCTCCACGTACACACACATATTTGCACCCCATGTTTCTCTGTCCCTAACCACTTACTATGTTTTTTCTGCTGGAACAGAAAATCCTCCCAACCTCTCAGTACTTTGGGTCTTATTCAGTATTACCTCTTTCTCAGGCACAACTCCTGTTCAGCTGCAAGAGGAAGTCAGTGGGATATTTGCCCGGGATGCCAATAGAGCCCTTACAAAGCAACGGGACTGGACTTTTTACAGCAATTTTAATTTAACAATCAAATTTATATTGTTTCAATATTGGCCAATAAAATCCTGCTTATGTTTACTTGATACACTTTATTGAAATAATATTCTGAAATGTAAATGCTGGATGTATTAAGACAAATGAAGATATTTTTTTCCCTGTGAGCTGATCACGTAAACTTCCCTGAGCAGTTAAAGCCAGAGATTCTGAATGAGTCACTTGATATTTGAGAAACACTCAAAAATGGAAGTAGGAATAAATGGGCCAGTTCTTGTGGCCTTTCAGGGCAAAGCAGGCAGTAAGTTCATGTACCACCAATATACCGGTAGGAAGAAGGAGCCAGATCCTCAGCTGTGTAATTCAGACTAACTTCATGAAGGCAATAGAGCTATGGCAATATATGGCAACTGAGAGTGGGGACCACAGTTTAGATGTCCGTTGTGCTTTCCCATTCTTGTTGCCCAACCATTTCTTCTGTCAACAGAAATGTGTGAGAGAGAAGTGATTCTGCAAATGTGGTTAGTGTGAGGGGAACAGGGGGATTTGCATTAGCACCAGCATCTGGGCCACCAAAAGGAGGTTGTTGTAGGATTTATGAGATTATTACTTTGGTGGATACAACAGTTCAGAGAATCCCATATGAGCTAATTCAGTTTCTTATCCCCTACTACACATGCAGACCCCAGGATGTTTCTTGTGCATAGTGGTTATTTTTATTATTCCTCTGCATGTGTCTGTAAGATGTGCCCTATTCCTCTTCTATTTGGGCTCATTTACTACATTTTTTTAAAAAAAGACAAGATTATAACAAACTATCTGCAAATAACTCCCCCCTTGAGTAGTCGGAGCGTGGCCTTGTGGCCTAAAGGAACTCAAACATACCATCTTTTCCTAACCATTCAGCTGAGCACTCTGGGCCTGAGTCAGCCAAGTACTTGAGCCTGTGTGTAATTTCAGACCCATGAGTCATCTTGTTCCAGTGGAACTACCCATGTGTTTAAAGCTCAGCTTATGCTGAAGTGCTTTTGCTGGGTCAAGGCCAGAGTGCTCTGCATCTTTCAGGAGTGAGCGCATAAGACTTGAGGGACCTCCTGTCCAAACCTTTATTCAGGCAAAGTCCCTGGGTAAAGCAGCTGGACTTTACTCTTCAGGCTGACAGTCACCAAATGGTGATTCTGATGGACTAGCAGCAAGAGGAGAGAGTTGCAAAACCAAATACCCTTCATTAGACAGTCTGTATCTTGGGCCTGTTAAGTGAAGCACCTTGGCTGATCTCAGCTGTAGGAGCAGTACTTATGGGGAGATTGGTCTCAAAAATCACAATTGGATTATGAGGGTGGCTAATTTCATCCTTGTGGTAGCATCACTGAAGTCAGTGGAGAGCAGGAATTCATTTGGTCCTATGTCTTTTACGTGAGTTGTATAAAAGTTGGTGATTTTAGTTCATGTTGCTTCATGAGAGCTCCCATTCTCCCAAAGTTTGCTACAGACCATGAACTATGACTTCTGCCTGGTGTCAGGTTTTGTAATAAACGATTTTCACTGCTCTTTCTTATATTGAGATTATTTTGCACATATTTTTTAAACAGCCTGTTTAATTGGTGCAGTCAATTTCGATGGGAGTGAATTACTGTAAATTTTAAAAGTTAAACATTAAAGAGTAGTTCATGACCACACTACTTGAGTCTTTCATACCAACTCCTAACAGAACAGGGCCATATCCTCAGTGGTGTCAATGAACACAGAACTAGTATTGAGATTAGCCCTTCCAGAGAACAGGTCAAAGTAGAGTAGTGAAAATAACTGCAAATTTGTAACAGGATGTGTTATTTTTATTGGCCAGTTGTACCATACGTTTCCCTCAGAGTAGCCAGGAAGCATAGTGGTGTAGTTAAGGCACTTGATTTGGATCCAGGAGATATCGATTCAGTTCCTAGTTCTGCCACAAACTTCTTGTATGACCTTGCACAAATCACTTAATCCAGCAATCGGCAACCTTTGGCAAGTGGCCCATCAGGGAAATCCGCTGGCGGGCCAGGATGGTTTGTTTATCTGCACCATCCACAGGTTTCGCCGATCGCAGTTCCAGCTGCTCCAACTGCAACTCCAACTGGCTGCAGTTCACCATTCCAGGCCAATGGGGGCTGCGGGAAGCAGCATGAGCTGAGGGATGTGCTGGCCGTCACTTCCCGCAGCCCCCATTGGCCTGGAACAGCGACCGATGGGAGCTGCAATCAGCCGAACCTACGGACACTTCAGGTAAACAAATCGTCCTGGTCCACCAGCAGATTTCCCTGATGGGCCCTGTGCCAAACATTGCCAATCCTTTGGCTCCCCAATGGAGATAATAATTTCTTTGTTTATCTTGTCTACTTGGTTGTTAATGCTTTGCAGTAGGACTTTCTTTTACTGTGTTTTTGTACACTTGCTAGCACAGTGGGGCTCCAATCTCAACTGAGACCTGGAGTTGTCCTTGATAACAAAAGTTCTGTATTTTCTCAAGAAAAAAAGTTTGATGGTGAACTAATAATAGTACTTTGAACTTCCTCAAGCACCTTTTATTTCAAGAGCTCAATTTGTGTTGTAAATTAAATCTCATATCATCTATATGAATGAGGTCAGTATAAATACATCCCTTCATGGATAAGGCACTGAACTGGATGCAGGGATTTTGGTTCAATTCCTGCTCCTGCTACTGGTTTTCTGGGTGACTTGGGGCAAGTCAGATGCTTCCCCATGCCTCAGTTTCCATATCTGTAAAATGGGAATAGTGATTCCCTCTTTTATAAAGCAATTCGAGATCTACAGATGTAGTGCTCATAAGAACTAGGTATTACTACCATATATCAGTACCCTGAATTGTAGAGAGAAATTATTTGTCACAGGTCAGATAACAAATAAGTAATAGAGATGGGAATAGAATCCAAAAGTCATGACTGTTAGACCTCTATGAATACTCCTTTCTAGTACACACTTTACCTTGAAAACTTTGTGTTCTCATTTATGGCCTCTAGTAGAAGCATTAGTTTTCACTATAGTGATATGTGAACTTTACTTTTTAATTGGTGCAATTTATCTAAAATTTCGTTTAGTTTTTAAGTAATTATTTCAGAAATCCTAATGACTTTAATGGAGAAGTTTTCATCTGTCACTTAAGATATCATCATTTGACAAGTGAATAAGAGAGGCCTGGTGTTTGTGAAATTCCAGACATTGTCTGTATTTAGTTCAGTTGAATCTGCCTAATACTTGGGACTAATTTGTTAAGATCTAGAGAACAAAAAAAATGAACTTGTCGACAGCTGAAAATGGAAAAAAAGTGTCATGTAAGGAGAGCTACTCTAGCAGCTCTGAGCAGTTAGAACAAGCTGCTAGTTGGCCAGGTTCAGAAAACATATATCATGGAATCATCATCGGAATTCTATGTTCCTAACTCCTGCCAAAAGCTAAAAATTGCTAGTCTACAATTATAGCTGAGAAACTATTCACAGGAATAGGCCGAAGTCTTGAAATGATCTCTGCCCAAACAAACCACTCCACTGAACCCCAGTGACTTTATCAGGGCTTCCTGCCGATAAAAGAGTTCATCCATGTGGGATCCTTGCAGGATCAGAGCCATAAAGTGAGGTTCTGTGAGGTGCTCAGTCCTCTTAACTCTGACTGGAGCTCCTCTTTTTGGATTACACCTTTAGTCATGATTTGCATCATCCTCACTGTTCCATCATGTACACCCAGCCTCGAAAACCATGGTATGGCCTTCTCCCACTATCTTGTGCCTTCTTCCACCACACCTCCCAATCCCAGCCTCACCCTGCCCTCATGCAGCCCATATTTCTTCCCCAAGGCCCAGTGGTATAAAAAATGCAAAATTATCATATTAAGAATGTGAAAAAGCAAATGCAATCCCACGCATGCAAGAATCACAAGTAAGGCCTTGCAAATCATGAGACAGGCTAGAAAAGAGCCACAAGATAAAAAAATAAATACTATACATGTTGGGGTTTTATTTACCTTCTGGTTTTTGAGTCTTTATTGGGGTTCAGGCTTTTCCCTGCAACCACCAAACCCAGAAACTTGTTTTATTTAAAATGAAAGCTGACATTTTCACATAATCATGTGACTCCAGGAGCTGGGGCTTTTTAAAAATTGCCTGATATCATGAGACCCGTGATAAAATTGCAAGAGTGGGCAACACTGTGAAATTGCCCTCAGTGACTCTTTCCTCGGTGAGTCCCAGCACGTTTCCTCCCTCAATGTTGTGTGTGTAGGTTATAAACTCTGAGGCAGGGACTGTCTTTGTATTGGCTGTACAGCAACAAGCACTTGGCTGGCATATAAATTACAGCCACAGTGTGAGATTAGGCCATTTGGCACCTAGTAGGATGAAGCCCCCCCACAGCAGAGTAGCACTGTTCTGCTTGTTCTTTTCAGGGACCCTGCAATACGAAATCACTTCCTCCTAATGCCTATATTGTATTCCAAGGACCCCAGATATGCACAAAAGCCTCTGTTACAGGAAGTGACTCCACTCCTGCTCATATGCTCTTTAAATACATGGTGTCTGAAGCAGCAGGATTTAAATGGCAGCCAAGTACGGCAAATGACACTTGGTTCCCACTACCTGGCTCAGTCAAAGCCGGTTGAGTAACTAGTGATCTGTGGAGTGGTGGTCAACAGGGAGCTGGCTGGTCACGTGATGCTGGTTCCTCTTCCTTGTTTCCAGCTGAATGAGACAAAACAAATGAGAGGAGGAGATGCCACAAAGAGCTGAGGCAAACAGCGTGACTAACATTTTCAGCAGCGACTAAATGCTGCTTGCACTCGAGAGAGCTGCAAATACACGAATACCCTTCTAACACTGTCCCGTGCATAAGCAATTGCTATTGTTTCCAAAGGGAGGTGATGTTATTGCATCTGGGAGAGGAGTAGGTCTCTGTGGTCACCCATGGGAGGGGAGGATAGCTTCAGCAAGAAAATGCCACAATTAGTATGTTACCCACATGGCAAAAATTTGAGAACGCCCATACTCTGGATTTTGGAGCTATAGAAGTCCATTAGTTGATAGCTAAATACCTTGGGCCCAATTCACTGGCATATCCTGGCTGCTTTGTATTGCTCTCATAGCACAAAGAAACTGTAAACTTGGGTTAAGCGACCACTTGTCACTATTTAATTTCTGTATTACAGTAGCACACTTGAACTTGGGACCAGATTGTGCTAGGTGCTATACATAATAAGAGTGAGTTTCTGCCCTGAAGGGGTAACAGTCTAAATAGAGAACACAGATCCGGGGAAGATAAGTAATTATCCCTGTTTTACATATAGGCACAGAGAGATTCAGTGATTTGCTCAGGATCACTCAGGAAATCTATGACGAAGCTTATAATTGAACTCAGATATCCTGAATTTCAATCCAGAGCTGTAAATACAAGACCAAATTTCCATTCCCCTAGTGAGGAATTCTCCAGTGGCATAGTCCCTCCCTAGCAGGGAGTGTGGTCAGCAGGAAAGGGACAATGCTATTCATGCAGTTGTGGGAAACTGGTATAAAATAGAGCAGCCCTAAGGGTGCTCTAACATGTACCAGTAAGCAGACCTGCCAGGGAGAGCCTCCAAATCAAGGGAATGTAAAGGTTGCTTTCAGCTACCTTTGCATCCCACTGTGGGCTTGTGTTAAGCACTGTTTGGCTGAACCAGAGAAATTGTCTCT
Organism: Dermatemys mawii; assembly: GCA_007922305.1. Taxonomy (NCBI): domain Eukaryota; kingdom Metazoa; phylum Chordata; order Testudines; family Dermatemydidae; genus Dermatemys; species Dermatemys mawii. The sequence continues at coordinate 2,100,735 of ML677383.1, forward strand.
TCTCTCCCGACTCACATTTTCTATCTAACATTTAAGCTCGAGTGCTGCTTTTAGGAATTTGTACATAGCTGCATATAGTGCCAGGAGTCAGGACGTCCTGACATTAGTCATGACAGCGGACTCCCATCAGACAGCATCATTTGCTGTAAGTGTGGTCAACGTGAACCCAGAAGAGCTCTGCTCCAACAGCCAAGGAGATACAGGACAGCAGATCGTTAATTATTCCCCTTACCTCAGAAACTGAACAGGAAAATAAATAGATGAGCACTGTTGGACCCAACGCTGATGAGTCTGTCCATTCAGAATTCCTGGAGTCTGAGCTCTAGCACATACATGACAGGTAAAGATCAGTTAATGCCCTTCTGACAGAAGATCACAGGTTTGTGCTTCTTCACTGATTTATTGTCAAGTCTTCTCTATCATTTTGCATTGCTTCCTCATAGCTTAGACTCTTCCCTCCCTGTGTTTTATATTTCCTTTTACTGCCAAATGTATTTATTTCAGATTCATTTTTTACGAACGCCTCATCCTTGCTTCTCTAAGACAGTCCGTTCTTCTCCTATTCCTTCCTCCCCCAGTGCTCTGTTCCTACCTCCCAGGGCTCCTTGATAATAAGATCTCTCAGCAAGTTAAGGAGTCTTCAGTTAGACTGTAGCTTTCTATGTAAGACAGCAATCATAGAAGAGCCCCAAGAGTTCCAATTTCTCCTCCTCCTGTTTTGATGCACTGATTATCCTCTTGTCGGATCAATAGCTCATCTACTTCTAGGGGTATTCTAGCACTCTGATGCTAAATTAAAACAGATAGAATCAATCCTCAGTTAATTTTCCCAACCAAACAATTTATATCTCGTTTCTGGTGCTCCATAGTATGAATTATATAATACTGACATGCTATTAGGCCTCCCCAGACAAAGTAAGTGCTTTTATAATGCTGAATTACCCTTTTTATTAATAACTCTCAAATGTGACAAAACAGGGGATTCGTTTTATAACGCTGTATAGTCCCTGGCTGAACTTGTTCAAACACCCAGGGATGGTACTAAATAAATCTCTAATTAACAGTGGCTTTGGGGTTTTTTTTAATATACTTTGAGGTATAAATTTGAGAGTGGTTTTAAGCTTCATGTAAAATAATATTGCCGTTAATTATTTGAAATCAATTGTTATGCTAAGAGTAAACAATTGCTTCTCTCCTTGCTGTAAATTAATATACCATAAATAACTATAAAAGGAAAACACTATGGAACAGTTTTACAGGAAGCACCAAGGTTTAATGCTTAACATGCTTTTGGAGATGTGAGGCTTGATTCTCCGCTGCCTTGGAAATTGTGTAGTGCTTAGGCTAAGCATGTGCTTAAGTTGCAATTAAGGCAACAAGACATAAGCACTTCCTTAAAGTAAAACAAGGACTAAAGTGTTTTCCTGAATCAGGGCCTGTATTAGTACATGGACTGCAGAGGAAACTTTCAAAGCAGAGATGTAGGGTCTGATTTTTTCATGGCTGGCCCATTGTCTAGTCATTTACTTCTGTACAAAGAGATAGCGAAATGTTTTTATACTATTAGCATCATGCTGAGTGGAAAATTCTTATTTGATAATGTTTTCCACCCACTTTGCACAAGTGTGCATGGTGGTGTAAATCGGTGCAGCTTCACCAATTTCAGTGAAGCAATGCTGATTTACACCAGCTGAAGATTTGGTCCACCAGGACGGGGGACAGCGAAGCGTCATGCCCCAAATCATCTAATCTCTTAAGTGTCATGATCTTACAGGTCATCCAATCGTTAGCATTTTGGCCCACTTCTATTTTGCTGTTACCTCCTATCTCGGAAGCTCTACCCAGCTTTTCCCTGGTCCTAAGGCATTTGTTTGACTACATTATAGGTTTATGCGCACAGGGGGTTTGTTTCGTCTCTACAGCAATGCATGCATAATTCTTATTAACGTCAATGCAACAGGAGGAGACTAGTTCTTAGCTCTCAAAATCACAGAAGCCCTTGATGCAGACCGCGGAGAACAAAATGTTTTGATTAAGTCAGTGCTTTTCTGTTTTAGACTCTACTGTATAGGCAGCTGTCACACTCCTGGCTCACCTCCCACTCCTGCACGCTCACCAGGCAGCTGTGTTCAGACCCATGCAATGGATCCGTGCGCTTCTAAGCTCCCCTGGCTTTGGGCAGGCTCCAGCCAGACTCTGGCCTCTCAGGGTGTGTCTACACTGCAATTAGACACCTGTGGCTGGCCCACGCCAGATGACTCGGGCTAAAGGGCCCAGGCTAAGGGCCTGTTTAATTGCAGTGTAGACGTTCAGGTTCAGGCTCAGGCAGTGGTGCTGGAACACTTTTTACAGTAAGGATGCTGCAGGCGGAAACCATATTTGGATTGGATGCGGTAGCACCTCCTGCACTCCTAGTTCCAGCACCTAGGAGCTCGGACTGCAGCATGAGCGCTGGGATCCTCCCACTTCACAGGGTTCTAGACTCTGGCTTCTAGCACAAGCTCAAACATCTACACCACTAATAAACAGCCTTTTAGCCTGAGTTCCACGAGCCTGAGACAGCTGGCATGGGCCAGCCATTGGTTTTTAAATGCAGCTTAGACATACCCTCGGGTGCAACCCTAAGCACACACTCTCTGTCTGGTGCTGCTTCTAGGAAATGGGACCCTGGGGTCCAGATGCCCTGGACCTCCAGGGTTGGTGCTGATGTCCCAAGATGCCCCAGTGGTTCTAGCACACCCTGCCCAGAGCTACACCTTCCTGGATACTCTGCTTTACAGTTGAACCTTCCTTCTTCCTGCCTCCTTGTTCTGCTCAGTGAGAGAAAGCTCCCCAGAGCAGACCTTGTTGTTTTATAACTTTCCACTCCCCTTTGTCACATGATCCTCCTGGTAAACCTCAAAGCCTGCGTCACATGATCAAGATGCCTGTCCCAGTGATCTTTTGCTTAAAGTCTGAACTGAAAAAACTGGTTTCTTGCAGCTCAGCCACCCTCTCCAGAATCAGCTCCATCTTTCGCCAAAGTAGACTTAATCAAATGTTAATGAGACTTGACGTTCCTGCAACAACTGTCTAGATAGAGTCTGTGCAGTATGTGACGCAGTACCTTTTGGCAAATGGCTGATTCAATACACACTGAGGCATTCGATGACACTGCAATGCCATTAAATCTGACAGAATTCAGAAGTTTTACACAGACAAATTCTACAAATCGTCACAGTAATGAAAGCATTTCAACTTGAGAATGGAGTCTAGAGATCAGAGCAGAGGGCTAAGAACTATCGGTCACTGGAGCATGGTCAGACCACTTAACTTCTGAGCTCTGGGTTCCCCCATCTCAGTAAAATGGTTTCAGTCACAGGCCCATCACAGATGTGGGGTGTGTGTGGTATATTCAGATATGCAACTGTAATACCTTTTTCTTTTCTTTGTACTGCAACTTTAAATAGCTAATGTCTCTGCTGTCTGGTGATACTGGCAACCATTTTGTGTTCAGTTCAGTGCAGACGTACAGAGAAAGCACATGCCTTCTGATCTCTCACATTTGTTCTTTTAATCTAAACTAAAAGCCAGTCCAGCTGAAAATATGAACGTCTACTCTTTGCATCAAGCAACATAAGACTGTGAGACTTTGTAAGCCCCTTGTAGAGCATTTTGAGATCTGAGATGCAAAGTATTATGATTGCTGTTATTTCTAGAGACTATACTATAAAGTATGTTGACTTTTCCCAGCATTTCTCGGATGCTTACACCACTTCTAAGCTCTGTCACATGGCCTTGTTTCTCAATCAAGAGAGAGCGATGGATATTGTGCATTCGAAAAGTAAAATAAGGTTTAAATTTGCTGTCAGAACTTTAATTAAAACACTTATAGATCAACTTTACCATGGCAAATTGTCTGTGCCACTATTACTATAGCAAGATGAATGTTAGCTGTGAAAACAGGCAGAGTGCACTCCCCTAGACTAATGTGTAATTTCATAGCCATTGATTTTTTTACTTTGAAAATTCTCCCACATGCTCCTGGGAATTGGAACTTGTTACAGGTGACCTGGCAGCCGTGTTAGCAATTTTTTAAACCTTTTATGAATGTGGGAGATCCGTTCTTTGGCCCATTCCTGTTTTACCTTGGCAGGCATGACCCATAAATACTCACCTTTCTGGTTCTGAGCTAAAGGCTAATATATGAATGACTAGATTTAAGAGCTAATAGTTGATTTAGAGTTTTGACCTTTTTGGGTACTGGAGAACAAAAAGCTTTTTTTTAAAAAAAAAAAGACTATATGGGCTAATTTTGCAGTCAGTCTGAGCACAAGACTGCCACAGAATTTGAGGGGATGAAAACAGAAGGCCACGACCTTATCTGGTGTAAATCGGTTTAGATGCATTGACTCCAGTGGAGCTGTGTTGACTTACACCATCTGAGGTGTATTCTGAGACCTCAGAACATAAAAAACTGCCATCAAATTGACAGCATACCTTCTGTAGCATGTAACTCTTACTTAGAATAGTTGCAGAGGGTAGCAAATGGACACCCTCAATGAGGAAATTAACATTTTAACAAACTCAAAGTTAGGATGAGGACCACACAGTCTTTAAAGTTTTTGTCTTCACAATCTCCCTCTGATGTAAGAAAGTACTATTATCTCTATTTTACAGATGGGGTACGGAGGCATAGAGAGGTTGTGTGACATGCCCAAGGTCACACAGGAAGTCTGCGGTAGTGGAGGGAGTTGATTAGCTAGCATCCTAAGCGGTGGCCCATACTACTTCTCCAAGAGAGTTGAGTTTGTGGCTCTCTGGTAATGGTTATGCATGCATGGCTCTCCTGACAGTAGTAGCTCTCTCTGATCAACCCACACTGGGGCAATTGGGAGGGAAACATGCGAGTCAAGACTGGCCATAAGAAAGGGAGATGAAAGAGGGAGGAAAGAATTGTACAGCACTGAGGTATCATGGTGATGGACACATGACAAGTGCCTGTCGCTGGAGCCCCAGCTGTGGTCCAGCTGTAAAGTATTACGTAGGATGGCTGTAAATTGTGATAGCTTAATTGTGTTCGTGCTGTCGATAACTGTTAAGAAAACGTGAGACCAAATATCTGACCAAGCTGCGGCTAGCCTGGGACGTGAAGTGAGCAGGAGGCCTGGGTTTCTGGGAAGAGGTTTGACTTGTCTAATAGAAGCTTACAATGGCCCTATTTAAAGTCTTTGGGCTGAATATAAGGGGCTCTGAGTGAAAATGATGGCCTGAAATATACAGAAGGTCAAACTAGGGAATGTGATAGTCCTTTCTAGCCTTAAACTCTATGAAACTATGAAATACCACAAGGTGTGCAGGAGGCGTGTATGCTTTGGCCATGCCCCATCTGCCCCCGAACGTGTTCCCACCCTTAGAAGGGCTGGAAGGGAATAGCATAAAACCAACTACACTGACATTCACACCACCCAGGAATTCTTGTGGTCCAGTGGGATCTCCAGCTGGCCACATGGGCCTGTTTGAAGCTTGCCTTGTGCCCCAGAGTGGTGCAAAGAGACTTTACCTGGGGTGAGGCAAATGTCCCTGAGTACATACCAGAATGCCTCAGTGACTAACATGCAGCACGTTTTGGGCCTGATTCTGCTCCTATATACACCAGTTTTGTATTGGTATAATTTCAACCCCCTGATTTACACCAGCATGAGATCAGCATCAGGCCCAGCAATTGTTTCCTAAGGAACTTTTTTACTGTCCCTGATTCTGGCCCATAGCTGCCTGTTGGAAGATGGCAGGAGAACCTGGTAAGAATACTTAGAAACCCACCACGGGTAAATCATTGTCCTTGTTATAACAGAGAATTTAAGGAATTTTTATTGGTCATTTGTATTGTGCTAGTGCCTAGATGCCCCAGTCGTAGACCGGATCCCACTGTGCTAGATGCTGTACAAACACAGAACAAAAAGAGTGGTCCCGACCCTCATGAGCTTACAAGCAAAGTATAAGACGCGAGACAGGAGCATACAGACAACCTACAGAATAGTACCATGGAACAAAGAGACAGTGTTAGTCATCATGATTGGCAGCGGCATCTGCTGTAAGGGAAATAAGCGTTGTGCTGAGAGTGCCACTCATGTCACTGTCTAATCTCCTGGGTAAAATTGGCTCGAGAGCTCTACATACAGATACAGGGAGCTAACTTTTTTTTTTTTTCTCATGATGATAAAAAGGTTCAGATCTGTCACCTGATATCCACATGTAGACAGAGTTTTGGCAGCTGCCAGAAATGGAGCACGCTGAAGTCTTAGATCTTCAGGGCAGCTGTTGTTTCTGTCTGGCTCAGGTTTGTGGCAACTGTATGTGTCCTTTGTTGTACTCCTGTGCAGTATTATTATTGCATAAGATTAATTGTGTGCCTGTCCACTAACGACTACTATCTGATCAATCAGTATTTCCAAGTACTGTAGTTTTTGGAATATTTTAATCCACTCCCACCTCTCTCCAAAATTAGATTTGTCTTTTAAAATCATACTAATTTTCATTGTGTATTTTAAGGACTGTTACTTATTCTAAGTCTTATTGCTTAGCCTATGTATACTTGACATGGCTTGACACTGGAAAGCGTGCTAAAGTTATGTGAAATGTTAATGCATAAAGCAAGCAAGAAATAGCTTCCCTCTGGATTAATGTGCTGTAGCAGAACACAGCAATTCTGCTGAGTCCCACAAGGATTAGCACTACAAAGTATGCCGCTAAAGATGCTCTTTGATACAGAGCAAAGCAGGTTTTCCCCTGCACAGGCATGCCTTTCCGAGCCTGTAATATGATTTAACATATTCAAATCAATAAAGCCTTTGGTGGGAAATAGAACTCTGCACTCTTGTGACGGTCACTCATGACCTCACCATATATGTTTACCTATATGGCATTCAGTGAAAGAGAAGCAGCAGGGCACATAACCCACAGGGCTGCACCCTGTGATATTTAGGTCTGAATCCAGCTTTGGGTTTTCTCTGTGTTGTCTCTGCTGTTCTATTTAAGGCCCTACTTGAATTACGGGATGATTGTCAAAAAAAATAGCGGCTGATCTATGGCCAAGCCATGGAAAATTGTGGAAAAGTACTAATGGACCTTATTATTTTTAATATGAATGGAATTAATTGTATTATTATTTTATTATTAATTGAATATTTTAATTGACCTTATTATTTTTAATAAGGTCCATTATTACTTTTCTATGATTTTCTGCTGTCAGCTTCCCAGAGCTGAGAGCGGAGGGTTCAGGGCTGACTGTGGGGGCTCCTGCTCTCAGCCCTGGGGCAGGAGAGGCTCTTGCTGTCAAAATTGCTGTGAAAGGCTAATATTGCAGAATCAACCATTTCCACAATACGGCAAGTTAAGTAGGGCGTTAGTTATATTGGTATTACAATAGTGCGACAGGACCCACTCCGGATCAGGACCATCTTATTGTGCTAGATATTGCACAAACACATAGTAAGTGGTTGCGGCTGCTGTAAAGAGCTTACTGACTAAGTAGGAAAGACAGACAGAGGAAAATTACTATTCCCATTCTACAGATGGAGAACTAGGACACCAAGAAAGACTAAGGCCCAGATCCTCAAAGGTATTGATTTCAATGGGAGTGAGACACCTAAATAACTTTGAAGACCTGAGCCTCAGTGACCTTTCCAAGATCACACAGAAAGTCTGGGATAGAGCCAGGAATTGAACAATTGAACACGCCAGGCTGGGCATGATCTTGCCATTTTATATTTAATTTGCTCTTTATTTTGCCAGGTAATTAATTGTTAATATTGGGTAACTGTTTATCAGCAGTGCTGTTGGGATTGGGATTGGGGTAGAGTTTTAAATGGAGCAGAACCAAATGTAAATTGCCTTGCTTTTCCTGCACACTGGCCACTAGTTTTTTGTATAAGGTTTGGGGGTTTCAGTTCAATCAACGTAGATTTTCCAGAGTACTCCAAATGAGCATCACTCTTACTACTTGTCTTGTCCCAGAAACTGGAAAATCTTACTCTAACAGCTACCCTGCGGGAACCTTCCCATCTGTCAGCTGACAGCAGGCATATAGATCTGAGTGCAAAAATAAATAGCTAGCTTTCATGATTCATGCACATGCAAAAAGCAGCCAGCAGCCTGAGGTTTTGGGTGTACATTGATGGTGGGAAGGAGTCAAATTCCGAAGTGGCATTTCTGTGCTCTGAAATCATCAGTAAGATTTCTACTAAAGTTAGAACCAAGCCATCTCAGTAATAGACGGGCCTGTAATTTAGCGAGATCTGTAGAATGTACCCAAGTCTTGTCTGTTTGATTTACACACAGGCCTGCATTAGTGCTTGTTTCTGTACCACTGAAGTCAGTGGGAATTCTGCCAGTGACTTCAATAGAAGTAGGAGCACAGGTTTAAAGCAATGTAGCTCTGTTCCTCCAGCAAGCTCTTGGGCCCATAGGGGGAGTGCACATCCCTTAAGATGCTGAGGCCTGAGTTGATTGGGCTTCATCACATGGTTGAGGTTACATGATATTTCTACAGGTATCCTGATTGGCTTAGCACTGAAAGGGCCAGCAGTAAAAATACTGATTTGTTTTCACAGACCTACATGGGAAAGAGGGCGGAGGCTCCAAAATGAGGAAGTGAGGGGGTGTTTTTTATATTCAGCAAAGATGCTGGATGTAGTTAGCATGCCATCAATCCTCCCTCAAAGACAAAAGATCCACAAGGGATAGATAGGGTGCAGGACGAGCTGGGAGAAGATGGGATGGTGTGGACATGGATGGTGCTAGGCCTGTGATGGCCTCTATAGGTTTAGATATATTCAGAAGCACCATATCTGCTATCGTTGAGAGGTGTGGCCTAAGGACTCCCTTCTGTGCCAGCTGCCAGGGATCTAAGTAAGTGGCATAAGGGTTTCTGCTCTGGTGTATTCTTCCCCAGAGGCAGGAAGGCTTTAAGAATTGCATGTAATGGAGAGTTCCTTTGTCTCGTAAGGCTGCAGCCTTAAAAGTCGTAAGAGAACCCTTAATGTCATTTCTGTTAACTTTAGTAGGACTATTCCAAAGTTTATCCAGTTGCAGATGGGCATAATGTTTCCCCAAACATATGATGTTGAGCAGGTCAAAAAAACACTCTCGCCACCGCATCTAGAACCTCAACTTCCAGCCATCATCTATTTCCAGAACTGAATTTGCATCTAACTTTTTATATTTCTGGAATTTTTAGATACATTTATTTTCTGTAGGAGATTTTGAGCAAATATGGAGCCCAAGTGCCCTTTACACCATGAAAATGGCTAATCTTGTAGTATTAATTCATGGTTGGTGAGAATGAGCAGATGATAGAGTTGTATCATTTGATAATACTCTTTCTATTCCACTAGTATCTCATGAGCCTGTTAAACAACAGCTACTAAAGCTAGACATTTTTAAATCAACAGGTCCAGATAACTTACACCCAAGAGTTTTAAAAGAACTAGCTGAGGAGCTTGCTGGATCATTAACACTGATTTTCAGTAAGTCTAAGAACACTGGGGAAGTTCCAGAAGATTTGAAGAAAGCTAATTTTGTCCCAATATTTAAAGAGGATAAACAGGATGACCCAGGTAATTCTAAACCAGTAAGTCCGACATCGATCTCAGGCAAAATAATAGAGCACGTCTTACGGGATTCAATAAATAAAAAAAATAAAGGATGGTCATATAATTAAGGCCAGTCAACATGAGTTTATGAAAAATAGATCCTGTCAAACTAACTTGATATCTTTTTTGTTATGGGATTATAAATTTGGTTGATAAAGTTAATAGTATTGATGTAATATACTTAGACATCTGTAAGTTATTTGACTTGGTACCACGTGACATTTTGACTTAAAAAATACTAGAATGATCAAATTAATATGGCACACATTAAATTGATTAAAAGCTGGCTAACTGATAGATCTCAAAATGTAACTGTGAATGGGGAATCATCATCTAGCGGATGTGTTTCCAGTGGTGTTCCATGGGGATCACTTCTTGGCCATACTCTGTTCAACATTTGTATTAATGATCTGGAAGAAAACAGAAAAACATAATTGATAAAGTTTGCAGATGACACAAAAATTGGGGAAGAGGTACATAATGGAGCAGATAGGTCACTGATACAGAGCGATCTGAATCATTTGGTAAGCTGGGCACAAGCAAACAATATGCATTTTAATATGGCTAAAGGTAAATGTATACACCTAAGAACACATAGGCTATGCTTACTCAGTGGGGACTATGTCCTTGGAAGCAGTGATGCTGAAAAAGATCTGGGGGTCATGGTGGATAATCAGCTGAGCAAGATCTCCCTGTGTGACACAAAAGAGCTAACGCGATCCTGAGAGGCATAAACAGGAGAATCTTGAGTAGGAACAGAGAGGTTATTTTACCTCTATATTTGGCACTGGTGTGCCCGCTGCTGGAATAATATGCCACAATTCAAGAAGGATGTTGATACACTGGATTGGGCTCAGAGAAGAGCCAGAGGAATGATTAAAGGATTAGAAAACATGCCTTATAGTGATAGACACAAGGAGCTCAATCTGTTTATTTTAACCAAGTGAAATATTAAGGGGTGACTTGATTACAATCTATAAATACCTACCCAGGGAACAAATATTGACAATGGGCTGTTCAGTCTAGTGAAGAAAAGTACAACAAGTTGAAGCTACACACATTCAGACTAGAAATATAGTGTAAATTTTTCACAGGGAGTGTAATTAACCATTGGATAAAATTACTAAAGGTGCTGGTAGATTCCCTAGCACTGACCATTTTAAAATCAACACTGGAAGTTTTTCTAAAAGATCTGTTCTAGGAATTATTATGGGGAAGCTCTATGGCCTTTTCTACACAGGAGGTCAGACTGAATGATCAGTGGAATCTGTGAATCTGGCCTTGGAATCTATTAATCTAAAATCACTGTTCTCACCCCGGCTGTGACTGCACACACAGATTAACCACTTCTATGCAGAATTATCCAGTGTTCACACATGATTGCAGATTTGCATGTACACACCTCACTCAGTCAGCTGTGCATCTAAACTGCACACCAGACCTGCTCATTTTGTATATATTTTCAACTTCATCTGAAATGTTTCCATCTAGAACTGATTTTCAAAGGCATTTTATGCTTTGAGACTCAATATGACTGTTAGGAGTAATTTAGGGTGACCAGACAGCAAGTGTGAAAAATCAGGACAGGGGGTCGGGGGTAATAGGAGCCTATATAAGAAAAAGACCCAAAAATCTGGACTGTCTTTATACAATCAGGACATCTGGTCACCCTAGAGTAATTCCTGTTATTGCATGCCTGGGCTTAAGCATTTGCTAAGCAGAGAAATACTGTGGCTGATTAACCTAAAGCCTGATTCCTTTCCACATTTTCACCTGAATCCTCTCCTTGAGCAAATACAGTCCAGCTTCCGTTGTGCCTATATTGATATAGGTTAGCTTCTAGTCTATAATAAATAAGTCAAGGAGAAGCCAGAGAGGCTCTGCCTAGATTATGATAGTCTTATATTAAGCAGGTAAAGTGGGTTTACTGTGACTATTACTTCTATTGGTATTTCCTTTGACTTTTGACCTTCTTTGATGCAAAGGCTCTGGTCTCCTCAAAGCCAGCTGCGGCTCCCTCTGAAGTGCCCACAGTGTAACTTGATACCTGAGGAAATGGTACCTAGGGTAATTAAAATGTTTGTTGACTTTGGTACTGCCCACATCAGTGAAGCTGTCCATAGGAAGCCAGTATTTACTTGTTGATTAAGTGCCGAACAATTAAGAGACTAATATGCTTGGTGCATAAAGCCATCAGCTTTCCTAGAACTTAATGCTTCATTTCCCAGGTGTCCATGCTTTTCCCCATGGACTAAAGCTACAGTCAGTAGACTTGGGTATGCATAATTAAGGCTGTAGTTTTCCAAGAGCAGGAAATAAACATCTATATATGCATCATTTTTTATTTTGTAGAATACAATGAGCAAAGTACATCATTCAGTGAGACTCCATAAGATATGACTTTTGAGTGTTCAGAACCTTGTGGGATTGGGCCCTTTGGTATCTACTTGATGGATATTTATTTAAATCACACACACACACACACACACACACACACTATTAAAAGAATATTAAGGCTGCAAAGTCAAAAATTAGGAAATACCAGAATTAAAGTTGCCTGGGCAACCTTATTTTGCCCCTTTTATGTGGATGCATTATGCTACAGTCTTTAATGACATGATCATTTTTCCACAAGACTGACACCTCATTCATTGCACAGGATGGACAGTGATCAATATTTTTTTCTCCTCAGTGTGTGGCCCCAGGCCTTGTTTACTGCACACTATTCAAACCCTGGACTGAAGACAGAATTATTACATTCCTAATAGGCTCCTCTATGGCACTTAACACAATAGCGTCTGAGTGCTTCACACACATTAATGAATTTCTTTTCACAACATTCCTGTGATCTGAGGGGGTATTATTATTCCTCATCCTAGTCCCATTCTCTTCACCTACCCAGGCCCAGTCTACACTCAGCCTTCTCATCTCAGTTTTCTTGCCCAGCCCGTCCTAGTCCCACCCCTGGGGATTCTCTGGGATTCTCAGTCTTCCTCCCAGGCTCTTTGCACAGTCATTCCCGGGCCCAGAAGACACTGGCATGGAAAATTTCAGTCCAAACAATTAAAGTTTGGCAAAGTTATAACCAACTGAAAACAGGGGCTTATAATGGGAAGTGTCAGACAACCTAAATCATAGGCAGTGCTACCAGCGACATCTATAGCAAGAATATGAACTTGATTCACCTCTGTGTTACATGAGTGTAAATGTGGATTGTAATGAAGCAATGCAGAAGTGAATTGGGCCCTGTATCTTTACAAATATGAATGTTCCAAACACATTTAAAATATATGATTCTATATGTGTCTTCATTCAGAGGATGCTTCTGTTGTCTCTGCCAGTGGGGGCTGCCTTTTTCCCACCCTTCCCATTGAAATATAGGAGAGGGAGTGCTGGCTCTGTGCCATTTGTGGATTTCCCCTGACACAAAGGAAATCCCTGGACAGCTGGTTAAGCTGGCTTTTTAGCTTCTTTGCACCATCAGAATGGAACAAAACAGCCTCATCACAGCGCGGGAGTGCAGCAGCTCTTGGCGGGCATGGGCCCATTGTGCCTCCAGACGCCTGCTGAAGTAGGTTAATACATTACTGTGATCCCAGTTTTGAACTGGGTGCAACCTACTTCTCAGTCTGTGTTGGGTGCTCCACTCCCACGCTGCAGCTGATCCACCAGGAAAAAACTACCATCTACTGCAGCTAACTAATGGAATGGATCCTTCCGGTTGGTAGTTGAGGTCTATGCACCAATGCTAGGGTTGTACATTCAAGTTCCTGTGAGCAGTTGCTACAATAACACCAGTACTTTGTTTTCATGAACTAAAACAATGCTAATCTAAAATAAAAATTCATTTGTTCAAAAATCAATTTCACAACAATAACGTGTACTATTAAACCACCCATTTGGCTTCCTATATATATATATATGGTTATTGCTAGTACTAGATGATGTCACATGAGCCATAAATCAGACGAGGGCAGCCTGAGAGCATAGCCCAATATCAAAGGCTATAGAACAGAAATTAAAATACGCCATCCTACACAGATGAAGCACAAGAAGCAATGTTTTATGTGGCTATCTTGGGATTTTCCAGTTACTGTTTTTTTTATCCTTAAATGGTTCTATTTTGGCCAAGGAAAGCCTGGATGATTATTTTTTATTATTATTTGGATTACGGTGGCACTTCCAGCCCCAAACTGAGATCAGGGCCATCCTGTGCAAGAAGGCATAGTACAAATGTGTAGTGAGACACAGTCCTGCCCTGATTACAACAGGAGCAAGACAGGCATAGGAATGGGTGTAAGATGTCACCAATTAACTCAATTTTACAGATGAGGAACAGAGAGATTTGCCCAAGATCACGCAGACAGTTGGTGGCAGAGATGAGAACTGAAACTTCCCTCTTGAGACACTCATCAGTGCCTTACCCCCAAGGCCATGTAAAAAAAAACCTACCAGCTACTGCAGCTAACTAATGGAATGGATCCTTTTCCATGTAAAGGGCTAGTAACAGCATTAAAGAACCTGAAAGGCTGGAATGAATCACAACTTCTGCTGCAAATGGATTGGGAAGAGCAGCTGTTTTTTCAGCATCTGGAGGCAGAAGACAAGCAGGGCATGGAACCCTAAAGAAAACAGCAGGCTTCCGCCAAACGAGAAGGAAATCTCAGAGCAGCCAGTGAGTAAAAATCACAAAAGAACTATTTGGAAGGTGAGAGAACCAAACTCTACCAGAACGGAACAGGGACATACACAGACTAGAGGGGACATAAAGGGAAAATGATGAAAGGAAAAGAAGAAGAAATCCAAGGAGAGACAGAGAAAAGGAAAAGGGGAAGGAACCGATCCCAGGGACTGACCAAAAAAGGGAAAGGAACATGGCTGCAGGAGGGGGTCTCTGTTGAGCAGATCTGCTGCCCTGGTTTGCTGTGCTCCACTATCTATCAGAGATGGTAGATAATGACTGGGGCCTTTGAAAAAACGCTTAAGTCATTTAGGAGCCAAAGTCCTATTGACTTTCCATGGGGCTTTGGCTCCTAAGTCATTTAGGTGCTTTTGAAATGTGTACTAGGTCTTTATCCACTGAGGACAAGAGCAGCCTTTTCAGTGATCACGTCCTTGGGAAGGCCTGGAAAACTAAGACTGAAAAACCATAGCAAACCATTGTGGTCCTGATTTCAAACCGAACCTCCATTTTTGCCAGAAGAAGTTTGTTCATTAAAGTTTTCACTTGCTAATTTATTGCAGATGTGCGATTTTGCCTGAAAAAAACCTAAAACAGGCTGGAATTGAAAATCAGGTCCTCTAGTTTAGAGTTTGTTCTCATTGTTACAGTATAACTAAAGGGAGGAGGTTGGGAGTTTAAAAGCAAAAATTCCGCATTTGTGCTTCGTTGAATTAAATTACAGATTTAATGGCATTTGATCATGTCAGTCCAGTTCTCAGTGGACAGGATCCCCAGATCACATAAGAATGTAACTGTAGCTATTGGTTACTGACTTCTGGCATGTGATCGGAGCATTGAACTTTTGTACCCCTCATCATTGAGAACCAGGAAATAAACATCCAGGCTCTTACCAGCGCTACTGAGGCAGAGAACTGGATGAGTTGTTTGCAATGCTTCAGATTGTTCCTAAAAGCAAGTGCTATTACAGGGTAATTGAACAGCATGAAATCCTCCACACTGCTCTCTGTGGCAGGCCCAGAAGCACTGGAAATCTACAATACAATTCCAGTGAAAGCATGAAGACAACTGTTAACCAATCTGAATTCGAATAGTTAACATATGGACTAATTAGAGACTGAATTATTTGTGGTATAAATGATAGCCAGGTCCAACAAGGTTATTGCAGAAATGGACTTGTCTTTGCAAAGAAGAGTAGATATTTGCAAGGCGAATGAAAACTGTACTTCCTAAATGAAAGTGTTAGCAAGAAACAAATGAAATGAAGGGCATCTGATTAAATATGCACAACCAGGTATAAAAACACAATCCAAAGGTAAATTAATGGCTTAGACCAGATGTCCTTGCAGAAAATGTGACAACAGTCTCAACACGACACAAAGTTCTCTAAAACTGGGAACATGGAGTCAGGCATGAAATAAAGGAAACCATTCTTCAAGTGTGTTGCTCTCTCAGCACAAGTTGCAGAGAAATACAAAGGAAAATACATGCCTGAACACATACCTGAAGGACAAAGTTATAATGCAGGAGCATAGTTCTTTGAATCTTAATTTACAAAGCAAGTTTCTCCAATAGATTTGTGACACTGGCAATAAATTAAAAGACACTGCAGCTGAGTGCAATGTAATTATCATCTTTAATTATGTAAATCACAGTAGTGACCAGAGGCAACAAAAAAGATCAGGCCCCTGTTATGATAGGCATTGTACAAACACGTGGTAAGGGACAATCCCTGCCCCAAAGAGCTTGCAGTCTAAACACACAAGAGATGGGAAAGGAAACAGGCACAGAGAGAGGAAAGAAGAGATTTTTCCCCACAGTGTATTCTGGGAGGATTTTAATGTCTCCTTCCTCTGAAGCATCAGAGACGACCCAGCTGGAGATGGGAGAGAGAATGGGGAAGGCCAGGGCTTGGAGGTATCACAGAGTATTCTCTCTCTCGTGCGCTGCTTGGCTGGCTGGATCTTGCTCACATGCCCAGGGTCTAACTGATCAGTACATATGGGTCTGGGCAGGAATTTTTCCCCAGGTCAGATTGGCAGTGACCTTAGAGAGTTTCCTCTGCAGTCTGTGGGTGTGGCTCACTTGCCAGGATTATCTAGACGTGCCTCATGTAGTTATTTCCTTGCCATTGCGGGGCCCTTGGGCATTGGTGAACCTTGGTCCCTCCTATTCTTTGCCAGTCACAATAGTCTAGTTTCCTGGAGGCTGTAATATTTTGGTCTCGTTTTGGTTGTTGGGCTTAGCGTGCTGGTGGCCTGTGATAGACAGGAGGTCAGACTAGATGAGCGGGTGCTCCTTTCTGGTCTTAAACTCTATGACTCTATGAAGTGACTTTCCCAAGGCCACATGCTGGTTATTAGCAGAGCTGGGAGTAAAACCCAGATCTCCTCATTCCCAGTCCAGTGTTCTGTTCACTGAACACCCTGCCTCTTGCTCTCAGCACAGCAAATGTAGTCAGAAAGACCAACCTTCATGCATGTAACAGGTGCCAAACAAACAAGTCCATGCAGCAGAGCCACAATGGCACTTCTCCAAAAGGACCTCTTGTTTAGATCATGTGACTTGCCGCCCCATCCCTGTTTATCCATTCTTTGTCATGGGTATGTACTTAGGCCCTGTACTTGGGTCTAGGGCCAGCCCACAACATTTTGGCACCTGAGGCAGGGAGCTCAAATGACGCCCCCTTGCTTGGGCCAAAACTTTGAAAAGTCTGAATTCTGCCTTCTTCCTGTTCTACTCCTCTCATGGTACTGCTCTGCTACCTACCCCAATAAAGGAGAACTAACAACATAAATGCCTTGTTCAAAAATGTTAAGTAACGCTTAACTTTCAAACGCCTGAACAGCAAATGTAACTTTTCTTGTCTGCAGCGGAAACACTGGCATTTTTGTCTGTTTGAATAATCAAAATGGTGCTTTCCATGCCTTCTTGGTTTCAAAGATTTGAACTGCTTCCTGAAGGTCCACAGTCTGGGCCACCTCATGCTCTGCTGAGATGGTTGCAAGGGTAACCAGCCTCTCCTGTGTCATTGTGGAGCGTAGATGTGTGTTTATTAACTTCAGCTTGGAGGAAGCGTTGGAAGTATGCGCAGAGCAACAAAAGCATTTGGAAAGAGGGAGGTCATCTTATTTGTGCACATATATTCCAGAACAACTTTTGAAGTTTATCCTGCTGAAATGTATCATCTAAATCACTCGCCTCAATATTGTGCGTGTCATCATGTATCAACACTGTCTCTAGTGCACTGCACTGCTGGTATAAGTCTTCTTCAGGTATAGTGCGGAGTTTGGGAATACCGTACAACATCCCAAATACATTGCTGTGTTCCTTGAGTTCCATGAAACATTCTTCAGCTGACTGTATTGCACAATCTAGCATGCAGTTAAAAAATTCAACTTTGAATTGTTGATGGAGGTCTCTTATGGGATTATCCCATGCATCATAATCAAAATGTCTTCTTCGGTGTTTCTTGTATTATTGAATGAGTGGGAAAATAGCTTCAGTGTGAGGTTCCTCTGCCAACCTCTGTGCACTCTTCAGAACATTTTGAAATCCTCATCTGACCAGGAAGACTGTAGGTCTGACTTTGCTTTGTCCAGCTGTTCCATTGCTCTAGATACATCAAGGTCAGCACCTTTGAGTCTCTTGCTTACAACATTTATTTCAAACAGTATGTCATGCCACAACACTAAGCCACACAGAAATTTGAAGTTATATATGTTTCTGGTGATTCCATTTCCCTCTGCCACTGTTCTCCCATGAACAGTTCCTGTCATAGCATTATCCTCCATAATGGCAACTATGTCATCATCTATCTTCCCAACTTGGTGTTTGATAGGCTTTATCACCTCCACTCAATTTTCCCATCATGTGGCACTCAGTGGTTTCAGTGTCAGAGAGGATGTTCCCAGATGTTGCTTCAAAATTTGCCATCGATGAGTTGATGCAGAGAAAAATACATAGAGCCTTTGAATTACATTAAAAATTCAGCAGCCTCACTAGAAGCTGATGCTGCATCACTGACCACCAAGTTCAGTGAATGAAAACTGCATGGAACAAAAATAGCTCGAGGGTTTAACTCTCAGATCCCTGTCTGCACTCCTCTGTTCTTTCCTCTCATGTTAGCGCCATTATTGTAGCCCTGACCTCTCACGTCAGCTATCGCAATTCCTGTACCTTCCAGCTTACCAGCTCCTGTAGTATCCTCAATGTCAATACAGTTTAGAAAATATTCTCTGACAGTTACCATTACAGGGATATATTTGCTAGGTTCTGTTGTTGTTACAAAATGCACCATTAAAGTCATTTTTTCTGTATGACTGATGTCAGGTGTGCAGTCCAGAATAACAGAGTAATATCTGGCTGACTTCAGATCTGCCACAATCTTCTGTTTGACTTCTATTGCCAGTCACTGTATGATCTCCTTTTGAATTGTTTTTCTGAGGTAGTGATGTGTGTACATTTCTTGGGTGGTAACTCTTATTAGATGCTCCTGGAGTACAGCATCAAATTCAGTCATCAGCTCCACAATTTTAAGGAACTTCCCATTTTTTGGCACATAAGGTCCTGCTGTATCCTTTCCCTTATTTGAGCGGGTGGACTGTAGACATGGGCTCTGCTCTCCAATCCCTGGATTTAAATAGGCCGGCACCAGTCTTTTCCTCAGCATGGGCACTGTCTGAGGACCTCTGCTCGGTATCCCTTTCTGGTTCCTAATTGCAGTACCAACTCCCATACCTGCCCCTTTCTATTTTTCCCAAAGAGTACGTTGGCCTCCATCCTTCTTGATCTCTCTCTTCTCCTCCTCGGGGTAACTCCTGAGGCTTTTGTAGCTGCCTTCCCAGGTTCCTCCCTCCTACAAAGGTCAAAGAAGCTAAATTTACTACACATATTTTTTAAAAGTTTGTCATATTTGTGTTGTTGTACAGCATCTTCCTCTTCCCCCACTTCTGATCCACGGGGCTCTTTTAATGTGTCAACTGCTGCCCACATAATTCACCACTGAATTTTCACACAACCACCCTGGTTGGTCAGAGCTGAGATTAACAGGTTGTGCAAGGATAGGAGTAGGCACAGAATTACTAGTGTTTAATCAATCAGCATGGCTGTTCGTTCTAAACTGGTTTAAAATGTTTACTTTAATATCAGAAACTGGCCAAGTGGTTTAAGTATGCTCGTCTGACCTCTAACCATTATCTGATCTCACCTGCAGAGAGGCATTTCTAGTGAAGTCAATGCAGTTGACTGGCAAGTTAAAACCAGTTGGTGAAATGAGAATCTAATTCCTACAGTTCAATGTTCAGTGTTCGTATTGACCTCTGCTCAAATGAAGGAGTGCAAATAGCATCCGCTTGCCCTAATAAGAGCTGTGGTGAATGACTCTTCCAGTTGTCTGGCTGTTTATTTCCAATGTAAATAATTCAAAGCAATACAATGACAGGGGACTCTGGATTTGTGTGGAACGTACATAACTTTGGGATTAGAATGAACGACATCCCTCCAAAGTAAGGCCCCTTTGAGAACTGTGTCAGTGAAGGGCAAGAAGTGTTTTACTCCCAGCATCCCCCAAAGATCCACCACAGGAGGTAATGTTAGCTTGTAGCTAGGACTCCATTAGAACTTTGCCAATGGAGGCTTCCTGAGGTATATGCCAGTTTTCCAGTCCCACGAATTATGCACCAGCACTTTTCTGCTCCTTGGGTCTTGAATTAGGCCCCAAGTACTGATATGAAACCATTGTGTCTACAAGGAAACAAACTGAGTTTGAATTTTATTATTTTTAAGGAGACTTTTTTTTGTATACATTCACATATCAGGAATCAATACGTGCCACACAGTGACCATAAGTCAATGAAGGTCTCACAGGCTGTTTTGATTGGTGTGATTAATTGTATATGGTCAGTTCAAGTACGCACTGTTACTGGCAAAAGGTGGCAATAATGCAAATTAGTCAGCTGGGAATAAACATCATTAATTCTACGTGACATGAGGGATAAAGGGGCTATGGATGGCTATGGATTTACAGAGCATCAAAAGGCTAACTTGGGTAAATGTTATACTGATGTAGCAATAATGGTGATCAGTTGTGGTTTAAACAGCTTCCTAGAGATATGATGAAATAGTTAAGATGAATGGCAAACACATGTACCTGCTGGCTTGCAGATGTCATGCATATCACTACAGCTCAGTAATAATTGACCCAGTGAATTGCAAGGGCTGTATGTGCCGTCTTTGATCGTCACATGCAATTTCTGTTGAAGCCCAAAGAAGTTTGGGGCAGAGACCATCTTTTTGTGCTGTGTTTGTACAGCATCTAGCATGATAGGATTCTGGGGCATCTAGGTGCTACCACAGTACAAATAATAACAATAATAAATAAAGTAAGTTACCTTTATAGACTGAGGGTCATATGTGGTTCTAACTGTATTTAGTGTAGGGGAATCTATTACTTGGTTTTTTCTCTTGATTAAGGCTATGTCTATACTAAAAAAAACTATCGCAGCACAGCTGCGGCACTACAGTGTAGACCAGGGGTCGGCAACCTTTCAGAAGTGGTGTGCTGAGTCTTCATTTATTCACTCTAAGTTAAGGTTTTGCATGCCAGTAATACATTTTAATGTTTTTAGAAGGTCTTTTTCTAAAAGTCTATAATATAACACTAAACTATTGTTGTATGTAAAGTAAATAAGGTTTTTAAAATGTTTAAGATGCTTCATTTAAAATTAAATTAAAATGCAGAGCCCCCCCGAACTGGTGTCCAGGACCCGAGCAGTGTGAATGGCACTGAAAATCAGCTCGCATGCCGCCTTCAGCACCCATGCCATAGGTTGCCCACCCTTGGTGTAGACACTTACTATAGCAAAGGGATGAGCCCTCCCATTGGTGTAGGTAATCTACCTCTCCAAGAGGCGGTATCTAGGTCAACGGAACAATTATTCCATTAATATCATGCTGTCTACACCAGGGGTTAGGTCATCTTAACTACATCACACAGAGACGTAGCTATGCCAGTATAACTTTTCAGTGTAGACAAGCCCTAATACAGATAATCAAGAGATACCTAATCTGGGCTCTTTACATCCAACTACATTTATTTTATTTTGAAATTGTGCCATAAATACAAAGGACATTTAGCCATGGCACAAGGTGCCTAGCACTTATTTAAAATAACAATGCAGTCATGAATAATCACACCGAGCATAACAAAGCATGATGTCTTCACAGTCTCCATCCTAATCTTCCCCCCACTCATTTGTTTCTAGGAAGGAGCCTGGGAGAAGAGACCAGGACTGCAGCATGACTAGGAGGCTGACAAATCTGAGGTCTAGCAAGCCAAGATTGGAAGTGAATTCTGAAGTGTGGGAGCTGTCACAGGGAATGCCCCTATCTAGCAAGCCAGGAAAGTGTGTGGGCAGGGAGAGGGGAGCAAGTGCCTTGGGTGACTGCAGCTGTCATGGTATTTAACACACAGGGAGATGGGCAGTCTCTGGAGCAGCCAGGACCTAAGCCATGTAGGACTGCAGAGACCAAACCCAAGTGAATTAAACTGTTTAACACATTTTCTTTCCTCATTCTCCTAACCCCCAATGTTTTTTGGCGGGCGGGGGGGTGGGGAGAGGGAGTAGCCAGTGAGTAAAGTGAGAAAAGGGGCAGAGTATTTAAAAATACCTTTGGGCAGGATTCTGGGAACCTCATACCTTTGCTCAAGACTTCTGCTCCCTATGTTTTATCCTCGCCCAGCATTAGGTACTACCTAATAAACAGCCTCCCATCACACTGTTCCAGGACAGCAATGAGGAAAAGCTGGGATAGAAGCTCTCCAAGGGTCGCCTCCAAAGCCCTTGGGAGTCAATGAAAATCTTCCTATTGCCATCAGCTGGCTCTGGATGAGACCTGTAGAGCCCAACAACAAAGTCTGTAAAAGCAGGTTTAATACTCTTTGCATTTTTGGACTAGCTGAGAAGTGACTCAGCAAACAGGGCTTGAAAAGGTCTTTGGCCATATATAACCTCATGATTTTCTTTACATAGGAAAAGTGCTATGTAAGGTAGCTTTCCAATGGGACTGGGAAAATCTTTATATAATTCAGTGATGGAGTGTGTCCCCTGGTTAAGATGAGGACCTGGGAATCAGAACTCTTTGGTCCAATTCCCCCACCCCACAGGGGTATATAATAAAACAGACAGTATAACGGAATTGGAGTTACACTGGTGTACGAGAACAGGGCCCATGGAGTCTATTTCTGATTGCATCGGGCTTGCTGTCTGTTTGCACAAGTCACTTAACTGCTTGGTGCCTCGATTTACCCATTTGTAAAATGGGGGTAAAAGTACTTATCCTTAACAGAGTGTTTTGACAGTGTAATTAACTAATGTTAATAAAGAGCTTTGAGCACCTTTGATGGAATGTGCTTCTAGAGTGGAAAAATGATTCTGTTATCATCAAAAACTGCAAGTGTTAAGAAAGCTGCACAACTTTTGATGGAATATGGGAGGAATATGCAACTAAAGCTGCTTGTGCTCTTCTTGAGATTGCCTGATAGATGTGACATGGGGCTTGAGTTGAGATTAGATCCTTGCTGTAGGCACAGCTCAGAAAACTTGTTTTTTTCTTCATGGCAGCAAACATATATCTGAATATCCAAATGCAGCTATTGTGCAGGTGATATGTACTGAGAATGAAGTGCCTTGTGTCACAGTCTTGTTTCAATTGATATTTTATTCACTGAACATTTTCCAGCTAAAATACATGCAACATAAGAAAGCAAGCCATGGAATAAAAGATCATTGCCTCAGTTACTTGACAAGGGAAAGACTTGTTCTCATACTTTAAATAAGTGATGGATAGTGTAGTCAGTGTTAATATGTGGCTTTGAAATCCACAAACAATTTTTGCATTCTCTATTATTTTGTTAACATGGGCCTGTCTAGGTATTTATACCTCACTTGTCACTGCCGTACCAATGTAAAGGAAATGAAAAAATAATTCAGTAAAAC
This sequence comes from Dermatemys mawii, assembly GCA_007922305.1. NCBI lineage: Eukaryota > Metazoa > Chordata > Testudines > Dermatemydidae > Dermatemys > Dermatemys mawii. The sequence goes on from ML677383.1 coordinate 2,124,047, forward strand.
TAAAACAACTTGCCCCATTTTAATCTGCCTACCTAGATCAGCTTTAGAAATTTACCAGCTAAGGCACAAAAATTACTCATTCCCTCCTTTCCCACCTCCTTTTTAGCCTGAGAATTTATGATGGAGAAGAACCAAATTATATTTTATTCACCCCAAATCAGCGGCTTAGTTGAACTCTGCGAGGCTAATATAAGTATAGCTCATGCAGGCATCCTATAATATCTACTCATCATACCAAAGATTAAAAAGAATTAGTTGCTGCCTAGTAGTTTCCTCTCCTCTCTTGGTCAGGTCATATTTCTAGGGGTTCTTTGCGGAAAGACAACTTAGAGAAGGAAAATCTCACTTGCCATGTTAAAGACACTTCTGCTGGAGAAAGTTCTTTACTAAGAGATAGCCACAAAAAAATTTTTGGCATGACTTTAACTAGCCTCTCTAGTCTGTGAGTCACCCCACTGGCAACAAATGAATATTTGTCTTGCTTTAGTCACATCTGAATCAGTGAAACAGGGATGAAGTCTCTCTGCAGAGGAGGAGAGTACAGTGCTGGTTAAATCAGTCCTGTAGATCCATATAGCTGCGGTTGTGGATTGGCAACATGCACTCTAGGAATATGCAAGGTTATGAATGCCTTTTATCTTGTGTTTCATTTTGCGAGACCTCATGATGCATCTGAAATTCAAACACTTTATCTCTGTAGCTTCTTACAGTAAATAAATTGAGTTCCTTCCAGCCTTCCACTGTCATTTTATGGATTCTTTCTTTTTAGTATGGTTGATTCAGGAGTACAAACTGAAATTATATTGGCTATTAAGAGTGTTAAAAGTCAGCCACAGCTCAGATATGACTTTCTGACATTTCAAAATTAAGGAGAGTGTGCCATCTAGAGGGTGAGGCATTTTGGTCTGTTTGGAAAGTGGTTTTCAACACTGCACATTACAAATTGGGTGAAGAGAATTAGACCAACGAGAAAGCGGTCTGATGGTTTCTTTCTGACTGAGTCCTGGAGGAACAGTAATTTTCTTCTTTAAATGGTGAGAGCTGAAATACCCAGTTTAATTAAGCTGTGTAGATCAGTGGCTTTCACATTTAGTGGAGGACAAAACTTGCTAAGAGAGTGCACACAATTGGAGCAGATACAGTAGATTCAGAATATTCAGAATCATGATTATGACCTCTAGTGGTTAAACCCATAAAGCCCAATCCTGTGAGGTGCTGAGTGTGGCTTGCTGTAATTAAACCATTCACCTTGAATCTTCTTGCACATACACTCACAGGCAGGCATAGTTCTCACGTATTAAAAATGCTGAAAACAGATTCAGAGGTACCTACATCCCACTGAGGGCCAGGTGCAAGATCATGATCAACCTCAGCTCCCATTTAATTCCAATCCGGTGTGTTGCAGTCCCATTGAGTGTCCATTTGCCCTTCACACTCTTTTTTATTCTGAATACTATATGTTAACACTGGAGAGAATGTCCATTGTAATGCCCCAGGGACCCAGGACATAGTCCTTATTATCTGTCATTTGTCAGCACTGTATAGTGGTGGTCACACAATCAAGAGACCTAGTGGCTCGGCTTGAACTTGTTGCTTGTTAGCTGGGTGACCTGGAGCAGGTTATTAGGCCTAAATTTTCAAAAGCAGCCTCTAATTTTTGGTGTCTCCATTTTTGGGTGACCAACTTGTGTCATCTTAGACTTGGTGCTGAGCAGCTACTTGTACATTTGAGGTCAGCAGGAACTGTGAGTTCTCAAGATCAGGGTAAAATAGGCTTAGGCTGTCTCAAACTGAGACACCCAAAACTAGTAGCCACTTCTGCAAAATGTGGCCTTAATCTCTCAAATAAACTTTGCACTAACATTGCCTTAAGATAGGTTAAGAACAGGAACTATTATAAGTCACCAACACTTACCTCTGCCTTCCATCCCTACTAGGCAACCATCTGGTAGCTAATAGTTCTCACAGAAGTTCAGTCAGATGACCATGCCAAACCTTGCTAGTAGTGGAAACTTTTCACAGAACCCAAGTCTCACTTTGCACTCAGGGTGCAGGGAATACTCTTTAGCTCCATCAAGGGCCGCTGCAAATTTCCTCCAGTCACTGTATTCTCACCATGTTGGACATGAAACATGCTTTCCATCGCTACTTTCCACAGACCTTTCAAGGCACATTGATGAGGGGTTACTTCCTCCGGCTTCCCATAAGCATGAAGTTGAGAGAGGACTGCAGTCTGAGCAGCTGGAGACCCCTGAATTCTAATCCCAGGTCTAATGATGACTCTGCAGCACTGAGCAAGTCGCTCAACCTCTGTGTTTTGGGTTCCCTGCTTGTTAAATGGAGATGATATGTCCCTTCCTCACCACGGCATTAGGAAGTTTGTTTCAAAAACGCTTTTCAGGGCAAAAGCAATAAGGGCCCCATCCTTGGGGGGTGATATTTCCCCTTGAAATCCTTTTCACTCTTTGCTCAGCATTCGGCTTTAGTTCAGACTCAAGTATTGTAACTGATACAACATAAGTCTTCATGGCAAAACAAACAAACAAAAACAAACGGTGCAGATCAGTCCAGTCCTTGGACAGGCTGAGCACTTCAACTCAGAGAAACTTTTCTTCCTCTGCACTTTTCTGTATTGTGTGTATTGTGATCCAGGCTCTAGTGTGTTAAGTTGTGCCTGTATTATTTTCATTAAACAGTTCCTAAAAACTCTAAGCAACCTGTGCTTGCAGTCACTTGGGGGTGGACGAGAGGGGAGTCCCAAGTAGCAGATCTGTGGGTTTTTTGTAACTTTGTCAGTTTTACTGAGGATCTTATGTCAATCACTCAGATAATAGTTTTTCATGGGTACTGGCTTGTATGTGAAAGGAAACCTGCTCTGGATACAGTTTTCACCTGCTTTCATTCTTGCTTCCATGGTTTTTTAGTCTGCTAGATTTGCAAGCTTGCATTTGCATTCCTTAAAGCTCCTTGCATTTCATTTTCCAAAATATGGATTCCAGGTTACTGCTTGTACTATGTCCCAACCTGTGCAGTCCCAAAGAGAAAATCTTCCTGCTTTGATCTGTCACTTAGCATAGCAAGAAGTGGCATGTACACACAAGGCAAGGAGGGGTGGACCTGACTTAAAACAATGCCCTCCCTCCATGGATTTAGGGGAGCGCTTTGCTCCTAGAGGTACTTTTTTGGGATGAGACATAAGCCACAATTCTGAACACTTGTGGCCATTATAGATTACGGGCCACTTTTTGTAAAAGCGAAGCTATCAGATTCATGCCCTGGCCATTTTCTGGCTGCAATGATTATGTATTGTCCACTTTCATTTGCCCTCCAACTTCATTTAAACACCAATGGGCCAAATTCAGAAGTGAGTCTGGGGGCTAGTCTATATTAGAAATGGTGCCCCAGCGCAACTATATTCATGTCAAATCGACCTAGTTAGACCACTCCAAACAACTCATGTAGGTATGATTAAACTGATTTAACCCTTTCTTAAATCACTTGAGTTTCATTTGGCATTTTACCAGTTTAAGATAAATTGATTTAAGTGTGGATTAAACTGATTTCAGAGCAGCTTCATAAGTGGTTTGCACTGGTGTAACTAGATCTATCTATTTCCTTTAGTGGCATTGATACAAATGTTTAATGTAGGCCAACAAAGGACTTAAATGCATGCTTCACTTTAAACATGACGCCTGTAGTCCCATTGACTTCAATTTCCACTTTTTTAAAGGTCACTCAATGTGTAAGCTGCAGCAACTTGGAATCTCTTGTACTCCATAAACCAGATGCAAAGACCAGTGGGGAGGACGTGTGAGACAAAGGAAGTTCAGGTCTGAGCTGCTGTAAATTACAGGAAAGGCTAAATTCTGAGCTCACTTATACAGCTGTAAACAAGGGCAGAATTGAGCTCTAAGGTAGAAGGTACAAATCACACAAGCTTAGACTCCTTTAGACTCACAATCATGGCCTACAAATATCTACATGGTGAGGACATTTCTGTTAGTGGCTGGTGCTTTAGTCTAGCAGAAAAGGGCATAACAAGATACAATGGCTAGAAGATAGACAAATTCAGGCTAGAAATAAGATGCTCATTTTTAACAGGGAGGATAATTAGCCATTGGAACAACTTATCTATGGCTGGAGTGGTTTCTCCATCACTTGAAGTCTTTAACTCAAGACTGGATATCGTTCTAAAAGATACACTGTAGCTCAACCAGAAGTAATGGGCTTGATGCAGAAATTATTGGGTGAGATTCTCCGGCCTGTGTTATGCAGGAGGTCAGACTAGGTAATCATAATGGTCCTTTCTGGGCTTAAAAAAACCTATGACCCCTGAACCATAATGACTTACTAGAGTATAACTCACTGTCTATGCCAACCCCATTCACCTATCACCAGCGCATCTGGTTCTCTAGGTCTAAATGTCTGTAAAGGAGCTGTACATTTGTTCAAAAGAAAGGAATGGGGCAAAAACAACTTATCAGGAAGTTGTAAGAATTGAAGGTAAAGTAGACCACTCTAACATAGATCTTCTTATAATTCCTTCATCTCTTTTCTACGTAAGCTACATCAGCTTCAGGTCCTGTACACTAATTTACACACTGGTATGTGGGACACACTGAGTGTGACCTACAGATCCCTAACTTAAATCAACTCATACACCACTTCTGAATTTGGCCCAGTGTGCTTCCTGGCCAAAGTGTTGCGTAGTGCTGATGTGTGCGGTTAAACACCTGCTGCATTTTAATCTGGAAGTGACAGCACTTCATTGTGTGAAGCAATTCCTGTCTCTGTTATTAATTATTAGTGGTACTATTTATTATTTGTATTGAGGTAGCCTCTAGAAGTCCCAGCCATAGACCAGGGACCTATGGTGCTAAGTGCTGTACAAACACGGAACAAAAAGACAGTCCTGCCCCAAAAAGCTTACACTCTAAGTACAATCTTACTTTTTACAGTGTTTTGGGAGTGAAAGAGGCTATGTAAGAGCAAACTGTTATTTATTATTTATTGACTTCTGTCACAAGAATGGGTATTTCTAAAGTTCTGAGGTAAAAGAAAGTAGCTGGGAAATTAATCTGATGATGGCTTTAAATGAGGTATTATTTTTTATTAATGTACTTTAATGAAACTGTGAAATAGGCTGGATTTCTCAGCCTCAGCTAATATTTTGCAGTTGTAGCCTTAAGTCTATTTTTTTCAATTGAAACTTCCAGAATATACACTTTCTGTTCAGCTTTTGCAACTTCCTATGTGAATGAAATATCCCCTGACCAGAAAACCCTTCCACATCTCTTTCAAAAATTCACCTCAGCAAATGTAACATCCTCACCAGAAGGAAACTCAGCTCATAAAACATTCTACTGCCTTCCTTTCTGTCTGGCTTTCTTCAGGCTTCATTCATAAAAGAGAAAAAAAAGAAAAAGTGACAGTTGATTCAGAAAGTTGTAAACACTCATCCCTGAGTGATATGTGGATGGCTAGTGTTGCATATCTCTGAGGACAACACATGCCTGTCATTCATACTTGACAAATCATAACGGTCTCTGTTATCAGCCCACAGTAGCTTCCAAATTCCTACTTGTCACTGAAATTCTTAGAAACCATGACACTCTGAGGGGAAAAAGAAAACACCAATCATTCTTATGTTGCAAATATTCAGGTCCAATCCTGCAAACACCAGTTCATGTGAGTAATCTTTGCAAATGCAAGTTGTCTTATTGAAGCCACTGGGACCTGAATAAGGGTGTGCAGGACTGAACTATCGACCAATGGCCTTAAAACAGCTCCCGATTAACTTATTTATTATTTGTAGTACCATAGCAGCTAGAGGCCCCAAGCAAGATCATCAGCGTTCCATTGTCCTGGGCACTGTACAAACACAAAAGACCAATCCTTGCTTTGAAGAGCTTAAAAGTCACATAAGGAGAGTATTATTAGCCCCATTTTGCTCATGGAAAAATGAGGCACAGGGGTCAAATGACTTCTCCAAGGTCACTCAGTAAGTTTGTGGCAAAGCCAAGAATTCAGCCCAGTTCTCCTGAGGCCCAGTCCTGTGGATTGACTACAAGACTGCCCTCTTTTTCAGCACCATCTGTGTGGAGGCTTTTGGGCCTGGATGCAGTTAGGCCCTTACATCCTTGTTTTAAGCACCCAGTTTTGTTTCTGCCTCTGACCATGCACACTAGAATCATAGAAGATTAGGGTTGGAAGGGACCTTAGGAAGTCGTCTAGTCCAACCCCCTGCTCAAAGCAGGACCAACCCCAACTAAGTCATCCCAGCCAGGGCTTTGTCAAGCCTGACCTTAAAAACCTCTAAGGAAGGAAATTCCACCATCTCCTCAGGTAAAAGGAGATTCTACTTCTGCCCCCTCAAGGTACTCAGGCACCTATCTCCCACCTAAGCCCCAGAGCGATTCACCAGTCAGGGGAATAGAGGTCTTTGGCCACTGAAGTCACAGGCAGTGCCCAATCCAGCAGGCATCCTCTGAACTCACCTACCAGATTGGGCCTTTTAGGCACGTTCCCATAACACAGCTGGAAGGAGGGGATGAAGAGGACATGCCTCATAACTTTTAGCCCAGGGGCTAGGATATTCATCTGGCATGTGGGACACCACCAGTTCAAGTCTCCCTTCCCCTTGAGAGGGAGAAAGGATCTGAATAGGGATCTGCCACCTCTTACATGAGTGTTCTAATCGTTGGGCTTTGGGATATTCTGATGTATTTGCCAATGCTCTGGGAGACCCAGGAGCCACTCTCTGCTCCAATGACTCTTTATTTGAACTGGGAGTGTCCCATTTGCTAAGTGATTACTCTAATCACTGGGCTAAATGTTATAAGAGAGCTCCTCCTCCTCAGCTTCTTGCTAAACCATCGTAGGCGCCTGACTCCAGGAGAGAGTTCACAGCCAAGAATCACTAGCAGACATACACATCTCCCTACACCCAGCATTTAGGGGCCTGTCTCCTTGATGGGGTGTGCAAGGATGGCATAGTATTTATCAGAGATGGTTTTTACCAGGTGATATCATGGTTTTTACCACCCTGGGAAAAACTAGTTAGCCCATAGTTTAAGACCGTTTCCTTTTTAAAAACTCTTTCATTAATGCACACCACGTTACACGTAATTCTAGCTACACGTTCAAATTGTGGTTACATAGGCCAGTGGATTAAGTTAGGGTTGTACAAATAAAAAGTAGAACTGCAGTGGGCAAAATACTAACATGTAAGTATAACTTGGAACAGTGGAATGTCTGTATACATTTTGGTTCAGTATTTCTCAAGGAAGTTATACATGTCACGACTCATATTTCTGTTTTCAGTATTATACAGCCAAAGCCATTCAATTATATGAAAATGACAATAATGCCGAGTTGGCTTAAAGCATTAAGCAATCAGAAGCATGCAGCATCGCTGACCACCCTTCCTGGTCCTTTTGGCCATGCAGCATTCTGTAGCAGAAGATGCTCTTTGACATGGGGACAGACTGAGCTTATTCCTCAGTTTTGAATGGCGGTATCCAAAGTTTGAAGATTTAGTCTATGCGTGAAGCAATTTTTCCCCCAGTTTCTCTGGTTAAACCAGGTTCAAGCTAATATTTACCAGCAGCCTGTGCTAAATGAGTTTTTCACAGGAAATTAACAACCCCAGGATTGTGGCTTAGCACACACCTTTGTCATCAGCATCTTCCATGGATTAACTTAGGCCTGGTGTATACTATGGGGGTGGGGTCAATCTAAGATACGCAACTTCAGCTACAAGAATAACATAGCTGAAGTCGATGTACTTAGATCTACTCACTGCGGCATCTTCACTGCAGTGGGTCAGCTGCTGCCGCTCCCCTATCAACACCACCTGCGCCATTCAAGTTGACAGGAGAGCGCTCGGGGCTCGATTTATTGCATCTAGACTAGACGCGATAAATCAACCCCCAATGGATCAATTGCTACCCGCCAATCCGGCAGGTAGTGTAGACATACCCTGAGGTAGGCTTCTTGCCTGGCATGTTGGGATTTGTGAAACACATGCAAAAGCACCTATCTTTCCCCATTCATTTCCTCTAGGTGCCTAACCTTGACTTCGTGAATCATGGTGATTTTTCTAGGGGCCTGAGTCTCACAACACCTAACTCCTTTTGTGCATCCCAGTCCAGGTCCCTTGCATTTCCCTACCTCCATAGTTAGTTGTGTGATTCTAATAGAGCTGTGCTGACAGGGTTTCCATAGCTGGCAGCTGGTTCTGGGTCCTTCCATACCCTAAGGGGAATTTCTGCTACGATGGTCATAATAGGGATGGGGGTGCGGGGTAGAAATGTTATAAAGTCTCTGGCTGTATTCTATTGCTGCTGTGAACGCTAGTGAGTGCAAGGGGGTGAGGGTGATGCGCACATCTCCCACAACACCAGCAATATACAAAATTAAAATGTGTTCTCAAACCCACCAATCTAATTAACCGTGCTGAGTCTATGGGCGCAAGAACTTCTGGCTAATGCTAAGCATGCATGATCCCATTTGAACGATGGCACTAAGATAATTGGGAAGCAAAGCTGGCACATATTGTCATGCATTTTCCAACCAGTGTTGGAAAAGTAAATGTTGAGCTAAACCTGAGACATTTTCTCAGCAGTAATGTGAGGATACAAGATGATGAGAATACACATCATGCTGTTACCTGGGGCGCACCAGACAGCCAAGCAGTATAAGCAATGCCTTCATTCTGGATTTATGTATGCAGGTATGATAGAGGTAGTGGTGAATGGGATGTACTGTAGATTGGTGGTTAATAGCACTGGAAGTTGAAAGATCTAACGACTATTCTCAGCTCCACCACTGCCATGCTCTATAACCAACAACCAAGGTGTCATAAAATAAGCACCAAAATTAGAAGTCACTTTTGAACATTTGGGCCTAAAATCTCTGTGCTTTGATTGCATTAACTGTAAAATGGGCATGATAGAAGTTCACAGGAGTGTTGTGCGACTGAATGTATTAATGTTTGCAAAGTTCTTTGAATCAATGGTCATATGATGTGACAAGTTAGCAATATACTTCCTACATCGCTGCTGTTTACATTTGCTCATCACCACAGCAGCCCTGGGCAAAAGCAGCATCTAAGCAAGAGCAGAGTTAACCCTGCTTAGCTATTGCTGCAGCAAGGAGGGGCAGGGGGATTGCAGACTGCTCTACTAGCTCTGGCTACGTTTGAATGAGCTGGGACTCTCAGCAGGCACTGGGAATTTGTGGAATGTTGAACAGCAGGATTAAACCATATAACTCACAGACATGAATGATATCTAGGAAGCTGGAACCCCACAGATAGCAGTTTCTAATTAGGCCCCAGGGCTGGCAAAAAGCCTTGTCATTCTTGCTGGCAGAGAGGAAGTAGGAATTGTTTTCCTTGCACTTCTAGGGCCCTAGTTTTCACTGAGAAAAATGAGAGCATGTTTGGTACCTGATAGATTATCTTTCACTGGGCAAAAGTCTAGTTCCCGGGGTTTGGTGTTTGGTTTTTTGTTGTTTTTTTTCAATGACTTCACTGTCCCACTGACCGTAAAGTTTACTTCCCTCACCTCACCGGATCCTGTCACAAGTTTCACATTGTGAATGAAAAGCAGAAATTGCAGGGCTGAATGAAACCACTTCTTATTTTCAGTGTTTAGCACTTCCAACATCCCCATCCTCTCCACACACACAGCCTCTAGGTCATTTCAACATCTGAAACCCTGCCCCCATGGTCAGGAGCTACTGAGAGAGCCAGGGCCAGCTCTGGGCACCAGCCGAGGAAACACGTGCCTGGGGCAGCACATTGGAAGGGGTGGCATTCTGGTGAGTCTTGGGGCAGCAATTTGGCCACCTTGTTTTTTGTTTGGGGCAGCAAAAAGGGTAGAGCTGGCCCTGGAGAGAGCTAGGGTAGTTGGAAGTCTTTTATGGATTTTGGCCTGAATGCACACAAGCAGTCTGATGTTGTGACCTCCTCAGCATTATCATGCTTAACTTTTAGGTGCCTAGAAAATCACTAGAAAATCACTGGGATTCACACAGCCTGATTTTGGCCTGATGTACATCACAGGCCACCAACATCACCCAGCACCAGCACAATAAACTCCGCAACCAAAATGAGACCAACCTATGACAGCCCACAGAAGACTGGACTATTATGTACCACAGGCACTGAGCAGGAAGGGCTGAGGTACACCAGTGCCTGAGCTCCTTGCAATGGCAGGGAAATAACTGAGGCAAACCCAGATTATCCTGGCAAGAGACCTGTACCCTCTGCTGCAGAGGAAGGCAAAAATCCCCAAGGGCCCTGCCAGTCTGACCTGGGGAAAATTCCTTCCTGACCCCACAAATAGTGATCAGTTAGACCCTGAGCATGTGAGCAAGAATCAGCCAACTAAGCACTTCATTGGAGCTACTCTGGATTTGCACCAGGCTAACTACCCACCATTTCCCTGCTGCAACCATGTTAGGGTTTTCTTTCCCCTTGCATCCCACACCCCCATAACAAAGTTCTAGGGTGAGCTTCACAAGTACTTAGGCCTCTTACTGTCAACAACTGGCTGGCTGCTGGCAGAACCAGCCACTTACCGAAACTGCCAATAACGAAGCTGCAGATTTGATACAAATTGAATCAGAAGATGCAGGGGGAAGAGAACATGAGCTCAAATGAACTTCAGGAGAAGCATCAGCCGTGTTAGTGCAGGCAGGGGTAGGCCCCTGGTGAAGTGAATGATCACTATATGCAACTCTTTGAAGGTAAACACCAGGGAGGGAAAGGAATTATCTAACATGCTCCACAAGTGAATACCTAAGAGAAAGGGATTTAATTTAAGAATGGAAGACTTTGGTCCGAATATCAGGAATAACTTCCTGAACGTGAGGTGTCCTTGACTGTAGAACAGTTTCCCAAGAGAAATGATGGAAGACACGTCTCTTGAGTTGCCCCTCCACCCGATTATTTATTCGGTGTTATGATTTTATTTGTATGGCACTAACTACTCGCATTCTAGGCACTTTGCAGGCACAATGAAGATGAGCTTCTTGAGCTGAAAACATTACATATAGTCAATAGGAGCACTTTGAAAAAAAAATATTTTTAAAAAAATCCTGTCAATCAGAAAAAGCTGATTCATCAAAACCAGAACTTTTGGTGGAAACATTTGGGGTTTGACAAAATGTTCTCATGTCTGCAAGGGAGTTTCTGTAAGAGAGAGAGAAACCCCAGAATAGCCAATAGCCCAGGGGTTAGGGCACTGATGTGAGGGAACCAGATTCAAATGGCTGCTCAGAATCCGGAAGAACAAAGGCCTTGCATCTAGCTCTCCAAAAGCACAAGAGAATGCCTTAAGGACAGGACAATTGGCTGGTCCAGAAGTGGACTCTCCCTGCATGCTTTTTCACAAAAACCGTTCGAAAGGACTTATTTTCAGTCTGCCATGGCATGAAAACTAATTTCAGAATTTGTAAAATTTTTCACAAAACAGAATTTTTGCTTTCCATCCACTTCAAGCCAGTATATAAACTTGCATCAGACAGAACAAAGGAAGAAAACAAAAAGTAATGTGATTGAATGAGATGGCGAAGTACGATGTCTTGTTAATTTCACAATGTGCGGGGGGGTGGCGAGCGAGAGATCTGTGCACATCTTTTTCTGTTACTTACAGAGCAGAGCTGTCTAGGGTTTACAAATCACATACAATTAAAACCATACTGAACAAACTGCTAGCGCTTGCAGTGTAAGGAACAATCCAGCATTGCCAATGAGATGAATTAGAATATGGACAGTAATAACTCTTCCATCTCTAATGTCTATGAGTCTATGGAACACATGGCATGGTACGAATTAAACACAGAGGCCGGATTCTCATTTTTTTTACATCAATGCAGATCCATTAACTGCAGTGGAATTACTCCTGGTTTACACCATTATACGTAAGGTGAACTATCAGACTTCCACAAAAAACCCAAGAAATCCCTGTGGCACCTTAAAGACTAACAAATTTTGGGGGGGCATAAGTTTGTGTGATCTAGAACCTATTTCATCAGATGCATGGAATGGAAAATACAAGAGCAGGTATAAATACATGAAAAGATGTGAGTTGCCTTACCAAGTATGAAGTCTGTATTTTCCACTCCATGCATCTGATGAAGTGGATTCTAGACCATGAAAGCTCATGCCCAAATACATTTATTAGTCTCTAAGGTGCCACAAGGACTCCTCATTGTTTTTGCTGATGCAGACTAACACAGTTACCCCTCTGAAATCAGACCCAAAGTCTTTTAGTAAGATTTCCAAGCAAACCCACTTACTCTGCAAATACTGATGCTTGGCATTTAAGTTATATATGGAAGGAACCAAGTTTCATATTCACACTCTATCCTCAAATGCAGTTTCAGACTCAGAATCCTATCTTCCAGTGAATACACAGGAGGTTTAAAGTTCTAGGTCTATGCTTTGTCAGGCAGAGCTGGCTAACTGTAGGTCTGTAATGTAATACCCAGGGCACAGTCCTGCTATGGAATGTATTACCATACACTTTGCTACTGCACTTGCAGATGATAATTCATACATCATATACAATGATGTATGTTCAAGTGTCAAATTCCATTGTACTTCTTTTTATTTATTGTTTGAATTACCTTAGTGCCTGGGAGCCCTAATCATGGACTCCTTTGTGCTAGGCGCTGTATATTAACTTTGAGCCTGTATATAGCTCACTGAAGTGAGCTTCACTGAAGTAAAGCCTGCCAAATACGTCAGCACTGTTCAGGACTAAGCCCTTAAAGAAAGGGATCCTGTTGTCAGTGGAGAACTCTTTCTTTCCTTCTTGCGCATAGAGATTGTTGTCTGATCTTCAGAACAATGCTTCTGGCAGTCACTATGCTTATTAGCAAATGACTGTTCTTTATTGGTACTAACTGAGGTTCTTAACCAGGCTGAAACATAGAACTGTAACAGTTCATTTACAAAGTTATCCCGGGAGAACACACTCAGTCTATGAAAATACACTGTTTATATTCGGTCCATTTAAGTGAATAAAATGATAGCCCTGAGATTATGCACTGAATTTACGTGTAGACTGGTCACGCTTAAAAACCTGCCAAATTGTCTCAAATAACTAAATAGCATTACCTTACAATAGTGCAGATACTAGGTACACTTTATGCTAAACACAAGGAACTAGGAGGAATACTGCATATACTGAGATAAGGTTATCTGTTTAAAGTGAAACTGGCATATTTTTAAGGGTCACCATTGTACAGGGCATAGCACTTATGAGGCAGAAAAAGCATGATGTTCATTTTTTAAAAATCAGTTAAAATTACTGGTACTTGGCTTTCTGCTGTTAATGTTGCTAATCCCTCTGCTCCAAGTTAGACAACTGCCATCAGGCAGATTTTCTTTCTCCAATTTTAGGACATCAAAAGTCAATAGATCAAGATCATCCCTGTTGTCGCTCTACTGATTTCAGTGATTTTACACTAGGGATAGACTTGTTTTCATATGTTAGGGGATCCAGTTACACAATTGCTTTTACCTATCCACCCCCCCCCCCATAAGATCAATGATTTTTCTAATTAAGCACATATGAATTAAAATAAACCAAAATTATAACTTCCTATGACCAAAGTCTGCTCTTGGGTATGGCCTACCATACATGATTTACCTCTCACCCACCTCACCTTCTAATCTGGCACTGATGCAACATGCAACCCATTTTAATATAAAATGCAAAATGTGATATTATGTCTTGAGTAACCATGCAATTAGTCAATGGCATCTAATCTGTACACATTTCTACTTGCAAAATAATAGATTAACAACATTCCCATACATGATTACTAGGAGAACCTTCCACCTTTTGTCATACTCTTAAATATCTGACATTTCTCTGTAGGCAAGGAGTGCCGTCAATGGCTAAGTGTTAAAAATTAAAGGTTAACTCCTGAATAGTAATATCAATAGGAGTTGCAGAAGCTAGGGATTTGGTTCCAAGACTTTGCATTGTTTACTTGCATAAAGAGCCTGATTCTAATTTGTATCAGTCTGCACGAGTGTAATTCCACTGTCTTTATTTGAACTACTGCAGATTTACAAACATGTAAATGAAATCAGAATCAGGCCCTTCATGTTATAAAAAGATTCTTAAGTAAAACCAGAAAAAAACAGTGAAGTGACAGAGAAAATGTCAAAAATCTACACTGCTTTTTAATACAAGTTATTAACAAAAGTTGAGTGATTAAAAGACTGTTCTAACAGTGAAAGATTGCTGTTATATGTTACTTCAGCTAAGACATCTTACTTCCACTGTGCGTGGGAAAGCCAAACAAATGAAAATGAAGATATTTATTTACAAGGCATCCCCAAGAGTTGACATGATTGACAATACTGTATATAAAGGTGCTAACTCACGAATCAATTTAACATTTCTTGACTACAGTGCAATCCAAGGCAAGTCTGAATAGGAGTAGAGAGGAGGGGTGGGTTTTTTGGGCAACAGCTCCCCCTAATGATTTCTAGGGTTTAGTGTGTTGGTTTTGGTTTTACTTACTTAACATCAGATTTGAAAATTTAGATGTGTCATTAAGATCCAAGTGAAGAAAGAGAGCCACTTACAATCCAACCTAGATCCAAAATGGAATTAGTGCTATTTATTATTAACTCGTCAACAACTGTTAACAAGTAGTAATGTTGGCGTATTTTACTAAGTCATTATTTAAATTAACTAGTGAGTAACTGTTTTTTTCATTGATGCCTTATCCAGCTATCCAGGAGAAGACTAAGCATGAATGGTTACCAGCACTGGTGAGCCTAGAAAGCATTTGGCCTTTGAAACCAAACCACAGGAATTAGCTGTGGTTGCAATATTTAGGCATATTAGCTTGAGGGTTAGGCAGTACTCACAGTAGACAGGGTAAGCAGCTGTTTCTAAGCAATCCAGATCAAATTCTGCTTGGTTACCATTGTCTCCAGTGGCATTACCCTAGTGACTGGAAATTTGGCCCTCCCCACTGAACACAAAGACATTGTTTGTGTCACTGAAATGCTTTTCTCTCCTCTCATAATCTGCCAGGTCAATATAACACTTTAAGAGCCTGATCGGGCTGTATTGAAGTCAATGGGAATGTTGCCATTGAGTTCTACAAAAGAGTACTGAGACTCAATTCTCCACCAGCAAGTTTCTTTAGTCACAAGTCCAAAACTATAATCATAAAGATGAGTTAATAATTTACTAACGATATATCAAATGTCATGTCTTGACTCCTGAGGGAAAATGCCCACATAAACCACAGCACAAGAAACCAAGTCCATTGGTTTCTATTTCTTACTCCGGCAAAGACTTGGGGAATTTCAGAAGTCTCCTTTACTAGGAGACATTCAAGCTCTTACCCTCTTGCTACCTCCATGCTCCCAATAAAGCAGTACTGGAAGAAGCTGTTTGTCTGGACTCCTAGATCCTACATGGTGGCCATCAGGTAGACATTTAGGGTCTGATTCTGCACTGCCTTGCAAATTGTATACTAATTTACACCAGTGCAGAGTAGATGTAAAACTCTAAAACTATGATCTGATAGCACTTCTCACTCAATTTGCATAGGCAAATTAGTAACAAGAAGCAAAGCAGTAGAGCATCAAGTCCCTACTCCACAGGGAAAGGGGATAGCTACGGAAAAATCCCTGCAACCTTTACATATATCAAGCAGCACTTACTCACATGAATAATGCTATTTACCTGGGTAAGTGCTGCTCCAATTGCACAAGAGCTGCAGAATCAGACTAAGTAAAAAAGGAGGAAAATTGCTACCTGAAATAGACTAATGTAAGCTCCATGACCCCTACCTCTGGCCATATCTTCAAATTAATAGGAATTTTGCTGAGTATAGACAGCAGGGCTAGGGATTTAATTAATATTATCAAGTTGCCTAGGTGGCAGTTAACTAAAGAAAAGCTTGTATTTAATGTGTGTGTATCAATTGAAGATTAAATGCTCTTTTTCAATTAATTTATACTCGCTGGAGGAAGGTTCATCCAAATTTCCAAAACAATGCATTTTTGGGAAGAGACCACTCATTGAAACTTTAATCACAAAAGGATAATTTTTGCAAATTTCATATGGGACTGAGATATGCAGATTAATGATAGAAAAGGCATCCTTCTCTGCAGCATTCAGTACCAAGAAAATCCTACAGAAAGTCAGCCCATCCCCCGTCAAATCCAACTACTCAAATCAGTACTTACCACAGGCAACTAAATTCCATTTGATGTATGTAGAGTCCAGATTGGGATTTGGCTATCCTGGGACTCTGTATTATTAACCCTTATATACACTAATCCCAAATTCTTCACCCTACGCAGAAAGTTCTTTTTAACACCATGTGTGATAGACCTTTGAAAACTAGGAGATCACACTAGATGATCCTAATGGTCCCTTCTGGCTTTAAATCTATACAAACATGAGCCCATCAATCATGTGCTAAAACCCATTGATCTCATGTTTACCTTCTACACCATCTCAAAGAAATCCCAACCAGCTGCAGTGAGTGATACTGGACAGAAAACTCCTGCAGAGAAGGCTGTAGTGTCCATGTCTTTTAGTTGTCCATAACAAATGGCATTGCCCTCAGCAACAACTTGGACAGAGGCAGCAGAAAAGAGAAGCTAAACAAGGGGTCAAACATAAATAAAAAAGCGCAGAACTGAGTTAGCTTCTTCTGGAGAGTCACATACAATGTTTTGACTGGGCTTCTGAGAGGGAAAGGCAGTAACATATCATGGAGTAATCTGCATTAAGATGAAAACCAGATAAATAAACTGACATAATTTGAAAGCAGAACATCCCAGATTCTGTCCTCATGTTTATAAAAGAAGGATTACTTCACAGTGGACATTCTAAGAAGCTTGTTTTTTACCATTATTTGGTATCTGGGGTGTTATTCCCTGTACTTAGAACGGAGAATTTCTGCAAATATAATAAACTTTTACACTGCTAAATTGAGAAATGCAGCTTTTTAAGATTGCCCTCTTCACACAGCAGATCATATTATTTATTACTCACCAAGTACTGTCAACATGCTCAATGCTGTTCAGTGCAGAGCAAGCTCCCTCCTTCACTCTGGATTGGATAGGCAATGAAATGCAGATGTGGAATACACCTGATGATCAGGGTCTAAGCTCAGAATTGTGCAAAATGTTATTTTTTGCTTTTTTTGTTTCGTAGATAGATTAGTGATGAAAGCTTCTTGGACCTATACGTTTTGGAAGCAGTTATAATAAATACCCAAGAGACACAAATTCAGTTGTTATTCTAGCTTCTGTTGAACAGTTGTTTGTGTTACAGGCGCTTCTCAGAAGGGCTAGTTTTTCTTAACTGCTTCCTTCAACCACTGGGCACAGATTAGGGGGAGCCACAAAGGACACAGTTGCAGCTCTCTGTGTCTGGGGTTAACCCCAACCTACAGTAGAACCAGCTGACTTCATTGGAGCTACAACACTGTCCTACACCAACTCCCTGGAAGGTAAAAATAGTCATGGCATTGGAGAGGCTCTCCATGTTTATTCTTTGAGTTGCACTCCCAAATCCACCTGAAAACCAACACACTTGGCAGTCAGAACCGGCCACTCCAAATCACTTGAACAGCTTTATTGCAGACAAAATAACTCACGCTAGCAAAATACACATAACCTGGAATGTTGGAATTTTCCAACATGTAGGGCCAAGTGCTCTCTGATGGTGGCAATTGGCATAGCTGCACTGAAGTCAGTGGAGATGGGCCAATTGACAGTAGCAGAGAATCTGGCCTCTAGAATAGTGGAAACAAGGTATGACTCTATGGAGTCGCACAGATGCCTTGCCTAAAGCATTTCTAGCTTCCTCTGCCCCTCCAAGTACTCACACATATGAGAATGTGCTCATTGGCACTATGGGCCCACATAATGACCATAAAAATAGTTCATTAAGCACCCTCAGTGGTGCTAGAAGAGATGAGGTACCAGCAGAGAGACAGCATATATCCATGTATATAATTCATATAGCTATCCAGGAGGGGCTCCATTGTTGTAGTGCCTGAAAGTCTAACCAAAGCCAATGGATGTCTTTCCATTGATTTGAATCAGGCCCTGTCTGAAGAAAAGCTGTGGTGATAATTACGACTACAGCTGAACACCATAAAACTACTAAAGACTTTTGTTCTTGCTGTTATAGTAAATGGGGAGAATTCCCAAACAAACATTCCCTTCTTCTCATTTGGGAAATAAACAGGATTAGAAGGGCAATCACCACAACAGTTTGCCCTTCACATGTCTCCAGATTGGATGTGCATGCCATTTAAAATTTCCCATTCAAAAGTCTACACTTCCTCTAAGCCTGGTTGCTCATTACATTAAAGCTAAAGATGGTATAAACTGCAACATTCAACTCTGCAGCTGAGTTTTCAGTACCCTCAGGTTCCAGAGTTAGACCCCTTGTTTTAGTCCATTATAAAGGTAAGAGCCATTTTCAAAATTCAGAACCACATTTGAATTCTAACCTTGGATCCCTCACCCCACAAAGGTTGGTTTAAGTAGTGTGACAAAGCTCTGTCCTTATCTTCATGGATCCTGCATTTCCTGGCAGATTTTTACTAGCCTCAGGGGCTCACTGTGACCCTCCACGGAGCCCTTCTCTCTCTGGAGACAAGGTCACAGTCTATTGAGACATTTTCATCACAAACCAGTGAGGAGAAGCTATCCTTCCTGGCACAGTTTCTATTGTCTCCCAATCTCAGAGACTAATTAGGGGAGGCAGAAAGTGGGGAGCCCAGGCCCACCCTCTACTCCGGGCTCCAGCCCAGGGACCCTAATAGTATCAGCTAAGATGGCTGACCTTTTGTCCACAAAACACAATACAATTCCCTGGGCTACTTCCCCACAGCAGTCCCTGCTTCTTCAAACTCCACTTCACCCCTACCTCAGGGCCTCCTTCCTTCTGTACGATAAGTTGTCCACCATTCAGTCTCAGCAACAGCATAACTTCCTTCCACAGCTCCTGACACCCACACCCCACCTGCCTAACTGGGAGGTTTTTATCTGGATTCAGCCAGTCCCTGATTGGCTTCAGGTATCCCAATTAGGCTAGCTGTTTCTACTCCTTTCTAGAAGGTTCTTAATTGGCCCCAGGTGTCTTGATTGGCCTGGAGTAGCCTTTGTTTGGCTATCCAGGGAACAGGGACCTGCACACCCTGACTAATGTACCTGCCTTCCAGCACTCTCCTATATCCTTCTGGTCTGACTCCATCACAGTAGTAACCAGTTATATTCCTGTGACAAATCTGAGGGCCAAAAAACAGGCATGTCACTGACTGTAGATTTTACAAGTTCACTCACTTCTGCCAAATCCAAGCACAAAGAACAAATTCACCACACGTCAGTACATGAAAACAGTACAGGACACAGCGTGCCTGTGAGGCACTGACTCACACTGGTGACAGGGCACACGTGCATCACCCCACTCGGAGCTGCGAGAGGCATGGTATCTCAGAAAGTCACAGACCATCCTGGCATGCATGTGCCTGCTGCTTCACCCCGCTTCATGACGTTTAATGTACACTCTTCAGATCTGACATGCTCACCTGGCCAGTTCAGAGGAGGGAAAAATTATGGCTTTGTCTCCCCCAATCCTGTTGTAGTGGCTAACCCCAGAAGTAGTCCTGTGCTTAGTAGACTGAGGGTACATCTACACAGCAATTAAACACCCATGGCTGGCCCAGGTCTTCTGAGTCAGGTTTCTGGGTCCTGGGTTGCAGGACTCTAAAACTGCTGTGGAGACCTTTGGGCTCGAGCTGGCGTCCATGCTTTGGAACCGTGCCACGGGGGGAAGGGCTCTGGTCCAAGCCCAAAGATCCGCACAGTGATTTTTAGCCCGTCAGTCCAAGTCCCACAAGGCCAAGTCAGCTGACCTGGGCCAGCTGTGGCTGTGCTGTGGGTCTTTTAATCCAGTGTGGACATACTCTGTAAGCACTCAACTCTTCCACCATCTCATGGGAGAGTTCATGTGTCCTGAACATCACTGGGCATTAACAAAAAGAAACAGGTTTTTAAAGGTGCCTAGGGATACAAATAGTGCACCCCATGGGCTTTTCAGTCTGTATCTTTAGACACCTAAATGCCTTTAAAAATCTGGCCCGAGGAAAAACAGAATGCTGTACCTTCAGGTAATCCCCCCACCCCCACAGACATGATTTTTTTATTATATTTTATATAATCAATCCCCTCTCAAAAGCAAAATCCTTGCTTGTCCCTGGAACTGGATTGTTATCTGGAAACCCAGACTTCACAGAAATGAGCAACATGGCATTTGTAACGAGATCAAGACAAACAAAAACCAACGGTGAACACTTTATTGCCACTGAAACCATTAACCTGCGTGGCGTGTAAAAGGAATTGGCAGCTATGCCTCACCTCATCTGGGAAACAAAGCAAACAAAGCTCCAGAGCTCACCCGACCGCTCCAAAAACTTTTTCAGTCTTGCCCTGAAACTCACTGCATTATGTAAGTCATTAAGTAGGAGCCCGCTGTGGTTATTTCTCTGATGGAACTGTGCAGTGTAACAAAAAAGAGCCAGGGGAAAAAAATATCAATTAAAGGCTCGTGTAATCCCACAGGATGACACACCACAGAGCAGCTAAGATGTCACAGGAAAAACCTGCAGATGCAGTGGCAGAGATGTGATGACATAAATGGCCCCAGAATCTTCAGGTAGCTCTTGAAGATAAGGGTGGTTTCCAAGGCCTGCGGTTTGGTGCTATGTAGAGAAGCGAGTGCACAAAATGTCTCAAGGAAATAGAGCCAAAAAAAGGAGCCTGAGATACACTTAAAGCAAGGGTCTGCATAACCCAAATGGATTCCACATTTTTAAGGAGGAGAGAAGTATGTTGTGGGTCTGCATTGGCAGTTCTGGCCTGATGTCAAATAACTCAGCTAAGTGAAGAAGTCAGCTCCACAGATTAAGTGGCCAAAAAGACAGGATGGTGGACAGCATCCAGAGGATTACGGGGTGAAATCCTGTTGCTACTGAAGTCCATGGCAAAATTCAGTGGGGTCAGGAGTTCACCTATTTGTGACCTGTACTGTGAGAGCAACCAGAGGGCCCAGCCAAAATCAGTGTGCTGGGCACTGTAGAAACAAATACAAAGACCCAATCCATGCCCTAATAAGCTTACAACGCAAATGAGTGAGCTATGAAAGGTAGGGAGAGAAGGACTGAATCACAGCTACACAATTTTATAACCATATATGCATTTATTATTCTAAGTGTAGCTGGCAGCACTGCCTTTTATTGAGTTTATAAATAGCTGAAGTGTTAACTATCTTCATGTGTCTGTCAACCTAGTCGCCACTAATTGGCTTATTATAGTCATCACAGCAGAGTGGGGTGTTGAGGAGGGATTTAAACAGCAGAGGCTAGTGGCCTTATGGCTGAGTTACATGCTGAAGATGTAACATGGAAGAAGCCAAGGAGACCTTTTGTCAAAAGCTTTTGAACCACAAACTGTCTCACAAGTTGGTGAAGACCAAAAAAAATCTGTAGCAAAATTTTGTTTCATTCCCACAGAGCAGCTGTGATTTAGCTCAGGTAGCTTTCATAACATAACGGTTTTCTTTGTGGAAATATTTGAGCAACTTCCCGCAAACTCGAGCCCCCATTACGGGATCCACTCTGTTGTCTAGAGGCTTAATTCACAATACTGCTGTGTGCAAGCGATCTGGTTTCTGACTGTCCTGGATAAGAGCAGTCATGTAATTCCCACAAACCACAAATGACAAGGTGCAGTGGGAGATTGGAGGGAACTTGTTTCTTCTGTTAGTAACCACAGGAGTTTCTCTAAGTCTCTTGTGGTTAATTCCTAGAACAGGATGTTGGAGAAACTTTAGGTACAGGGGACTCTGGCTCCCAGTTTGCTGTGCCCACCGATCCAGAAGTCAACTGATTAGGAGAACTCTCAGAGTTACATAATGACATTTCAGGGTTGGTTCGTTGTGAAGGCGTGGGGCCCCTTCAGAGCCAATTTCTTTTTTAAATAGTAAAACCATAAGAAATAGAATTTTCTCTTTGTTCTCTTAATCTTATATTTATTTATTCATTTTGATTTAAAATAATGTTAAAACACCTTTCAAAGGGCCTGGACCCACTAACACATCATTAAGAACACAATAAAACATCATGTGCATGAATCATTTCAACAGGAACTCAGCTAGCCAGCCACTTACAGAGTCTCCTATCCATCCTGTCATTGTGGGAAGCATACCTTCCATCTTTTCCAAAAACCCTCTCAGACCAATGTCTTGCAACTTGACTCCAGTTGGTGGTAGGACCTGTGAAGGGGCACATCCACACTCTAGTAGAGAGGAGTGTAACGGGCTCCCCTGGGCTCAGCCGGCAAGAATCAGGTACACCTGTAATGCTTGCTCAGACTGTAGGAAGGAAGTTTAAAAAGGGAAAGGCTGCCACAGAAAGGGGTGGTGCACAGGAAGACGATGGCTGTACCTCAGAGACTGCTGACCACAGAGACAGATCGGGCAAGAGGGAGACAGTTGCAAATCTCGCTGCTCTTGAGGCTGCACAGACCAGCTATAAAAGTGAGGTGCCCCAAGGCTGATTAGACCCTAATCCTGATTAAAGACACTATACCACCTGATAAGCCAAGCCCCAAAGAGATGACCCAAAAGACTGACTTCAAAACAGACCACCTTTGCCTTTCACACTGATTCCCCTCTCTCTCAAGAGAGAAAAAGACCATTTTTTGTTTGGGTTTTTAATTTTTGTTTGTTTGTTTTCTGAGTACTCCTCATGTGTTATAAAAGGTGGAAGGATGTTGTAAAAAACTCATATCATGTTTTGGTGGGGACTCAGGGGAGTCCCACAAATGGTGGAGAATGTGGGCATAACTAGGCTTGATTCAAGGGGTTAAAAAAGAACACAGTAGAGAGGATAGAATTCAGCAGCTCTGTGCAAGACAAAAACAGAGAAGTGGATTAAGTGGCTAGCAGAGATGCAGCAGCAGCAAGCTACCCAGAAACAGCAGTTCCAGCAGCAATTGCTGCAGCAGTGGACAACCCAACAGCAAGTTCAGATTATGTAACAGCAACAACTGCTGAAGGAACTGATGGTCCAGAAGCAGGAGCTTCAAAAAGAAATAATAGAATCATAGAATATCAGGGTTGGAAGGGACCTCAGGAGGTCATCTAGTCCAACCCCCTGCTCAAAGCAGGACCAATCTCCAACTAAGTCATCGCAGCCAGGGCTTTGTCAAGCCTGATCTTAAAAACCTATAAGGAAGGAGATTCTACCACCTCCCTAGGTAACCCATTCCAGTGCTTCACCACTCTCTTAGTGAAAAAGTTTTTCCTAATATCCAACCTAAACCTCCCTGCACTGCAACTTGAGACCATTACTCCTTGTTCTGTCATCTGGTACCACTGAGAACAGTCTAGATCCATCCTCTTTAGAACCTTCTTTCAGGTAGATGAAAGCAGCTATCAAATCCCCCCTCATTCTTCTCTTCTGCAGACTAAACAAACCCAGTTCCCTCAGCCTCTCCTCATAAGTCATGTGCTCTAGCCCCTTAATCATTTTTGTTGCCCTCCGCTGGACTCTTTCCAATTTTTCCACGTCCTTCCTGTAGTGTGGGCCCCAAAACTGGACACAGTACTCCAGATGAGGCCTCACCAATGCCGAACAGAGGAGAATGATCATGTGCCTCTATCTGCTGGCAATGCCCCTATTTATACAACTCAAAATGCCGTTAGTCTACAAATAGTACTACAACAGATAGTACCAGCCCTACATCCCCAGGTAGTTACAGCAGGTCATCCTTCTGCAGAGGGGGTTCCCCGACCAGTACCAGTGAAGTTAACCAAGATGGGGCCAGATGATGATCCTTAGGCCCTTTTAAATTAAATTGGACAGGGTGGCAATAGCATTCTGGTGGCCCGGAGAATAGTGGGCTTTGATTTTGGTCCCATACTTGATGGGTCTGGTCCCATCATAATCTGATAGGTCTGGCAACCTATCGTAATCTGGACTTGGAACAAGAAAAGGGCTATAAACAAGTAAAATCCACCATTTTGGACTATTTGGACATTTCCAAAGAAACCCACTGCTAACTCTTTCTGAGAGACCCCGAGTAGTAGAGTAGCAGTTGAGGGAATGCTGCTAGTTCTTCTGGGTGGAGCCACTTCTATTGGAGCACTAAGTGGCCAAGGCGATTGTGAATGAACAGTTTATAATGCTATTCGCCATGAAAGGCAGGGAGTGGGTATTACAGCACCACCTTGCAATGTTATCAGATATGGTGTGGCTAATGGAGGACTTTGGCTTCTACAAAGGATGACTAGAGGCAGAATGCCCCAAGACCTTGGCGGCACAGGGGACAGACCAGAGAGAGACCCGGGTGGGCGAACTCAAACCAGTAACAACCCCTGTGAAAGATCCGCCACCTAAGGGAGTCTTTCCAGATGATTGGACCTCACCTTAGATTACCATCCAACAGGGGTCAGGCACAGACATAACACTGCCAGTGGGACAGCCAGGCACCTCAAACAACTGGTGTAGGACTCATAGACCGGGGACCAGCGATTGCTCCATGAGCAGGTTCACCCCCAACTAGGAAAGATCCTGGAAACACCAGCCCAATAACTTGCTAATCCTGTGGGCAGACAGGACCCATGAAGAGGGAGTGCCATCCTGTAGACTGAATACTCCTAGGGCTGGATGGCAGAATACCCCACACAGAAAAAGACTCCCCTTAAAATTGAAGATATCAGTGATGGTCCAAGGAAAGAGAGTTCAAAGACTCTTGGACTGTGGTCTAACAAGACTTCAGAAAAGAACATAAGGATTGCCATATTGCATCAGATCAAAGGTCCATCCAGCCCAGTATCCTGTCTGCCAACAGTGGCCAATGCTAGGTGCCCCAGAGTGAGTGAACCTAACAGGTAATGATCAAGTGATCTCTCTCCTGCCATCCATCACCCACTCTGACAAACAGAGGCTAGGGACACTATTCCTTACCTATCCTGGCTAATAGCTATTAGTGGACTTAACCTCTATGAATTTATCCAGTTCTCTTTTAAACCCTGTTATAGTCCTAGCCTTCACAACTTCCTCAAGCAAGGAGTTCCACAGATTGATTGTGCACTGGGTGAAGAAGAACTTCCTTTTATTTGTTTTAAACCTGCTGACCATTAATTTCATTTGGTGGCCCTAGTTCTTATATTATGGAAACAAGTAAATGACTTCCTTATTCATTTTCTCCACACTACTCAAGATTTTATATACCTCTATCATATCCCCCCTTAGTATCCTCTTTTCCGAGCTGAAAAGTCCTAGCCTCTTTAATCTCTCCTCATATGGGACCTGCTCCAAACCCCTACTCATTTTAGTTGCCCTTCTGTGATCCTCTTCTAAACACCCAATGCTATACCTGAATAGGAAGCTATTCCCTAGAGAAAAGGCCTACTTATTGACAAAGGTGGCACTAGCATTCAAATGGACCATGGCTTCCTTCAGGTAACACTTGTTGGATAACCTTTTCTCCTTGACCATGCTCCCCTACACTGGATTCACACCATGAAAGACATGAGCCTGCATATATTCTGATAGTACCTTGAGCCACAGCCCAATAAGTTGAGTGCAGCACCTGGCTGGCAAGAACCATGCTAACGTCTATTTATTTTCTTGGGAAATAGGCAATGGAGACAACCCACCCCAGGACTGCCTAACAAGACTAACAAGCTCTTCTGGGCTCAGCCAGCACTAATCAGATGCACCTGTAAGGACTGTGCTCTGTGGAGCGGGGAAGCTTAGAAAGGGACAGCCTGCTACAGGAAAGGGGCAAGGAGTGAACAAGAAGATGACTACTGCACCTCTGAGGCTGCTGACCACAGAGCCAGATCAGCCAAGAGGGAGATAGTCACAGACCCCACTGCCCCGGTGAATTCATGGACCAGGTATCAATTGGGGTGACCCAATTGATGGGTCTGGAGGCAGACCCTCAATCTGATTAAAAACCAGCTGATAAGCCAAGTTTAGTTTTGGTTGGAGAACCCCTCACGTATTACAAATGGGGGAAGGATATTGTAAACAACGCCTTCTGTGGGGACCTAGGGTAGCACCCAAACCCCCCACAGTTCCAAGATGGGTAATAAATTCCAGAGTCCTCCCAGAGAACACCCTGCCAGCTGACCCCGCTCTTTCATACAGAGGGAAATCCAGCATGGGTGTTCCTCCTGATGGCAGCTGTGGCATGACTGACTTAGTGCTTGTGAAAGAAGCTAAGTTAAGAGCTGTGGCAATTAAAGCCTTCTATTTGAGTGACATTCTCATGGAAGCAGAGCGCCAGTGTGATGGCCACCATCCTGGCTGATGCCCTGGGGACTGAAAAGGGGCTCCTAAAATAACTGCATGAGCTGCTACTAAAGCTTAAACTAAAGAGCCACAGCTCTGAAGCTGGCAGTTGTCACAACTCTTATCCTCTGTATATTGGCAAGGGGGGGAGGGTTATCTGTACCACGCAAACTCACCAGCACAAGACCTATGCAACTTTTAATCCCTCTAAATGGGGCTGAAGTAGGATTGAAGCAGTGCAGTCTGTGTGCTGGGCCTGCGCAGACAGGTGAATTTGGGTCTTTATCCACCCAACATATACTATGAAGTATTGGCAATGACATTGCACAACTAGAAAGCCTCAGGTCTGATGTGAAGAGGCCTCCTGTAGGTGGAGAGGAGAATACAGTCCCCAAAACCATTTGCTTCTTGGCCTGTCTGCCCAGACTGACTGACAACAAAAGTTCAGCTCGGGGCAAATGTGGCAGTGTAATCATGATACGGATTTTTGTCGGTAGCAAATTATACAGAAACCTCCAGTTCTTTTTACATCGGCCATTGAACTCCATAAGATAGAGATATTTTCATCCTGCTTGAGGAAGAAAGCTTGACTTTAGTTTAGTGGTCTATGTGAAATGAATTGAGGAATGTCAATGTAATTCCCCCTAGACATTGTAGAGCACCAAAAAAGACTACAGAGTACAGCAGCAGATGGAAACAATTACGGGGAACCACTGATATGGGGCAGATTTGGACTCATGGCCACAGAGGGGAAAGTTCAGGGTTCTCATTGTGTATGGAAGCTGTAACAGAACAAGTGCAGTTGTTCAGAACCATCACAGTGTGGCAATAATATTTTTAAACCCCATACACTTTTCCACACAACTCAAACTCCACTGAAAGGATTTTCCTCAAACTTTCCACAATGATTTATTTTACGGCAGAGAGTAAGCATGGGAAAAAAGCATATCAAAATGGAGTGGGTTCCCTTCTGGCTTCTTTTGTTTGAGGGAATAGCTCTCCTAGAATTTTAAAATTATTTCAGGAATTTAATTTCTGTTAGGAGTAGATAGAGTTTGTTTTTTCAATAATGCCATTGCACAAAAAAGTGCTTTTCTGCAGAAAAGGACCTAGGAGTTATGGTGGATGAGAAGCTGGATATGAGTCAACAGTGTGCCCTTGTTGCCAAAAGGCTAATGGCATTTTGAGCTATATAAGTAGGGGCATTGCCAGCAGATCAAGGGACGTGATCGTTCCCCTCTATTCGACATTGGTGAGGTCTCATCTGGAGTACTGTGTCCAGTTTTCGGGCCCACACTACAGGAAGGATGTGGAAAAATTGGGAAGAGTCCAGAGGAGGGCAACAAAAATGATTAGGGGCCTGGAGCACATGATTCATGAGGACTGGCTGAGAGAACTGGGATTGTTTAGACTACAGAAGAGAAGACTGAGGAGAGATTTGATAGCTGCTTTCAACTGCCCAAAAGGGGGTTCCAAAGAGCATGGAGCTAGACTGTTCTCAATGGCACCAGATGACAGAACAAGGAGTAATGGTTTCAAGTTGCCGTGGGGAAGGTTTAAGTTGGATATTAGGAAAAACTTTTTCACCAGGGGGGTGGTGAAGCACTGGAATGGGTTACCTAGGGAGGTGGTAGAATCTCCTTCCTTAGAGGTTTCTAAGGTCAGATTTGACGAAGCCCTGGCTGGGTTGATTTAGTTGGGGATTGGTCCTGCTTTCAGCAGGGGGTTAGACTAGATGACCTCTTGAAGTCCCTTCCAACCCTGATATTCTGTAATTCTATGAGAAGGGCCATCAGTCGCTCTGAACTAGAAGCAGAACACCACTAATATGCCATAGCAAATTGCGAGGCAAAATGTTTTTATGAATACCCTGCATGTCGGTAATTGAGAAAAGTTCCCTCTTACCAGAGAGAAAAAGATAAACTGCTCTGAAAAAATACTGACCTGCATCCTAATGGAAGTCTTGTGGAGTTATGTATTACAGCCACACAGATGCCACACCGATTCATCATGATTCGTGTTATCACAGTGAATTCCCACCAGTTCCAGTAATGATTGGCCACTTATTGTGAGGTGTTGCTGAATAGTTATTTTGCTCTGCATGCTAAACACTGAAATCCTTCAAACACCACAGACTGGAAGATGCTGATTACATTCACCTTCAAAGCATGCAAATATTTTCTCTCCTTTAGCTACTAAGGCAAGTGCATTTTCCACAGACTTCTCAGGAAATTAGCTACATAAAACCCATGTTTTCACAGTTGTTATGAGAGTTGTGTAACTCAATAATCACACTTAAAAATAAGTTATGTTGTATAATGTCAGTGTAATGGGGGTGGGGGGAGCTAGTGCAGATATGGAATGTGACAGAATTCAGTGGTTGATACCTGTTTGTCTGATCCTTTTATTCACATAACCATACTATTATATGTATTATGGTAGTGTATGGAGATCCCCAGCATGCTAGGCCAGGGGAGGGCAAACTACAGCCCGTGAGCCACATCCAGCCTGCGGGACCATCCTGTCTGGACCCTGAGCTCCCAGCCAGGGGGGATCCCCCATCCCATCTCCCACCTTCACCTCTCCCCTGGATCCATGCCACCATGGGAGCAGCACTCTGGCCCACTGATCCTGGGCAGTGCTGCAGCAGCAGGGCTCGCTCTGGCAGGGCCTGAGAGGCATGGTCAGAGCGTGGGCTGCGAGCTACAATGGGGGCAGGACAGTGTGTCTAGCTCCAGGGGGTCATGCGGCTGTCAGACACGCTGCTCTGAGCGGCACAGTAAGGGGGCAGGGAGACGAAGGGGGTTGGATAAGGGGCAGAGAGTCCCAGGGGGCAGTCAGGAGACAGGGAGCAGGAGCGGTTGGATGGGGTGAAGGTTTGGGAGGGAGGTGGTCAGGGAACAGGGGAGGTTGGATAAGTGTCTGTCAGGAAGCAGGGTTGTGGATAGGGATCAGAGAAGACAGGGGGCAGGGGGAGGAGTCCTGGGGGGCAGTTAGGGTGGGGGGTCTCGCGAGGGGGTGGTCATGGGAACAAGGAGCAGGAGGGAGTTGGATAGGGGGTGGAGTTCCAGGGTAAAAAGTGAAAAACGTGGCATATGGCCTCAATACACCCGTTCAATACTAAGGTAGATCTATACTGATGAATGCTCGAGCACCGGCCTGCCACTCAGGAGACCTGGATTCTCTCCCCAGATCTGCCGCTGGCCTGCACAAGTCACTGAGATCTACCGATGGAAAGTGCTGTGTGAAAGGTGATGACAACGACATGTTTCAGCAGCTTGTTACTTCCAGCCATCACCTTCAGACCCATTATTTATTTATGCAAAATTTTGCTCATCAGAGGCTACAATATTCCCATTTTCAGGCCTTTTGAGCATACACATATGTTCCCATCTGTACACGTTTGTACATATACACGCCCACAATGGTCAGCCCTTGTAGGCCAGTGACAGATTTAAGCTACATCTCATTCCCTTCAGCACATGCATGAGCGTTCCCATTAGAAAGGGACCATAACAGCTTTCCAACAGGACATGTAACACTCACACTAGTGGGGCATGCACAGCAATATCGAACCATAATCCTAGGACATCAAAAATTGTCTAAAATAGGTTTTCTAGAGGTTTCTAAAATGTGTAGGTTATAGTTTCCCTTTCACTCTATACCCTGTGCAGTTGTACTCACAGTTGTACTAAGAGCGTTTGGCTTTACAAATGGAAGGACATGGAAAATATCATCCCCATTTAAAAAATAATTAGCACGCTCTGTAATATGTTTTTCTGGAAAACATGCAACATATGCATGATGTAGGCTTTGCTGGAACCCTAGCCATCACTAGCAATGTGAACCAAAGGCTGTGAGCCAGTGTCTTCACTGAGACCAGGATTTTACCCAAAGATTTTAATTACGCCTCATTCAATCACTCATGGTTGCACCAATTCTGAGAAGGCACCATAGAAGGTATTGTACACACCCTTCTACTTCCCATGGCCAGTGTCATCTCAGTCACAACTAATGTGGTTTCTAACTATTCAACTTAGTAGATGAGTCAATGGAGCTTTTGAAAGGGCCTTTGAACCCAGAGACTAATTAAGAGGACATTCCATCAGAGGAACAGCAATGCATTCTACCATCATCAAATGATCCATGTTTAGAGATGAACGTTGAATCACCTACCCCCAGGGACAGTGATAAACTGTCAAGCCAAGGAAGCAGTCAGTCAGATAGTGCAAGACTACCCCCTACTGCTCATTGTAAGGATTTCATTAGTCAGATATAGGCAATTTTTTTCATCCTACCAGACATAGAAAAACAATTACTGTAAGCAGAGAAGAAGAAGAGGAAGGTGCAAAAAAACAGTTGGGAAGTGAAAGATTTAAAAGGATTCAGTCAAACTTGCTCTCAATTTCAGTTAGTTTTGCAATGGTTATTTTTATAATCTGAAAATTGCTCTGCTCAAGTACTTTCATTTTTCAAATATAAATGGACAAATATGGCTGGCTTTTTTGGATTTTCCTTTCTTCTCCTGTCTTCTCTATTAATTGCCTAAGATAAATATCCCTTATTAAGTGAAACAATACAAACGTGTTAGAAGAGTGTTTTCAGACGACTTCTGCCAATTTTGTACTGCCTTTTGTGAAAATAAAGGAGGCTCTACATTTATACACTGATTTGTGTTCCCTGCTATATTATATTCCCTCTTCCCCTCTCCTGATTCTTATTTCAATCAAATACCTTGCATTTCTTCAGTGCTCTTCATTCAAAGATCTCAATGAACTTAGGGTAGTACAATACTCCTCAAATAGTCCCACAGAGAACTGCTGCATGTCAATAAAGGCATCAGGATCTTGCTTTTAATGAATTAAGACTCATATCACCCTTGTGTAGAAGGCAAGTATTAACCTATTATTTCAGATGGTGACACCGAGACACAATGATAGGTGATGGATTGATTCCAAGGTCCAAAGGAGAATCTTTCCCTTGTCTTCGGTGGCCTTTGAATCAGGCACTGTGACTTAGACATAGAAAGTATGTAGCAGAGATGAGAATAAAAGCAAGGTCTCATGAGTTCCTGGCCTATGCCCTCCATAACATTATATAGAAAGGTCCTCCAATCAGTGATTATGAGCTTGATTTTTTATAGCAGCTTTCATCCAAACTTTACCATTTATACAACTCATACATATGCAACCAGACTTCGTCCAACTCCAGTGTGCAGCCTCTTCTGGAGCTTTTGTTTACTAGCTCATAGCAATGCTACACATCTGTTTATGGGCCATACACTCCCCAACCTTTAGGCAGTACAGCCTAAAGTGTAGTACAGGGTGGAGCCAAAGACCGTTAACTTTGTGAGGAAGAGTTGTAAGAGGCAGAGCAGATCGAAAATTAAACTGTTTTCTCTCTCTCTCTCTCATACACACATGCCCATTACCATCTGCCCTATTCAATTAACATAGCAGACATCCTGAATGTATAAAAGGGGAATGTGGCCTGAGGAAAAGGGAAGTATTGGAGAACAGACACTACAGACCACATGTGGACTATTGTAAAGTCTTCAACTTATGTCCCAAGAAGCATTGTAACATTAATATTCTGAACAGGGTGAAGTAGAAGAATACCACCTACAGTATGTCAGTCATGCAGCTAGTGATCAAAGGAACAGGAGCATGGAGCCAGATCCTTACCTGCAGCTGGGCTCATAGGTGTAATGAATGCCCTGCCTAATCCTGTGGAGCTTCAACCTCCGTGCAATCTGCAGCATACAACCTCCCCCATACATGCACAACCACAGGACCTACTGCCCAGTACAACTGCTGTAATGTCACACCACTGCCAACAAAGCAAAGCTCTTTGCAGGCGACACCTTCTTTTGTGTGTGTATGTTTTCCCTAAGAAGGAGAAGACGTAGTTCTAGGACTTGAAGTGAAGAGTAGCCCTCATCCATTTGGAAGCACGAGGAGGAAATTTAAGTGAGACGAATTCAAACTGAAATTTAAATAGGACACAGAGAGTTAACACATCTTCTTTTTTGGCAACTTTAACAATCAAGAATGGTCAGGACCTCATTTCTGTGAGTCATCTAAAAATTGGCACCTCCAACTAGGGTGACCAGACAGCAAATGTGAAAAATCAGGACAGGTTGGGGGGGGGGGTAATAAGAGGCTATATCAGAAAATTCCCAAAAATTGGGACTGTCCCTATAAAATAGACATATCTGGTCACCCTACCTCCACCAGCCCTCTCCTTGTAACACTGTACTGCAGTGTTGGTTCTTTGCTAATTCTGGGCAAAGAGTTCCTTTCTGCTGAATCATTAACTCCAGCATCACCTAAGCTTTCTCTAGAGATTGTCTATCTGACTTCACCTCGCCTGACCCTGCTTAGATTGTGAACTGATGTTATCACTAATAAGGCAGTGTGATTGCCGGTGGAGAAAGCTGATAAGGTTAAATTGCAAATTGATTTCCCTCACAGAAGATGCACTATTAAAATTCCATCACCTCACTGGTTGTATAGTACTTGTAACAAGAGCATTAAAAATACTTTGCTGATTATGCTACGACTGGTACATCCCATTCTGATTATCAGAGGTCTGATCCTATAACGTGCTGAATATCAGCATCATCATCTCCCTTCCTCCCCCATGACTTCAGCATTCCATGAGGTGGATCCAGGCCTGGTATTTTGTGATTCTCCTCAGATGCCATGCCAGTGTGTCTGTCAAAACTTACTGCATCTTCCTGCACCATCATGGGTCATTGAAAAGGGCAAGCAAACTAGGACGCTGCTGAATACCAACTAACCATGAATTGCACTATAACAAGTGAGGTAATAATTCCCTGGTGTCAAAGGATCAGTTACAGAAAGGCATCTGCTAGAATGATCCATCACGGCAGCCTGATGTTAAGTCTAAGACCAAGTAAACAAGCAAGTGAGGCCATCCTGCTATGTGCCTCAGAGTCTCAAAAAAAAAAAAAATTAAAAGGATACCCATTTACAGTCCAGAGATGTTTTCATTGTTTTTAGAAGCATTGTTAAGACAAGAAGGAATGTGCAACAGAGAATGAGACACATGGCATAATCTCAGGGTTCATTTTCTGCAACTAGAGTTAAGCAATAAAGCAAGGTTCCATTTTCATCCAGAAACTTTTCTGTATACTAGAGTATTTTGTTTATTATTTATATTGATTTATTGCTTCTGGGTAACATTATGAAAAGTTCCAACCTGATTTTGGTGCAGATGCTCAGAAGTGCCCAAGTTCCATTTTCAAAAGTGATGTTGGGCCATGTTCATGCTGTGGAATGCCGATTCTGGGCCCAGGAAACAAACACAGACTGGTGGGACTGCATAGTGGTGTAGATAGGGATGATTGCCAGTGGCTGCGAAACGTTCGTATGCATAGGGCCATTTTGTGACTTGCTGTCCCCTGCCCTGAAGCGCAAAGACACCAAAATGAGAGCAGCCCTCACAGTTGAGAAGCGAGTGGCGATAGCCCCGTGGAAGCTTGCAATGCCTGACAGTCAGTCAGAAATCAGTTTGGAGTGGACAAATCTACTGTGGGGACTGCTGTGATCCAAGTAGTCAACGTAATCATTGAGCAGCTGTTGTCAAGGATAGTGACTCTGGGAAATGTGAAGGCTATTGTGGATGGCTTTGCTGTGATGGGGTTCTCTAACTGTGGTAGGGCAATAGATGGAACGCATATCCCTATCTTTGCACCAGACCATCAGGGCAGCCAGTACATAAACCACAATGGGTACTTTTCAGTGGTGCTGCAAGCCCTGGTGGATCACAAGGGATGTTTCCCTGACATCAGCATGGGATGGCCAGGAAGGGTGAATGACACTCCCGTCTTCAGGAACTCTGGTCTGTTTGAACAGCTGAAGGAAGGAACTTACTTCCCAGATCAGAAAATTACTGTTGGGGATGTTGCGGTGCCTATAGTAATCCTTGGGGACCCAGCCTACCCCTTAATGCCATGGCTCATGAAGCTGTACATGGGCACCCTGGACAGTAGTAAGTAGCAGTTCAACTATAGGCTGAGCAAGTGCAGAATGGTGGTAGAGTGTGCATTTGGACATTTAAAAGCTCGCTGATGCTATTTGCTGACTAGGTTAGATCTCAGCAAAAACAATATTCCAGTAGTAATTGCTACTTGCTGTGTGCTCCACAATATGTGTGAGAGTAAGGGGGAGATGTTTATAGTGGGGTGGGAGTCCGAGGCAAATTGCTTTGCTGCCAATTTCACGCAGCAAGACAACAGAGCCATTAAAAGAGCACAGCAGGGCATGATGTGCATCAGAGAAGCTTTGAAAGCAAGTGTCATGAATGACCAGGCTGCTTGATGTTACCTGCCCCTTATATATATATATATATAAGAAAATAAAGTCAAGATTGTTTCAGAACCATTGTTTATTAGTTGATTCACAACAGTGAGACAAATCACAAGGTGTGGGGAGGGTAGGAGGTTGGAGGAGTGGGGGAGGAGGCTGGCATATCTTAAATCAAAATTTAGGATATGCCAGCCTTCTGCTGCTTGGGTAATCCTCTGGGGTGGAGTGGCAGGGTCCCCGGAGCCTCTCCCCACCCCCGACCCATGTTCTTGGGTGTCTGGGTGAGGAGGAGGCTATGGAACTTGGGGAGGAGGGAAGGCAGTTATACAGGGGCTGCAGCAGTGATCTGTGCTCTTCATGTCTTTCCTGCATAAGAGCCACCAGACAGAGGATCATGCCCGTTTGTTCCCCAATCAGCTTTAGCATGGCCTCCTGCTTGGTCTCCTCGTGCGCCTCCCTCCTCTCATTGTGTTCATTGAGTGCTTTGCGGGACTCTGCTATTGTTTGCCTCCATGCATTCAGCTTGGCCCTATCAGTGTGGGAGGCCTGCTTAAGCTCAGCAAACATGTCATCCGGAGTGTGTTTTTACCACCTTCTAGTGTGAGCCAGCCTCTTGGTCGGAGTTGATACGGGGCACGTTGAAATAGTTGCACCTGCGGGAAGAGAAGAAGATACACTTTAGAGAACAAAGGGGACACTCTTTCTCCGTGAAACAACCAATTCATAGTACACAGCACATGTTCTTTATGTACAAGGTCACACTTTGCCTTTTATAATGAGTGCGTGCCAGTTTGGTATGAGTAAGCCATCACATGTGACCGGGCAACAGAATTCAGTTTGCAAGTAGCCATGGTAAGACCTAGGAGCAAGCAGGGGTCTGCTTCTTCCACATTCATTTCAATGCTTTCAAACTGCCAGGCTCCTTTTCCCATACCAAGCAATGCCTGGTGGGTTTGCCATATAAAAGGAGGGCCTGTGGTCTCTCTGGGATGATCATTTCACACAACTCCCCCCTACCCCCATGCCCTTTAGGGCAAACGCTGACACCGCAGTGTGAACAGATGCCCCACGTGGCTCTGATCGGAGATAAGCCCTTTAAACCAAATACGAACAGCACAGCATTGATGGGCTTCCCCTCTCCCCCACCACGTGGCTCTGATCAGACATGTGCCCTTTAAACCAAACACAAGCACCCCAGTGGGAACGGACACCTCTGACTTTTCTCTTAAACAAATTCCCCTATTTCAATCAGGTGTTTAATTTGAAAATTCACAAAAATTGGAAAATGGAGAACTTTTGGACAAAAAATCAATTTTGAAAGAACTTTGGGGGCGAAATAATTCTAACCAGCTCTAGTCCCATGATTTTGCTACTTGACTCAATACTTAGTTGCAGCTGCCTAGATCTTTATAGTTTGAATTAATACATTGAGCTGTATGACTTTTAAAATCCTGTCAGAATAAATATTTTTTCATGTGTGTCTGCAGTTCCAATTTGTGTAGGAAGTGCTTGGACTATGGAGTTGGGCACTGTAGAAACTCCCTGGATAGACAGTGAATTGTGCCAAAACCAAAAATAGCAATGTCTGTAGTAAGAACCAAATGATGAAGGGAAAGGTTGATGCAGAGAGATGCTTAGTGCTTCTGCTTAGCTCCAGTCAAGGTCAGACCTGAAGTAATTTGCAGCTGTGGACTCCCTTTACCTGCCCCATCATCCTCAAATACAAGTCTAGAAATCAAACTTCCCTGACAAGTAAAGAGATGGGGTGTGTGTGTGTGTGTGTGTGTGTGAGTGTGAGTGTGTGGGGGGGTGTGTGAGAGAGAGAGAGAGCGCATATTGTGCTTGTTTACATCTCTGCTGGGACGATCAAGAGTGTAACTTCTGTCTAATGACAGGAAGCTGCCAGCCTCTTATGTAGTGGACAGTTTAGATAAGCTGAGTGACTGGTGGGCTCCAAGTAGTTTGGCTGGGAGCAATATTTGTGTTTTCTTGAGAGGCTGGATGTTATTCATGTCCTTCCCCGAAATTCATTATTTGTTGCAGGGCTACAGGTAGTCCATGGCTGGGGTGGGCTGATTTCTCTCTTGTGATCTGCTTGTTTTAAACAGTCGCTTTTATCCATCCACTAGTTGTGAGGAATCTGACTCAAAGGGGTTTGCATTGCAGCCTGCTGATGACAGTGACCAGATGAAGACAATGGTTCAGTGAGATGCACAAGCTCAAGCCTTACTGAAGTAGCAGTATATTCTGCTGGTTAAAGAACAGTATTAGCAGTCAGAATACCTGGGTCTAGTCCTAGGTCTGCTACTGAGTCCCTGTCTAAAGTTTTCTCTGCCCCTCCTGACTGGTTGCTTGACCTTGGCTTGTGAGAAGAGTTGAGGCAATCTTTAAGTGTTCACTTCTATATTACATTCCCACCATATCCAGCAACAGTTTAGCTCTATTCCTTATCTTTGCTCATTATACTTTAAAAGCCCCTTCTGGCTGTGGGAAATGCAACACACAGTGTCTTTGTTCACACATGAGTAAGGATACAAAAGTATCAAAAATCAAACCCAAAATTCTATCCCAAGCTAACAAACAGGCCTCTGTACTAACAGGTATATTTCAAGTGTTTTCCTAAAAGAATGATAATAAGAAAATGCTATAATTTTGCTTGGTTTCCTAACATTTACTTTTGGTTTGACAACTTTTATCCAAGCTAAGCCCATATTTCTCATTCTGAGTTCACTTAAAAACTCATTTGACTTCAGTCACGTGCTTTGCATGCCAAAGAACTGTAGGATTGAGCCACCCAGATACAATCTAGTTGTGGACTACATTACCACACTTACAGCCTTGTTCTGTCTTCCGCAAGATTTAGAACTCGCCATGGCTATACCAGCCAAATCTATCCCAGATGAAGGGTGACAGCACACTGTCTCCTCATAGTTTATTCTGGCCCTTGTTGCACCTACCTTTTGTGGGATGTGGTGTCAGCTCTCCTTCCTGGCCCATGGGCTTCCTCATAGCCTTAAATATACCATTCACCATAGCTAACTCTTGTACTCACATTGTTCTCCTTTCTATACATTTTTCAAGCGTCTGGAACCTGACTTCTAGCAAATGCTCCACTTTTTGGTAAGTGCCCATTTATGTGCTCCTTCTGTCTTGACAACAATGTAGACATGGTCTACACTAACCAGGTAAATTGATCTAAGTTATGTAAGATATGTAACTTAAATTGACGTAGCTTAGATCGACTTACAGCGGTGCCTACTCTGCGCTTTGTTGATAGAAGACATTCTCCCATTGACATAGCTTCTGCTTCTCGGGGAGGTAGAGTACTGAAGTCGATAGGAGAGCGCTCTCCCATTGACTTATCATGTCTTCACCAGACTCACTATACTGATGCCCACTGCATTGATCACAGCAGCACCACTTTAGCCCATAGGGAAGACAAGCCCATGCTTGTGGCAATGCGAAGTAGCTGATTTGAGATATGTGTCTGCAATGCCAAATCTTAATTACATTTGCATAGCAATACTCAAAATGACTTTATATTCTCCTTGCAACAGGCAGACAGACAGACAGATGTGAAATCTGTTTTATGTGACCATTCAACAAAACTATAAAAATTAGTGTCTTAAAGGAGTTCATCTCCAAATAAAAGAAAAGCAGGACTGTTTGTATAATGCCAGTTCTATGTAATTATTATCAACTATTTGTCCAATGGGAGTGATCCAGAAGAATTTTGCAATATTGATAGTATTAAAGAATAATAAAAAAAATTAACTCAAAGCAATTCACTCATCCATAACTGAAATGTTTTAAAGTGTACTTTTCTCTTCTTGCTTTTTATTTTCTGCAATCTTATTACTGAAAAAGAGTCTGACACTGTATGTCCCAGCAGTGGACTGAGCCCTCCCTGAAAAAATTGTTTCTTGATACGTGGTGGAACCAGTAGCCTGAAACTAAAGGAGAAAAGTTTTAGGCTAAATATTGGGACAATATCTTAACAGTCACACCAATTAAACTGATGATACATGTCTGAGAAACCATCACTACACATTCAGCAATGGGTTATGGAAGACAGTAGTGATGTTAGCCTTGCAAAAAGACAGAGTGGATAGACTGAGAGTGTCCTCATATAACCCAATTCTCTAAGGTCTCAGTCACGCATCATTAAAGTTAACAGAGTTTTGCCACTGACTATAATGGGAGCAAGAATAGACCGTAAGGACCAAAATCTAGAGAGAGGCTAAGTACTTCTCACTGGTTCTAAAGTCCATGGGAGGTACAGATGCTTTACGACTCTCAGGATTTGGCCTATATGACAATAATCAGAGTCCTAATGCACTAGATTTGGGGAAACACTCCATCAGTAATAAGAAGTGAGCATCTGATGCAGATGTGTATAAGGTACATTCATTCCAAGGATTAGCCAACACTGAACCAGAGAGTGATTGAAATCACCTTTAAGAGTTCTCTCTTACTACCTCTACGCCTTGGAGGAGGTGCTGTTTTTCTCACTGAATTACTGCTACCACTTCAGCCTTCCATGTCCTTTAGTCTTTACCAGTCATTTTTGATGCCAAGCCAAGAGAAGAGGGGGAAGAGGGGACTGTTAAGGAGGGCTGAGGGGGGCAGCAACCTCTTAATTCAGTTAACGATTGCAGGAAGTGGTTTGTCAGTTTAGAGGTAGTCCCTGCTCAAAGCCAGTGCCCTTCTCAGAAATGAACTTGCACTTCTCTAAAGATAGATTGTGCAAAACACCAGGGGGCCCTCGGGAATCTACAGCCACAATTCCCCAGACAAGGAGTTCCAGAAAAGAATTGAAATGGCCCCCCTTTGTGCAGCTGCTCTGTGGACTAAACCAACGCTCAGT
This sequence comes from Dermatemys mawii, assembly GCA_007922305.1. NCBI lineage: Eukaryota > Metazoa > Chordata > Testudines > Dermatemydidae > Dermatemys > Dermatemys mawii. Next base: position 2,163,632 of record ML677383.1, read on the forward strand.
GGAGCGGGTCTCTTATGCAAGTTCTCAGGTTTCATATCCGCAGTGACCAAATTTTGTTAAAAATACGACAGCTGCTCATGCTACTTTTTTCCATGTAATCTTAACTGTAACTTCCAACTGCACATGCATTGGCTGAAATTCTGTGATATTAATGAGCTGTTCGCAGAAAGTGTGGAAGTTTCCAGCTTTGAGTTAGAAGAAACAGGTGCTGATCGTGTGATAGCCAGAGCGATTAGATAAGACCGTTTGCAAACCATAGCAAGTAATCAGTCCACTAGGTGATGCTCAGAACACACTACTGGGGCAATGTGACTGGGTCACCTGTGTTCGATTAGAATTGCAAAGAAATCAGCAATTCATATGAAAAGAGATTGCATCTGAAGGCCACCACTCCACAGATCCCCTTTGAAAATAAGGAGGAGATGACTGATATGAGAAAGTATTAGGTCTTCTAGTCTATCCTCATTGGAAGTGCAGAATGAGTGCCTTCATCATAATCTAAGATAAATACTTCTGTTGTGAAACTATTGCATTCATTGCTAAAGAATTGTTCCTGATATTCCATTTAATGATCAAATTATGTTCTGACATTGTGGTGTAAATTCAGAGTAACTCCATTCATTTCAATAGATTTACTCTGAATTTACACTTGTATGCCTTGAAAGCAGAATCATGCCCTACATTTTCCTTTATAAATTTTCATCTCAGTGCTCCTAGATAGCTATACTCCTCCCATTATGACACCTTAAATATATGATCTGCCCTTCTGGATCAGACCAATGACCCGTGTAACCCAGTATCCCGCCTATGACTGTACTGGCAACATCACATGAAGAAACCCTGGTGCAGGACCCAGGGAACATCTCCTAAACCCTGTTACTTAGAGGTTGATCTAAACATCCCCGCTCTCTTTCTCACCTTGATTTTATCCTATTCAAATATTGGCAGATGGTTATCACATCTCAATAACAGTGGTGGTATAGGCGTGAATTATTTACCCGTTGTGCTTCTGCTTATCCAGAATTAATTTATTTGTTGTTTTTCTCCCCATTAGAGTATTTTTGCCCTCCTCTGGTGCAAAACATTAATGCAAACTTTTAAAAATAAAATTGGGGTTGGGTTTTTTAAAAAAAAAAGTTTAAAATTTTAATTTAAAAGTTTTAAAATGATGTAAAATAGAGATGGCAGACTAGATTTACAGCAGTATAGTTCTATTGAACCAAATTCAGGGTTGAGTTTAAGACAATCGTAGAAGGAGTGAGACCAGGAAGGCAAGGACAAATACAAAATTATACAGTCCTTTTAAAAATCTGACAGCCAGTTCTGCTCTCAGTTACATCAGTGTAAATCTAGAGTAATTCTATTGACCCTACTAGCTTACTTGAGATTTCCACTGCTTTATCATAGAGCAGAATTTTGCCTATGAACTTCGCTGCATTACTGTAGAGTAGCACAAAGTATTGCTGCTTCCTACCCTTGAACTAGAAGTCCAGGCTTTACTGGGCTTCTTTTAGCTATTGCCAGGCTGAGATCAAGCACCAAAATGTAGATCGGACTCCTGAATTTAGCGGCAACCATCGGTGGGTATATTCCTCCCACCCACCACCAACTTGTTACTGTTCTGGTTATATCCCCTCAGGGTACTGAGAAAAATGGTGTGTTCTTAACTCGGTTTAGCTAACTCACAGTAACTAACTTGGGGTAAAACAGCAGTGAAGACACTTAGGTTAGCAGCCCGTGTTCAAACAAGCCTCTCAGGCACCCTGAACTCAAGCGGCTAACCAGAGTTAAAAGCTAAGTTGCTGCATCCGCGCTGTTATTTTAAGCCGAGTTAAGCATGCACCTCTTTTTTGCCATGTGGAGAGACCTTCACTGTGGCAGAAGAACGAATGCATTTTCATTCTCGTTTCTCCTCCCAACCCCAGCTTTTTGTAGGCAGTTACATCACCTCTCCTGAGCTGGTGGCGGCAGCTCCACAACCACTACACAGACAGACTGACTTGGTCCATTGACATTGTGCAGAACTGGCCATTAGACATTTTGCTGGGCAATAGAGACAAATACTGTGCCAATAGATTCTCTCTAAAACAGTGAGTCTCGGTACACGTTGATACAAGGATTTCATAGCACTTTATAAACATTAAGTAAGCCTCCAAATTAGCTAATTAAAGCTACCTTCAATCCCCGTGAAGCAGGTATTAGCATATCACTTTCAAGTCTATCTCCCAACTTCCCTCTTTTATCCCTCAAAATCCAGACACATCTACCAGGAAACCTTTCAGTCATGAGCCACCAAAGATACCTGCCCCACATCACACTGGTAGCTGCACCACTCGTGGGTAATTTAGGGCCTACAAACTTGCATTCTACATCTCCCAGAGAGGATCTAATAAAAACAGCACTGACAACAAGTCACTGCATTCACTGAGAGCTAGACAGTGCACTTTCCTTACTCCTCAAAGGGACCAATACAGGGAAGCGGCAATAACATAGCTGAGGGTTGCACAACCTCCCCTGCAGCTGTGAATCTTTGAATCAATGGCTTGTCTGCTACTGTTCACTCCTTCCATAACCCCCATTTCTTCTTATGGAATAATTTAGCTTTTGTGATAACTCATAAAATAATCATACGTTGAACCACTGAATACTGGTGTTTTCAGGGTTCTGTGGCGGATGAATCAGATGAGTGAATGAGTGTTCTCAGCCCTTCCAGCGACCAGCTTTGCTAGTCAGGGTCTGCTCTTGCATTCCTCACTCACGCAAAATTCCCACATTAGGCCCTAGTTGTGTAATTTAGCCAGAGAGTCTTCCCTTCCCCCTGCATCCTCTGTACAACAGAGAGCTGGCCACACAGCAAGAGAGGAAATGAAGAACATCTGGTGAGATTCCTCCCGCTCGTAAGAATTGTGAGCGAACAGCTGTGTCAGGCATTTCATCCAGCTCTGGAAGAGGGAAAGAAATCCCTTTACCACACCCCCTAATTCTGGCATTTGCACTGGCCCTGAAAGATAATCTTTCGATTTACTTTCCTGAAAATACACTGGAATTGTATCCCGTGTAAAGAGGACATTCCTTGCTGTGCATAGATATTTGTTTTTAAGGCAGGGGGGAAGTTTGTTAAAAAAATAATTAGTATTTTGCTCTATTTTTAGTGCATTTAAGCCCAATTCTAACAAAGCATTTAAGCATCTGTGTAACTAAGTATGTGACTCATATCATTGGATTCAATGAGACTACTCACATGTTGGAAATTACACATGTGCTTAAGAGCTTTGCTGGATCAAGGCCTCGGTGCTGATAAAAACTGCTGGACTGACAGTCCTAGAACTTGGAGTCTCTTTCTTAGTCACAGAGTGGACGCAGGCCAGCAGCAGCAGCAGCCATCAGACAGGTACGGCGTGGGCAGTAGTAAGGCAATTTTCCTCTCTCTGCCCAACCAATACGCCTCCACCTTGACTCGGAAAGACAGAGCTAAATCTAAGGTTGAGAGTCATTCACTGTCTGTGGCCCGTTCAGTTCTTGGCACTGCTGACACTGCCAATGAGTCGCCAATTAGTCCTGACGGCCATGGTGGTCATTGTGATGTAGCCATTTGGCCACGGAGACTCACCACCTGATTTCATATGATTCACCAAAGAGTCATTAGATAACAATGATGAGCTCACATGCAACCTCGGCTCTGCCCACGAAGCAGCGGAGGAGACTGAATGCAAAGGGTTGCACGTTCTCAGTTCTGGGACAGACGTGTGTCAGGCCAATCCCCCAGTGTAGCCTACAGCAGCTGGAATTGTTCTCAGTAAGTCAGTAGCTAACAGCCCCAATGGGCCACTGTGCTAGCCAGGGATCAATGGAAGCCCTAGCCATCTTTTCTCTGGCCACACTGCTTATGCCAGCAGGAGGTGCTGAGGAGCAATGTAGGTGTTATTACACTGGTTCTATACCCCTTGAGGACTTCCTCACTGCTGTGCTGGCTTTAGGCCTAGATTTCACTAGTGGTACGGTGCAAAGCAAAGACTCTCCACCCACAGTCATCACCAACCTGACCAGTTATTTGAACTGAAAAACAGACAAATACATTGGACAGACAGCCAGCCTTTGGGTCAAATCCTGGACCCTACAAGCAGGCCAAGTATCTAATCCGGAGTGGCCAACCTGTGGCTCTGGAGCCGCATGTAGCTCTTCAGAAGTTAATATGCAGTTCCTTGCATAAACTCCGAGGCTAGAGCTATTGATGCTAACTTTCCAATGTGCTGTGGGGTGCCCACTGCTCTGCCCCAGATCCTGCCACCACTCCACCCCTTCCCCCAAGAGCTCTGCTCCTTCCCCCAAGCCTGCCATGCCCTCACCTCTCCCCCTTCCCCACCAGAACCTCCTGCACACTATAAAACAGCTGACTGCAGTGGGTGGAAGGAGGAGGTGCTGATTGGTGGGGTTGCCTGTGGGCGGGGGGCAGCAAGTGGAGGTGTGTGAACATTGAACCAGTGAACATTGCCAAAGATGTGGCTCTTTGGCAATGTTCATTGGTAAATTCTGGCTCCTTCTCAGGCTCAGGTTGGCCACCCCTGATCCAGTCTGTGTGCTGGAGATCTCCACAGGCAGTACAGGCAACACTACCAGCCCTCTGCTCTAACCACTACACCACATTGTCAGGGAAACTTATAGGCAACCAGCTAGTTAGATTATCTTGATCCTCATCATTCGCCCCCTCAACCCCACCCCAAATATCATCCTAGTTGTCTTTCATCTTTAGATCTGGCCACACAATTATTCCAGCCTGGAAAGAGACAAAAACTCTGAGGAAGAGAGGAAAGGAGTTTTTCAGCACCACTGAGTGGGCCAACATCACTGAAATCTGATCTCTATTGGCATGGTGCCTTCATGAGGAAATGTGGCCTTCAATGTTAGATCTCCCCCTTTCCCAGTATCAGCCACTCACACCTACACCTACAGACATATGCAAAGCCTCCACCAAAATGCTGAGATTCATTCCTGTAAACTGGCATGAAGAATTTAGATTAACAAGAGAAAGAAGGAGGCAACTAATGGCAGGCATATATATAATCAAAGGAAATAAGCTGTGTTATTAAGATTAAACTGTAGACCTAAGTTTTGCCAATAAGCAGTGTAACAGCACACGTTTATGATTTCTTTATTCACATTTCATGATAGCAGATAACGAATAAAACATTTGCATATGGGTTCAGACAAAATATTATTGTCTGGGTAAGTATACAAATGGCTCACACTCTTCACAGGTTTATTACTTGTGAATGCAGAGTTAAAGAAGGGAAAAAATAGCAATGACAATAAAACATACTTTTCCATCTAAAATAAAAATTGAGCAAATAATCAGTGAGAATTTAAGCAAGGTGTGTGTTTTTGTAAAAATGTAGCTTATTTATCCTTATTATTTGGTTTAACAGAATCTGTCTTATACAAGCTCTACTTATACAGCCCCTATTACTGCAGTGCCTAAGTTCTTCACTATCTCACTGGGAGATACGGCAGTGTTTTATCCCCATTTTGCAGATGGGCTACTGAGGCACTGAGAGGCTAAGAGACTAGCCTAGGGCCACGCAGGCAGCCTGTGGTAGCACAGGAAATTTAACATAGATCTGCAAAGCTTTAGGCCAAACACCCTAACCACCAGAGCAGAGCAGCCTTCCTTCCTAGAGGAACCACAAAACAGAGGATACCATCATAGGACCTAACCACATCAGCCACACCATCAGGAGGCTCATTCACCTGCACGTCTACCAATGGGATATATGCCATCATGTGGCAGCAATGCCCTTCTGCTATGTACATTAGCTAAACTGGACAGTCTCTACGCAAAAGAATAAAAGGACACAAATCAGACACCAAGAACTGTAACATTCAAAAACCAGTAGGAGAAGACTTCAATCTCTCTGGACACTCAATAACAGATTTGAAAGTGGCCCATTCTTCAACCAAAAAAAAAAAAGAAGTCAAAGACAAATTTCAACAAGAAACTGAAGAACTGGAATTCATATGCAACTTGACACCATCAAATTAGGCCTGAATAAAGACTGGGAGTGGCAAAAAGTAATTTTCCCTCTGTTGATATTCACCCCTCCTTGTCAACTGTTGGGACTGGGCCACATCCACCCTAATTAAATTGGCCTTGTTAGCACTGACCCCACACTTGGTAAAGCAACTCCCATCTTTTCATGTGTTATTTATTTATACCTGCTTACTGTATTTTCCACTCCATGAATCTGAAGAAGTGGGTTCTAGCCCACAAAAGTTTTTGCCCAAACAAATTTGTTAGTCTCTAAAGTGCCACAAGGACTCCTCGTTGTTTTTGCTGAACCACACAATGTTCATGGCAGAGAAGAAAAAAATGCCAAAAAATAAAAACTCATACATACAAGAGCTTCTGTTCCAGCGTGCCACAAATGAAATTATTGGTGCTTGTTTTGTTTCATTTTAAAGGTGAAATATAATTGGTATTTGTGCCTCAGTCCTCCAAGCAAGTAGCACATGTGTAGCTGTATTCACATAAGGAGACTCATTGATTTCAATCGCGTGCTTAAGTGTTTGCATGACTGGGCCTTAGTTTCTGCTCACACCCGAATGACACACAGAGCATCTGTAGTAATCACAGCATGGCTATGTTGAGGGGTGGAGAGTTGGTGAGAATTAACCCCCTTTTGCTGCTCCCTTCACTTGCCACTTGCCCTGATTTTTGTGTCAAGGAAATCTTGCGTATCTCAGACGGGCTTCAAGCTGTGCAGGCCAACACGCAGCCAAGAAATGAGGTTGGTCTATATATAAGACCCAAAAAAGAGCCACCGGTTTGGGTTCATTTGAGGTTAGGACAATGTTTAACTGAATTTTGCTTTGAATTTCAGGAACTAAAAATCAAAAATAGAATCTCAGCCAAAACCACATTTTACATGATTTCCACCCAAAACGATCAGCTCAGAGCCACTTGAAACTTGCTCAAAATTTTGCCTAAACTGGCTTGAAACTTGGTGAGACTTGTTCAAAACTCAGCCTAAGCTCTCCAAAAGGTTCCGAAACCTGCCTCGAGGATTGGGGTCATAACTGAAAGTGAAACCAGGACAGTTTTCTTCCTCCTGCACATCCAAAGGAGGACAGAACTCTTCAGCCTCAAACCGCAAAAGGGAAAATAAAAGTTTCTCAATGTCTGTTTTGGGAACTAGCGATAAAAATACTTTGTATAACAAAGCTCTTATCGATACATAGTCAACATCCAGGTTTCAGCGCTGACAGATCAGGGAGATGGATAGCAAATTCTAGAATACACAGGCAGATGGTAAGTAGACCGTGCAGATTCACTGTTTCCCAAACCTGCATTGAGTTGAGGGATGTCTCCTTCGATTGCTGATACTTTCTCTCTTTCTGGTCGACCTACAGCTAAGAGGTAAATATTCTGCAAAGAAGTAGGACAAAAATAAATTCACGGGGGAACGAGGGCTTCTATCTTGCAAGCTGCTGAATACCCTCAACCTCCATTGAATTCAGAGAGTGGTTAGATTGCTTGGGAGGTGCTCAGCACCTTACAGATTGGAACCTCCGCAGCACGTGTATTACTCTGAATCGGGGACTATGCGTGATTTGCTCTGCTAGCCTCTGAAAATCTAATGTGGGCCACACATTTCAAGATAATGCGCGAATTCGAATGGGTAAAAAAGTCCACTCACACCTTGGCTACTTCTGAACTACACGTTTGTTTGTGTTATTTTTTTTTCCAGCAGTGTAGTTATCGGGGTGCGTGTGCTTAGAAGAAATCACCTTTTTTATTATTCAGAGGGAAAACATCCTCGGGCGCCTTCCCCAGCCCCTGCACCCACCTCTGCCGCCCCCATTATTTCTAGCCCAAAGATTTACCATACGAAAGTGAGGATTTTTTTTTTCTGCAGTGTTGTTGTAGCTGTGGTGGCCGCAGGATATTATTGACACACACAAGCTCTTCTTCAGGTCTGGGAAAGGAGAAGACCTCTGTATCAGTGGTGACGGAACTGGGGGCGGGGGGTAGGGGGACCATAGCCCTCCCACTTTTTGAAGCAGAGCCTGTCCCCTTCCCCTCCTCTTTGCCCCCCCACCCCACACACCCCGGCCAGTCAGCGGCTGGTGGAGCCCGGCTGGGGAGTTCGGGTAGTTGTGGGAGCTGCGTGGACCCTCCATGTGCCTGCAGTGCAGGGGGAGCCTGAGAACAGCCCCCCGAGCCGGAGTCCCAACCCCCAGGCTTCCCGCCCAGCCCAGGGAAGGTGGAGGTGGAGGGTCTGTAACTTCGCACCAGCTCACCACAGCTGCCTGCACGGCTCTTACTCCAACCTGGCTCCGACTTCAGGGCCGGGAGGGGCTCGGAGCCACAGCCTGGCCCTGGTAAGAACTGTGTGGGCAACTGTGGGAAGCTTCAGACCCCACACCTGCCCTAGGCAGGGTTGCTTGGGGTGGGGACATGGGCCAAGGACTGCTTTAGGCAGAGCCCTGACCCAGGGCAGGTGGAGGGTCCGCTGCAGCTCTCTGCAGTTGCCCACACAGCTGTTATCGGGGCCAGGCTGTGGCTCCAAGGCCCTGCCCCTCGGCCAGAGCTGGGTTGTGGAGAGCCACGTGGACAGCTGTGGGGAGCCTGGGTCCCTGCACATGCCCTGGGTGGGAGACCTGGGGGATGGGGCCATGAGCAGGGGGCTGTTTTCGGCCACACCCTTCCCCAAGCCGGCTCCCCAGCCCTGATCCAGCTTCCAGCCTGGCAGGGGACAGGGCCTCGGTGGGGAAGAGGAGGAGTGGGGGCAGGGCCTCGGAAGGGATGAGGTCTCTGGCCACCCAGTTTTGGGAATGCTCCAACCCCCTTGCTCTGTGCAGCTTGAAAGCTTGTCTCTTTCACCAGCTGAAGTTGGTCCAATAAAAGCTGTTATCTCACCCACCTTGTCTCAGCTGCTTTTTGTTATTACTAGAAGTATAGCAATGAGTTAATGACTGAGGACCACAGGGCATTCGGATTTAAAAACTAGCACTATACAAATTCAGTGTACTACACATGAAATGGATTAAAAACTAGTTAACAGAGACTTCTAAGAAAAAGTAATTGGTAATGGGGAAACATCAGCAAAGGTGTGTATTTCCAGTGGGATCCCACAAGAATCTACTCCTGGCCCAATGCTATTCAGTATCTTTATCAATGATCTAGAATAGTGGTTCTCAAACTTTGTTCCCGCGGATCACTTGAAAATTGCTGACAGTCTCTGCCGACCGCTTAGTGATCTGTCCAAACATTGTTTGTACCATTAATTAACTATTGTAATGCGCTTTGGATAAAAGCACCATATAAAAATTATTCTTAAAACTTTTTTTATTCTACAAATAAAAGCACACAACTCCTATTTTAAGATCAGTCGTCTGACCTTTCTGATGCTATCAATATGCCCTCTCTCCCCTGCTGCGGCAGCCCCCCAAGATGAGGCTGGGGAGGAGGGGGGTCTCTCTCTCTCTCTCCCCTACCTCAGCAGCCCCCAAGCTGGGGCTGAGAAGCAGGGGGGTCTCTCCCCACCAGAGCAGCCACACAGCTGAAGCTGGGAAGAAGGGCCATCTCTGCCGGCAGCTGCAGCCCTGACGCTGGGGAAAGTCGCCTCTTTCTCTGGCCACCGCAGCCCTGCACATCCCAAATTACCCTACCCCGTCTTCTGACCCCACTAACCCCTCCCACCTCTCACCTATTCCCCCCAAGGTCACCACCTCACTTTACATGTGCGTCTTCCCCAGGGTCCACCCACCTAATTAGTGGAGCCATGTCTGTCTGGGGAGTGGGCTCTGATGTTGGGGCAGGGATGAGGGATTGGGTGTGCAGGAGGGAGCTGTGGGCTGGGGATGAGGGGTTCGGAGTGCAGGAGGGGGCTCTGGGCTGGGCACGGGGTTGTGCTGGGGGGGTGGGGATAAGGGCTCCAGCTGGGGGTGTGGGCTCTGGAGTGGGGCTGGAGATGAGGGGTTTGGGGTGTAGGAGGGTGTTCTGGACTGGGACTGAGGGGTTCAGAGGGTGGAAGGGGGTTCAGGGCTGGGGCAGGGAATTGAGGTGCAGGGGGGCTCAGGAGTGCAGGCTCCAGGTAGCACTTACCTCAAGCAGCTCACAGAAGCAGCAGCATGTCCCCCCTCCAGCTTCTACCCAGAGGCACAGCCAGGCGGCTCTGTGCGCTGCCCCCGCCACAGGCATCGATCCCTGGCCAATGGGAGCTCCGGGGGTGGCGCTTATGGCAGGAGCAGCACGCAAAGCCTCTTGGCTGCCCCTACATGTAGGAGCCGGAGAGGGGACATGGTGGCTGCCTCCTGGGAGCCACAGGGTGCAGAGGCTAGGAGGAAGCCTGCCAGCCCCACAGCAAGGCACCATCAACTGGACAGTCAATGCTGACCAGAGCCACCAGGATCCCTTTTTGATTGAGTGTTCCAGTCAAAAACTGAACTGATCACCCTAAGGTTAACAAGTGACTTGATCACACTCCATAAGTACCTACTTAGAGGGGAGGGTTTCTGATAGTAAAAGGATCTTTACTCTAGCAGACAAAAATATAAAAATTTCCAAGGACTGGAAGGTGAATCCACACTACTTCAGACCAGAAATAAGGTGTACATGTTTAAGAGTCAGTGCAATTAACCACTGGAAAAACTTAACAAGAGAAATGTTCTATTTTCCATCACTTAAAGTCTTTAAAACAAGACTGGATCTCTTTCTAAGAAATGCTATAGCTAAAACAGAAGTTCTGCTCTCGCCCACTTGCTCAGGGTCTAACTAATCACCAAATTTGAGGCTGGGAAGGAATTTTCCCCACAGGTCAAATTGGAAGAGATTGGGAGAGGGGAGTTTGCCTTCCTTTCCAGCGTGGGATATGGGTCACTTGCTAGTTTGAATTAGAGTAAATGGTGGATACGCTGTAACTAGAAATCTTTATATCAAGACTTGAGAACTTCAGTAACTCAGCCAACAAGTCATGGGCTTCCTACAGGAGTGAGAGGGTAGGTGAGATTTTGTGGCCTGCGGCATGCAAGAGGTCAGATTAGATGATCCTGATAGTCCCTTCTGGCCTTAAAATCTAAGAGTTTATGATGCAAGAGCTACTTGGTGGAGTTCGGTGGCACCTTAAAGACTAACAAATTTATTTGGGCATAAGATTTTGTGGGTAAAAAACCCACTTCTTCAGATGCATGGAGATTTACGGTGTCACCGGACTCATTTTTTTTTTTTGTGGATACACACTAACATGGCTACCCCGCTATTTGGTGAAATTCTATATCACGTGTTATTCCAGAGGTAAGAGTAGAAGATCATCATCATCCCTTTTGGCCTTCAAAATATATGAATATATTAATCTAAAGAAAATGCAATATTCAGTGCATAATTCTTGTGTCTGTTCAATGAAAGATTTTCATAGAACAGTTTATTATGGTTTCTCCAAAGCACATTGAAGTCAGTGAGAATATTTACATTCACATCAGTGGGAATTGTATTGAGACCTTATTTTCTGTAACAATCACCATCGCTTGAGCTCTGTTTTCATATTGCCTTTTAATGCAAAGATTCTCCTTGGCATTACCATAACGTTCTCATTTCCTTCAGGTGTGCAGATTGATGACAGAGCCATGCTGAAATAAGAGCTAAATGAGGTGAAAATATATCCCATAAAAACTCCCATTAAAGAGCTTAAAAGAGAGCCTTCCTAGTGCTCTGACTCGGATAGCCCTATTTTATTCCTTCCAGGAAACAGAAAACCCTTAATCCAGTAAGAATGCAGCTAGAATCAAAGAGCAAGAGGTGGCATTAGGTTGCAAGAAGAGGGAAAAAAAGAAGAAGAATTTTACAGCACACTTGGAATGAATGGGATATCATTATAGCCACGACATAGCTCCAGAGCCCTCAGCCAGAGAGCAGAGCGGATGTGGGAGAACAATACGATAAACTGGCAATCTATGAAAAAATCCATGATCAAATAGCACTGGGTTACCGTAATGTAACAGACCATTGACTGCCTAATGACCCAGCCTCCATTAGGAAATATATGCATAAAATAAAGACGTCCATGAACTGCTTGTATTCAGCCATAATTAAGAAAATTGAGAGAAAGAATCCGTTTGAGGACAGTTCACTCTCAAACAAAGACGCTGTCTCATCTGTAAATCAGATATAATCTATCCCTCAACTCCATCTCATTTATTTTACTTTAAAAAAACAACAGATCCTGTTCAGAATAGCATCCCCGATTATGGGGAAATGATGGTTTATATCAGGTACAGTGTGTGAATTCCACATTAATATCTTAGACTACATGAGTGGTTGTATGGTTCTCTGTTCATGCTTGTTTATCTTCAGTTTCTGGGCTGCGTAGCTGGTTGATTTTTTTATTGCCACATTAATGCAAATGTAGTAGGTCGCATTCTACTGTCATTTACCCTGGGCAATGCTACTAAAGTCAGTGCAGGATAGAGAAGGGTAAATGAGGGCACAATTTTGCCCTGTGTCTGTTTTACGGCATCTGCACAATAAGGTGTAATATATGCATGTTGATTTTGCTACATTTTCGTACATGCATGCTTATCACAATATAACCATTCTGGGACAAATTCTGAAAGGTACTGAGCCTCTGACAACTCCCTTGCAAGTCAATAGAATGGAGAATGCACAACTGGAGCTCAGCATTTGGGCCTGTGTCATTTTTCATGTGGTGTTGTCCAATGAGAGTTTCTTTGCACTTAATCTGTTCTGTGATTTTCTTATATTCATTGGTGTTGCTAACACAAAGAGACAAATACACAGAGTTCATCTGGCATACAGAGACTTTCACATTCAAGTAGCTATTGGCTGGCTTGGAAGCCAATAGCACTACAGGACCAAGGGGGAATAGAGTTCTCCGTCTATTGACCTGAAGTTGGAGATTAAGGGGAAATTACATAATGAAAAGAACGTGCACTGACATGATGGGAGGGATCTGTAAAACGACATTCCACAACCTGTGATCACACCACTATGCCTGGAATCAGCCTTCGGATTTAGGGGAGAGTGATTCTTTGCTTCCTCCTAAATTTTCAGCCAGCCATCAGCCATGTCTGCTACAAGAGTACAGCCAAGACGCTCATGCTGGGATCCATGCGTAGTGATTAACACTGACTTTTAAATGTCTCCAGGTCCCTGATAATAAGCCCATTGAAGTCAATGGGAGTCTTCTATTGGTTTTGGAGCAGGCCTGCTATGAGCTGTTAGGGGTGAGGTGGGAAGGGAAGGGTGGCTGCTGGGTCCACATCCATCAAATGTTAGATTTTCTCTGTCTTCTTCTGCAGTTATTTAACTACAGAATTCAGCAACACAAACACCATAATAAGGGATCAAGAACCCAGGCCTTTGCCTCAGATGTACAGAAATTCAGGAAATCATAACCGAATAAAGGAGCATACCTTAAATAGAAATCACCAATCTCCTTAAAAGCTCTGCATGTGCTTTCTTGTTTAATCACTTCCCCCCCATTCTATATCCCCTTTCCTCTCCTTCCCTTCTCTGACAACAGTGTATATACCTGGGCATCACTTTGGTTCCCCTTAAGCCTTATTTCGATCCCTTGGCCTGGCTCTTGTTTTGGGTATGTTGCATCAGAATAAACCTGCTCACAAGAGTAAAGCAAGCAGCTTTTGGGCCACAAGGCTGTAGCAGGTGACATTAGGAAACTGAGCCCAATTGCCTTCCATAGAAAACGTTGCCCCACCATAAGGCCAGCCTGCAGTCCCAATGTGGGTATGCCTGGAGTACAGAGAGGTGATAAGGTGCCTTTTCTCCACTTTAAGCCCCCCCACACAACTCCATCACTGTCATACCAGGGCTACACCTGCAGTCCCTTCTGCACGCAGGCACTGCTCAGTGCTTGCTCTCAGGGTCCTGCCTTCCTGAAACTCTCAATGGTCAGAGATGCTGCCTGGCTATGGAGGGAGAACACGTGCTTCCTCCTTGCAGGAGTGTAATACTGAGCACGCTCCTTCCGCATGCCACACACCCTGGGAAGCATCGTTTCTCCCTAAGGTCCTAATGCTTCCTGCTGACCTTGCATCTGCCCCTGACTTAGGGCTGTGGCCTAAAACCGCAATAGAGCCCATAGGAACTTTGTGTATAAAAGGCTTCCCTTTCATAGAATTCATTCTCTGCTTTAAATGTGTGTTTGCAGAGCAACTCCATTGTGAATTTTTCCTCTGTCTTAATTCCACGGTTGATAAAAAGACCTTCACCCCTACCCATCACCCCCTTCCCACTCAAGTCAATTGCCCTGGTTTGAACCAAGCTATGCTTTGGTAGCAGAAAGGCTCTTGTCTCCAAACAGATGAAAACACCTAGTTCAATAAATCTGGCATATCACACAATGTTATACTGTAGGAACAAAGGGATTGACAGAGGGTTACTCTGTGCTGCGGATTCTCTGGTGTGATTGTTCTCTGTCTACCTTTACAGTGGCAATATCATCTAATTATAGCTAGAGTGATCTGTTCTGAGGGTGCGTTTTTACTTACCAGTATGTGCGCATGGGTCTTTGGGGATTCTAGGTGTTTCCGTTGGGTGCACTGTAGACTGAGCTTCAAACATATTAATTACTCATTTGGATGCCAGCATCTACTGTTGGTGGATTTTAATTCCCTAGATCAGTGGTCTTCAAAGTGGGGTGCGCGAGACCACCTTTGGGGGTGCGAGAGATCCCGACGCCACTGCTGATCCCTCCCAGGAGACCGCCAAACTCGCAAGCAGTCTATTTTTGTCCCGCTGAAATGCCACAGAAAGCGGAAGTTTTCTATTTGGTGGCATTTCGGCAGACATACCCCGGGGGCCTCAAGTAGAAGTGGGACAGGGAAAAGGGGCCACGGAGGAAAAACTTTGAGGAACGCTGCCCTAGATATCTTAGGGGTGATTTTGCAGGGTGGGGAAATACATACTGATCTTTTCTCCAACTTCCTGTACCTATGTATGGATTCTTCTCTGTCCCCAATGTACAAGCTCCCTGGATCCAAGTGATGAGGTGCAAGACTTCGAAGATATTATCCTGAGGTACAAAAGCCAAATCCCCTTTTCTTGCCACTGATTCCACCCGTGTACTCAGCAGCTCCTTCCCATCTTGTGTCTCAGGAAGATGCTATGGTTTCTCCATTATCCTTGGCTGCCACATCATCCCACTACAAAACTTGTGACATTGCCAGGGATAGATGCAGCCAAATGATGGGAACGCAGTTTCCTGCCACAAGAAACGGAGCTGCAGCAGCAGATGTTTAATGAGTACCCTTTCCCTAAGATTTGTGCTGACTAGGGATGTGTAATCTGTTTGCATCAAAAAAAGGCTGACCTGAACTTTTACTCAAAAGTCAAACTAACTGACCTAGAGATTGGTTTGAGAAACTGTGAAGTTTGCACTAAGATCAGAGGGTTTGGACACTGAACGATTAATCCACAACGACAGCACTATTCTGATAACATTAGAGCACAATGCACAAGCCTTTTCACAGAATGCCTTAAAAATAATACTAAATTATCACAGCACAATAGAAGCACAGAGAATATAATACTAGCATATAATAAACAGGACTCAACTCATGGCGAAGGGTGCTGGCAGCAGTAATCCCACCTGAGTAGGGGCACAGTGATGCAAACTATCCACAAACCCTCCTTTGCCAAAGTAAGGCATAAAAAATTTGCATAATTTCTCCAGATTTATGAACCTCCAGTTTGAAAAATTATTACACAGACAGATATTTCTCAGACTGTAGCAAGAATTCCATCAATTCATCTGGAATTGGCTCATCAAGTTGTGTGACTGGTCCCCTGAGTTACATGATATTTTTCCTGTTATTTGATTTGATAACTTAAGCTTTTTAAAGTACAGCCTCTAACCAGATTTACTTGTACCCTGTATCAAAAGCTCATCCAATTCCTTAATTGCACCTCAGTTTGGGCTCAAATGTTGCAGTTCAGGAAACATTCATACAAACAAAAACATTCAATCAGGAAAAGCAAACAACAAAGGGAATATAAACAGGCCAGCTCTGTTGCTGATTCAGCAAGCTGTGCATGGACTGTTTTTACATTATTCCACCAGCTCTCCTGTGTACAATAACATGACTTCACCTGAATCCTGCTACTATTTTAGAGACTGAACCATTCCCCATTGAAGACAATGGGATGCTTTTTACTAACTTACTGCACTTTAAATCAAGCTCTTAGTTCAAACTGTTGAATTTTTGATTTGTTTTATAACCCTTCTTTGAAGAGTACAAAGGATTCCTACCCTAAATTTTACTGAGTGGTAATACAGAGTGGAAATCAACCCCGTTTGGCACCCATCTGTTCTATCACCCATTCTTCATGTTGTATCACCCTTCAGAGACTGATTCTTCACTGTGATGCATCTTTTCCAGCATCCACACCTGTGCAAAGTAGGTGGTCAAATGTTACCAAATCATAATGCCAGCGTTTCCCCATGCACACTTTGGACCTGAGCCACCATGCAAATAATTAAGGCACTTGCCTCAGTTTAGATTGGATTGATTGATGAAATGGAATCAGACAAGATGAATTTTCATCCCCTCTGATATTTTAATACTTCCTGTTATGACAGGGTGTTAGATAACATGTCAGGTAATGTATCATGTCACATTCCATGACTGTTTGATGCCATTTAATGCAATACATTCTGGCACATCATGACGTGATGACACAAAATGAGAGAGAAGCCAAACTGGCAGTATCAATTACCCAGGGCCAGCACACAACATTTTGGTACCTGAGGTGGGGAGCTCAAATGACGCTGCCATGCCTCCTCACTTGGGCCAAAACTTTGAAAGGTCTCAATTCTGCCTTCTTCCTGTTCTACTCCTCTCCACTGAAAGCAGAGGGAATACATATGCACCAGCAGCAGAAACAATTTTCTACGCTCTGGGTCTTAGTGCTCCCCCCGCACCCCCACAGTCTGGCACCTGAGGTGGCCACCTCAGTTTGCCTCATAGTAAGGCCAGCTCTGCAATTATCCACTCTTAACCCTTAGTCAGTGAGAAAAAAAGAAAAGACAGATTCAGATTGTCCCATGATCTGTTTATTCTCCAAGTTTAAAAATTTAGAAAGTTTGTGCTGAGTGTTCTTCAGTCCTAAGTCATTATGAAATGTTGAGATGGCCAAAGTATCTATGCTCTGCACTTCAAAGATCCAGGAGAAGAATCGGACAAACCTTCTGAAAAATGCAAATCATTGTTCCCAGAGCGTCAAACTGAGATGATCTTCTGTGCCTAATAAGCTGCAAAGCCACAGGTACAAGGAACCATAGGAAAGAAGAGGCAGGAGAGAGCAGCTGGAAGTACCGAGTATAATGGGGCCCTGGGCTACTTGTGGTGCGCCAAACAGAAGATCTGTGCAGAAAAGCCATGCAGAACCAATGCACGTTTGTGAGTATTGGAGCAAGGTGAAAAGTAACGAGCAGGACAAGGGAGTAACCTAACCCTGCCTTCATGAAAGCGCTGCTGCCTGCTGCCAAATTAGTCCTGCCTAGTAGCAGGAATAAAGCCTAAAAAAGAGGAACACAGAGCTAAGGGCCTCCTTAACTTGATGAAGATCATACCTGAGACCAATTAGACAGCAAAGGTCACTAACATGACACCAAGCTCCCTGCTTCTTTCCAGAACCACCCTCAGACTTAAATTTACAACCCCCATAACATTCTTAGCAGAGATCATCTCCACCCACATAATCTGGATCTGATATCCAAATTTCAAACACCGTACCATTGGGGTGAGTTCAGGGCCAGGATTCTGATTCAGCTATTTCTCCCTATCTAAATCTAACAGACGTTGTGTCCTCTTTTACCAACTACGTTGCATTAGGTAATTCCCTTGAAAAATCCACATGTTGGTAAGAATGGAATGTCAGAGGTTGCTCTGCGTATTTCCTTCCTTCTCCATTCTTTTCTCCCTCCACTGATCCTGCCTTACAGACACCTCATTTTTGTACCTGGACTTTGTTACACTTTGCTGAGTGTTGAGATTACACCCACAGAGGTAAGTACAGGGGTGGCTCTACATTTTCTGCCGCCCCAAGCGGGGCAGTCAGGTGGCCTTCGGTGGCACGACTGCGGGAGGTCCACCAGTCCCTTGGCTTTGCTGTCCCTGCCGCCGAAAGGCTGCATGACTGCCGCCCTGAGAGCGACCAGCAGGCCGCCCCCTGCAACTTTCCGCCCCAGGCACGTGCCTGCTGCGCTGGTGTTTGGAACCGCCTCAGGTAAGTAGGTTACAAAGTGGGCAGTATTGGTAGTGAACATAAAGAGAACTAAAGAAACAAGACAGGTAGCAATGATGAGTAGGTTTACTATCAGTGATTTGTATCCCTCTACTATTTAGTAGCCCCACCAGGACTGGCACTAGTGATGGTCAGAAAATGGATTTCTTTTTAGTGGAAAAATATCAACAACAGAAAAATAAGGGTTTCCATGGAAAATTTTGACTTTTAGTCAGACAACTGAAATGTTTTGAGCTGAAAACTTTGGGATTTGAGTTTTTTGATAGAAGCTGAACATTTCCTCAGAAAGCCACGCTTTTTGTGAATAACTTTTATTCTGCTATCTGTGCATAACTTAGCCCCGAGTATCACACCTGCATTGAGACAAACGATATAGCTCAGTGTGTGAAAAAGATTTTAGATTTCAGATTGTAATATTGGCCTGACTTTGTCTTGGTTTGTTCCCACACAATCTTACAGAACTCTGGAAATAAACTGTGTAATAGTATATTTTCGTTAATCATCTCCACTGCCGTAGAAACATTACACTATCTGCAGAAAATGTTTAGCTTACACAGTGTGAGAAAGTGAGAGAGAAAATCTCTAAAGTGTCTGCCATTAAAAATGGCAATGAGCATATCTAGTTATATCATTTAACAGCTGGCAACTATGAATATGATATGGCAGATCACAGCTAGGCTGGACTTACAAAGTCCATTTTGTTCAGCGCTGAGCAAAATTGCAGAGATTCCTTGCGAGAAAGGCTGAGGGAAACACAGAGTTAGCCAAAGACGTGTTTTCTTCTGGTGGGATACACATTGCAATTAGTATCTTTATTTCATTCTGACATACTCTTCCATTAGCTTCTAGCCAGTCTCCAACAGAGCTGGGGACTGAACATATTTCAGAAGAACACCATGTAATTGGATAAAGAAAAGTGCTGAAATGATGCAATCAAATTCCAACATGATGGGATTAAAAAAAAGACATCTGAGAACCATTGTACCAAATCAACAGGGCAACTGGAGGATTTAGGATAAAATCTCTGTGACTGGGATTTAAAAGATGGTTGTGAGCACAAATATATACATCAAATATTTTCAGTACAGAAGAGGATGTGGGCCAGACACGTGATTCTTGGACAGAGCTAGTGACACAACTCAAAGCTTCAGAATTCTTCTGCCCAAGAAATGGCAATATCTTCACAAACCATCATGGACCATGCAGTGATAGTACAAATCCTACTTACCGGCAAAGTACATGGAGTGCTACACTGTGGTTCATGGCTACACAAATATTTAACTGGGAAACGTGCTTTTCAGAGACTACAGAACTTAGGATGCGATGATTCTTTGATCCAAGCACTGTGAGCTGCATGAGAGTGGTAGACTTTCTGGACCACATCTCTGTGTCAAAATGATGAAAGAGCTAAATCAAGACAAAAGATATTCTCACATCTCTGAGTTTTGGAGTGATTTAGAGCCAGATCAGAAGTCAGCAACCAGGGCCTGCCTGTCTGTTAAAAATAAAGGTGTCTTAAATGCCCAGTATTTTATACAAATTAGGTGTTGCTTTCTGGCTCCTGGAGGGATACCATTCCAGCCCTTGGATGGTCAAAGTTTGTATACGTCAGATGTAACAAATTTTACTCACAAATTCTTGTGCAATAGACAATGGCTTGCTAATTCAACTTGATCTGAACATTTTTGCTACAAAAAAATCAGTTTTTATCAAATAAATGGCCTATGATTGAAGAGTGACTACCATTCTTACTATTTAACATTTAAATTACTGTATAGGCTTGGCATGACATAGGTAATTAGACATGGGTGAGGTCCTATTTTTTAGGAGACATGATTAGGGAGATAAATGAATCGGCAGGCTGGAAAACAATGTCAATAGTAGCTAAGATAAGGGGGAACACCCAAAGAACCATTTACAATGGACAAGATAACAACGGATACGATAAATCAGGAATGTAAAGATGAGGTAAAGAGTAAGTCATACATGGACAGTGAACGGACAGAGCTTACTGGCCAGGGATTGGCTCCTACAAAGTAACAAATACAAAGCCAATATCAAAACGTGAGATGCAATGTATAGTAATGTAATGTAATGTGTAAATGCATACAAAGGAAGGGGTTTGCTGTGTCACTTTGGATAGAAGATATCCCCTGTATCCACACCCTATGCTTGTTTCTGATCAAGTCAGCATAGAATCATAGAATATCAGGGTTGGAGGAGACCTCAGGAGGTCATCTAGTCCAGCCCCCTGCTCAAAGCAGGATCAATACCCAATTAAATCATCCCAGCCAGGACGTTGTCAAGTCTGACCTTAAAAATCTCTAAGGAAGGAAATTCCACCACCTCCCTAGATAACCCATTCCAGTGCTTCACCATCCTCTTAGTGAAAACGTTTTTCCTAATATCCAACCTAAACCTCCCCCTCTCCAACTTAAAACCATTACTCCTTGTTCTGTCATCTGCTACCACTGAGAACAGTCTAGATCCAGCCTCTTTAGAACCCCCTTTCAGGTAGCTGAAAGCAGCTATCAAATCTCCCCTCATTCTTCTCTTCTGCAGACTAAACAATCCCAGTTCCCTCAGCCTCTCTCATAAGTCATGTGTTCCAGCTCCCTAATCATTTTCACTGCCCTCTGCTGGACTCTTTCCAATTTCTCCACATCCTTCTTGTAGTGTGGGGCCCAAAACTAGACACAGTACTCCAGATGAGGCCTCACCAATGCAGAATAGAGGGGAATGATCACGTCCCTCGATCTGCTGGAAATGTCCCTACTTATACAATCCAAAATGCTGTTAGCCTTCTTGGCAACAAGGTCACACTTGTTTCATATCCAGCTTCTCGTCCACTGTAACCCCTAGGTCCTTTTCTGCAGAACTGCTACCTAGCCATTCGGTCCCTAGTCGGTAGCACTGCATGGGATTCTTCCATCCTAAGTGCAGGACTCTGCACTTGTCCTTGTTGAACGTCATCAGATTCCTTTTGACCTAATCCTCTAATTTGTCTAGGTCCCTCTGTATCCTATACCTACCCTCCAGCATATCTACCACTCCTCCCAGTTTAGTGTCATCTGCAAACTTGCTGAGGGTGCAGTCCACGTCATCCTCCAGATCATTAATGAAGATATTGAACAAAACCGACCCCAGAACCAACCCTTGGGGCACTCCACTTGATACTGGCTGCCAACTAGACTGGCAAGAATTGTGTAGGAGACCATATCAAAAGTTTTGCTAAAGTCAAGGAATAACACATCCTCTGCTTTCCCCTGATCCACAGAGACAGTTATCTCGCCATAGAAGGCAATTAAGTTAGTCAGGCACGAATTGCCCTTGGTGAATCCATGCTGACTGTTCCTGATCACTTTCCTCTCCTTGAAATTCTTCGGAATTGATTCTTGAGGATCTGCTCCATGATTTTTCCAGGCACAGAGGTGAAACTAACTGCCCTGTAGTTCCTTGGATCTTCTTTCTTCCATTTTTTAAAAATGGACACTACACTAGCTTTTTTCCAGTCATCCAGAACCTCCCCCAATCGCCATGAGTTTTCAAAGATATACAGCATAGCTTTTCTGTATGCCAAATAAAGGAACCAGAGTAATGAGACTGGAGTCCAACTGAGTTATTGGGAAACTCAGTGGAAGAGGTGTCACAGGAATCCCAACATAAAGTAGTACCCAATGAACTCAACCATGATCTGGATCCCATTATGCTCAGTGCTGTACAAACACATACAAGGACACAGTCACTGCTCCCAAGACTTCAAAAGCTAAAACTAGCAGTCAACTTTGTCCCAAGAGCCATGTGAGGGGCAGTTTTTTGCTGCGCTGCCTCGGGAGCAGACCTGGAACTAAGTCATGACTCAGTGTGTCACAATCTGCATTCCAGGTTCCCCACTTAGGGAGAAATAAAATGCACTAGCCCTATACTTAGTACAGATTACACTTCTCCTGCACTGAGGTGCCCTCCCCCATAATCTCTGCCTATCTTCACAGGAGGGAGAATAGCAGCCCCATGGAGTCTGATATCCCAACTGCATTGCTACCCAGTATATGGCTAGCCTGGGAAGGGGACCAAGAGATGCCTTATATCCCCTTACTTCCTGCACCACAGCCTCAGACTAGTGACAATCTAGCACTTAGACAGCAAATGACATGTGAATGAGGCGAGATATATACAATATATGGTATATATTGGAATCTCTCTCTCACACACACACGCACAAACTTGCAATTTTAAAAATCACAATAAATAAATGATGCACACGTCATCTATCTCCACCTGCCTCTCAACTCCTGTATAATATTGATATTAGTATCATTATCTTCTCTTTTAGCTCCTTGCCCATATTTGCTTTGGCATTGCTGCATTGTTCAGCAGCACATCACCCAAGGAAGCGCTGCTGGAAATTTAACTTATTGTAGTATATGGAATACAGTAAGACTGTGAAACCTCAAAGGACCTATACTGTGCATATTAGACTATTAACCAAACTAAATCAGGAGACTTTCAGTTGTATTGATTTCCTTTAGGGTTAGGTTTTTTTAAAAAAGGTGAAACTGATCATGTTTGGCTGAATGTCCCGATCTTACATTTTGTTCCTAAGGAATTGGAAACTGTGGTGGGAAGTGTTTGCTTAAATAGACCATACAATGACCTGAATCTCAGGGATACCAATTACCATCCTTGTGCTGCTGGAAGTTCTGCCTTTGGATGAGACTGAAATCAAGACCTGCCCATGAGAGGAGCAGCATCAAGCCCAAGAAAGAATATTCAATTTTCATTGTATCAAATCGTATCAAAGTGGACTGGGCTTTGTGCACTGAAATATACCATACCTTCCAGCTGCAAGGAAATCACTAAAACCTAATCACTGTTTCTGCATGTCTGTTCTCAGGAAGGTCTGGCTGCCAGCATTAACACTGCAATGGATGCCAAGATTTCAATGTAAGTGAACACTTAAATTACATTACAGGGGTCATTTTCTTACAAAAAGTTTGGTCAACCCATAGTTCATTGTAACCAATTCACTCGTGCTGTTCAAGTTTTCAGTTTGCAAAACTTTTCAAAGAGCACTGTATTTCCTTAGCTAATTTGATGCTTCCTTTGTTTTTATTTATCAGCAGTCGTACTTACTAAACAGCATGTCGCTTACTAGCTGGCATGTCACCTGAGAGTTAGACATCAAGGTTGAGATTCTCAAAGCTGCCTTGGGGATGTGAATGCTTCATTCCCATTCATTTAAAGGGCTTTAAAAACCTCCATTTTCCTCAGTTATTAGTTAATATAAAGAAAGAAGAGCTCAAGAGTTAAATTCTGCTCAGTGTTAGACCAGAGAGGAGTAACTCCACTGAAGTAATTTGGATTTTATAAATGGAAAGAAATAAAACAATATGGACCAAATAAAACAATATGGAGATGGTGAACCCCTGACAGAGAATAGTGAGTAGTTATTCACATCAGGCCAGATTCTGATGCCCTTACTCAAGCTTAGTAGCATTGTTCTCCTCATCTCAGCCCACAGAAGTGACTGGGGCTACTGGTGAGGTGCTAGTTAATATATCAGAAACAGGCCCATAAACCGTCCCACTGAAGTTAGCAGGTTTACTTGGGTCAGTAACTGCTCACTAATAATGGTTCATAATATGGTTCTAAATAAGAGCCTGATTCATAGGTTCCAAGGCCAGAAGGAAGCACTGTGGTCACCTAGTCTGATCTCCTGCATAACGCAGGCCATAGAATTCATAAATTAGTCCAGGGGGTTCAGAATAAGATAATATTACTCACTGTAAGTAAGGATGTTGGAATACGGCCCATACAGGAAACACAATGAAACACAGACCCAACCCCTGCATTGAAGAACTTACATTACACTGATTTATTTTTTTTCAATTTGCGTTCAAATCTTGTCTCTGTCAGAAACATTCTGTGACCTTGGGCTGGGCTCTTAACCTCTCTGTGCTTCTGTTCCTCATCTGTAAAAGAACCATAACAGTAACTTTTCTCTCACTCTTTGTTTGTTTAGTCTTTTTAGATTGAAAGCTCTTTGGAACAGGAACTCTTTCTTACTACACATATGTTCAGCACATAACACACTGGGCCCTGATCTTGATTGGGGCCTCTTGGTATTATTCTAATACAAAAAATTAATGAGAATGGTGCATTACATGCTTTGGTTCCCAAAATGTTAGGGAATGTTTTACATTTAGAAAAACAAACTCCTCTTTACTGAATTTAAATCCTTGAAAATCCTTTTTATTCCTACCGTGAATTTTATAAGCCTCCCCCAAATTGACAGTATTCTGTGAGACACCCTCTGCCCCTACATATGGCTTCTTTAACTACAGTCGAAAGGCCATTGTATGGGCTGCTTTTAGCAAGAGGAAGGCAAAGGAGGAGACCCCTTTTCAAAATTCACTCTCTCTATAATTCTTTTTTCTGCAGATGTCTTAGTGAAAGCCCGACTGAAATGAGTGAATGATTGATCCATTTGCATTTACCTCATGTCATAGTTTCCTCTCAGCCATTTTTATTGGGCTTGTCCAGGAACACTTTAATCTCATCTTTTGTTAGAACCTGAAAATTGGAGGGTTTTCCCCTTTCTTTTTCCCTTAATTTTCAAAGATTTGCCTAAACCTCTATGTGGTGGAAGGTCAGGGGGAGCAGAAAGAGATGGCTCTTCATGGCTTGGGAAGTAAATGCCAAGACACAAAGAAGGATCCTAGCAGGCAGCTGACCTCAGCCTTTGGGTCCCTTGAACTCCAAGGCTTAATCCTCAGGAATGACCTGTCTTTGTGAGGGACTTTGAGGAATGGATGAAAGGAGGCGGAGTCCCTGTTTGTTTATTTCTTGCCATTTCTACTCTAGCTCTTTCAGCGTCAGTTTCCAGACTAGCTTGGCTTGCTCCTAATAATGAGGTAAGAAAATTTAAAAAATGAACTTGTGGGGGAAATAATTGAGCATCACAAGGATGGAGGAAATTGCTGCTCTAGGAACAACCCACCATTAGGGCTGCAATAGTGTCAGGGTGGAGGAAACCTACTGGAGGTTAGAACATCAATCAATCAATTTTTAAATCAAGGTCAGAAGTCTCCATAAATTCGCAGGCCAGAAGGGATCATGATCGTCTAGTCTGACCTCCTGTATACCACAGTCCATAGGACTTCCTTGAATTACTTTCTGCATGAACTAGGACAGATTTTAGAGAAAAAAAAAAGTCTAATCCTGATATTAAAATGTCCAGAGATGGAGAAGCAACCACAGTCTTTGCTAAGCTGGAATGTGCATACAGTAAATGCATCAGAATCTGGTCACATGCCTATAAAACATAGCAGAACTGAACAGCAAGACAAATGATTTTTCATGACAATGTGGATGTTGTGGCAGGCCTTGGGCTGGCTGTCCTAGTCCAAGCCCGCCTGATCACCTGGGTCAGAGCCTGAGTGGCCAACCCACACCACTGCCTGCGTCACAATATCTGCACTGCTATTTTTAGCACTTTAGCTTGAGCAGAGCTAGTGTGAGTCTGTGCTGGGAGGCGTGCTCCCAGCTGCGGCGCTGACATTCCCTTTGACGCTAAAAGTTCACTTTAATCTGTGGAACCTGCTAGATGTCTCCAGTGTCATTTGCAGCAGCAGCTTTCATTTGGATTAATCATTTGCTGAGTCTGTTCCCTTGTGTTTAATTGTCTACTAAAATTTGACAACAGTTAGGCGGGCTGAGACCACTGCCAGTCACGTTGGCCAATAATGTCTTCTTGTCTCTTTGTGCTCCCGTCTGTCTGTCTCTCTCCATCTGGTGTCTCTTGTCTTATACTTAGCTTGTAAACTCTTTGGAACAAGGACTGTCTTTTTGTTCTGGATTTGTACAGCGCCTAGCACAGTGGGGTCCTCATTCACAACGGAGGCTCCAAGTGCTATGGCAATATAAATATCATCTTTTTTTCCTATTCAGCCAATTGACTTTTGCTGGCTGCAACAGCACGTTTACACATTGCACATATTCGGCGGAGGGGGTGGAATAACCTGCTTCTGAACTCTTCAGACCAAGTCTGGATGTCTTTCTATGGATGTGTCTATACTGCAACTTCAGACCATGTCTGGATGTCTTTCTATGGGTGTGTCTACACTGCAACTTCAGACCAACTCTGGATGTCTTTCTATGGGTGTGTCTACACTGCAACTGGAGATGTGCTTGCAGCTTCTTGTGGCTAACACAGCTAAAGATATCATTGAACACATGACAGCACAGCCGTAATCTGGGAACATGAGTATGTCCCCAGGGTGACAGGTGGGCTTGTACTGACTGTACCTCCACATCTTCACTGCTATTGAGAGCCACACCAGCGAGATTAAAGCTAGTTTGGGATTGTCTAGGATGGGCTCTTAGGCAGTGTACTGCTAAGATTTACTTGTCTAAGTTTGAGTTGGGCGCATGCCTTATAAATGGCAAAATTATAGGTTGAGGTTTCCAAAGCTGACTAAGGGCTTTAGCTATGCAACTCCCATTGAAATTGATGAAAAGCACAATTGTGACGTGTCTATTGACACAATCTAGTCATTTGACACTGCCACGTGATTACGGGATATTCTGAATATTGGCAATTAAGATGTCACCAGCCACTATGACAAACCCATTGCACAGAAGTCACTAACTCTACCAGCCAGCAACAACTTTCATTCACTATTGACTTGGGCTGCACGTGGATGCGTGGGAAAGTCGCTCTATCATATTACCAGCCCCTTAGTCCATCATGTTTCAAGGGCCTAATTCTTCTCTTTCTCATCCCAGTGTAACACCATTGAAACCAAAGTAGACAGCCTGGATTTTAGACAAGTACGTAGAAGGGAAAATATGAACAAAACTGTGATATTTCAAAAAGAAACGGGCACATTAAGGAACTAGTGTTGTGTCACAACTAAATGTGAACCCAATTCTACACTAAAGGATTTTGCACAAAGTGTACTAGCAAGCAAGAGCCGCTGCACTTTCTGTTCCCCTGAGTATCAGAAGACCCATCGCACACACAGCAACAGTTATGTAATAGGAAGCAATCATTTCCGGCACTTTCTACATCAGCATATTATATAATGAACACATTGATGTGGCCCTGACCAACGACTAAGCCACAGAGGGATGCAACGCTGGCAAGTAGATTTATAGCCGCTTTTTTTATTAGATGGTTTTACTTCCAATAATACTCGGTCTTTCTACTGCACCTTTTGCCCAGAAATATCCAAATGCCTTGCTAAACTCCCATCATGTCACTTTGCAACATTCCCAGGCAGTACAGTACATTAATATTAGTAGCCCTCTTGTATGGATGGATAAACTGAGCTGAAGAACGGTCTCGTGGCTAAAACACTGTACTGGGATTCAGAAGATCTGGATTCATTTTCCAGCATGGTCATAGACACCCTGTGTGACTGGGGCAAATAACTTCGAGCCAGATTTTCAAAGGTATTTAGGCACCAAGAGATGCAGATAAGCACCTCGTGAAGGACCAAAAGGACTTACACACCAAATTGCCATTTTAGGTCCTGAAATCCTAGATTCCGGCCCCATTAGGATTCTCAAACCTCCTGTTCAACTGTCCCCAAACCCTGTAGGCACCTAAAATCACTTGGCACCTAAAGTTTTGCAGTAAAAGTTCCCTAGGCATCTCTGTTTCTGCCTCTGCATATGCTCACTGCAGCTCCAGTGTCCTAACGCCTATGCCCCAGAGCAGTGCACAAATAGGGAGGCATTAGGCATTTCTCCACCTAGCTCATCTGTGGGGTCCATTAGCATGCTCTGGTTTCACTTACAGGATCAGGCCCCTACATACAAGCTTACACAAAACTACAAAAGGAGCCCCTCCCTCATAAATTTTAGCCAGTGTTTAGGGGTGTGGGAGTGACCCCCAACCACATAAGGGAGAGATGAGGTTTAAAACAGGGAGCTCCTTTCAGGTAAGCATCCTCGCCACTGGGCCATGGGCTATTCTG